>ML681966.1:46483140-46503039 GCA_007922195.1 Podocnemis expansa | reverse complement strand
TGTGTGTGTGTGTGTGTGTGTGTGTGTGTGTGTGTGTGTGTGTGTGTTAACAGAACCAGAGAATGCAAGGAAAGATCCCATTATTCAAGATGTAAGTATGTTATATGATATTGTATTTGAGGGCTACTTGCTTGGATGAAAAGTGAATCCCAGATGGCAGCCACAGTGGGCTGTGAAAGGCACTATTTCATTATAACAAAGTTTGTAAGTGGCTGGTGACAAGATAATTGTTCCTAACAATAGAAGGCAGAAAATGCTTAACCATTTGCAGGAATCACGCCAAGTCATTCAGAGAACCAAAGCAAGAGTTAGGTAGACAGTGGATTGGCCCAGTATGACGCAACACATAGAACAGATTACTGAAGGATGCAGAGTATGTCAGGAATAAAAGCTAAGTGACCAAAATGAATCATTATGGTCTTATGAGATTCCTGATCTGCCACAGCACAAAATAGCTTCAGACAGTTGTTACTTTGGCATATGTTCTCCAGTAGACCAGTGGACCAGTTCTCCAAATTTCAAAAAATTCTGCATCTGCTAGACAAGTCAGCACATTCTGTTATTGCTAAACTGAAAGCTATATATTTCAGAGGTAGCATCTCTAAAGACTTAGCGAGTAACCATATTCTGTTTGCAAGCACAGAAATGAGTAAATTCATGAGATCTTGGAGAGTGATAGTCACTCACTTCAGTTCTGGATATCTACAATCTAATGGAATGGCCAAGGAAACCATCAGACAGTAAAAATCAATGTTTAAAAAAACACCCCCATCAGAAAGAGACTTCTATTTAGTTCTTTTGGAGCTGAGAAACATATCACTGATAGGTGGAATACTGTCCTATACGGCTGGTTATGGGAAGGATGTTGAGAACTTCTCTTTTATTCTCACACACATTACTACTACCTAAGTACCTCAGAGCTCACCACAAATTAAAGAAGATATAAGAAAGACAGATGAAATACTGTGGTTGGACAGCTAACTCACTAGCTGTGTTACATCACTGAAATTCAGTATACATGGAAAAATATAGGATTTCATGGAAGATAACAGTCTAGAACCATAATCATATAGTATTCAGACACCTACAGGAGAGAGGTACATAACAGAAGGCACCAAAGGCCTGACTATACAATGCCAACAGCAGATACACAATAGACATCTAAATTAGAAGAATCATCTGAGCAGGAAGAGGAACCTAAATCAGAAAACCAGCAATCAGAAACACCAATATCTTCAGAGACACAGGTTGCATCAAAATGATCAGATGGTCAATTCACAAGAAGTGGGGGTCAGCCACAGGACATGCACCCCAAGGACTTGAAGTGGGCTTACAGTGTAGTGTGGTTCAATGACTCTCAGCACACCCACAATACAAATTCGTCCAGGGCCGCATTGTCAGGAGGAGCACATTCCAGCAAAACACCAAAACTTGTATGAAAATTTTATTTAGAAATTACTTGTAGTAGACTGAGCCAATATTAAAGATTGAGCTCCAAGAGTCAATTTCTCACCTACAAAGGTGAATATTAAACAGCAAGCATTCTTCACTCTTGCCTAGTTAGTGCAGAGGATGTAGTTTGAGATGTTATTCATTAAGAGGAATTTTAAGAGGAAGAAAGTAAAATTATAGGTCTGGTATTGTCTCTTTAAAATTAGTCATGCGTAACCCAAAGTGATAGGTTTCTCGTATGATGCAGACACACTCAGGGTCTGCATACTCAATCTACAGGAGTTATAATACAGACTTTACATCCCTGGGCTCACTCTGGATTCCTGAAGCTCAGAGGCTGTAGCATACTCACAAAGGTGATGTTCTCAGCTGCCTGACCATACTGAACAGCTTGGACTGCTAACAAAGAGTCCTGTTTCACTTTTAAAGACTAACAGATTTATTTATCGCCATGAGCTTTCATCAGATCCTTGAAAATGGAAAACTTACAGTATGGGAGGGAAAAATAAAGGCATTTAGTTTAGTACAAATAGTAATATTACTGGTAGCAGAATGAATAAAGACTTTTACTTTTCCTTCCCATACTGTAAGTTTTCCATTTTCAAGCATCTGATGAAGTGGGATTTCACCCGTGAAAGCTCATGTGATAAATACGTTTGTTAGTCTATAAAGAGGGCCGCAGGGCTCCTTATTTGTTTTGCTGAACTAGACTAACAGGACTATCTCTCTGGAACTTGGATTACTATAGCTGAAAGAAGTTCACAAAAACTCTGTCTATTTTTCCGTTTGTTTAGCCTGGACATTTGGATAGCACTTTACATATAGTCAGTTTCATTCTTTTCCTGTATGATCATAATGCAAAGGAGAATATAATTAATTGAAAAGTCCACTGTAAATAGAAACAGGAGAGTAGAGAGAAACTACACAACTTGTAAAAGGATTTTAAAGTTAACCTATACTAACTAAAGCAATTGAATGGTCAAAAAAGTTCTAGTTGATAGTGATCCTTTAATTTTTTCTACAGTTCTGTTATAGACCATTTAAGATAAGAAAAGGGAAGAAATCTCTTGGCTTACCAACCACACAGTAGAAATGAGCTCTGCAAAAGGACTCTCAAATTTGTAGAGAAGCTAAGTCCAGGAATACATGTGATTTAATTTTCAGTTCACCAAACAGGTTATCTTGGATATCAGGAATGCAATTCTATAGCTTATTTATTGAGCTAGAAGTTTTCTGCTAACTGATTTAAAGCTAAATACATTTTATGTTGTTATGGAGCAGAAGCAGCAGCCTCTGAAGGCAAAAATCCAAGCAAGATTTGATGACTTAGCTAACTAAAGTAACAATGAAAAGTATGGTATGTCTGGGGCCTGAAGGCAAATGGTTCCAGTCAGATTGCATCTGCTCTTAGTACAGATAGTCACACAAGAGAACTGGGAACCACTTTATGCTAAGTTCCAAAGGGATAGCTGTTTTAAGTCTAGTTCAGCAAAACAGAGATCCCATGGCATTTACAGACTAACGAATTTATTTATCGCATGCTCAGGGATTGCATGACTAGTTAGCATGCCAAAGTCTCGTTTGTTATCAAAATTAACCAGTCAAATCAATCTACCAACTACAAAGGGCCATGCACCACCACCCACAGATAAAGCAAGAGTTATTAAAGTGTCAGTCCTTTCCGTGTCCAGGCCGGGTGAGTTAGGGGACCCCCAAGCATGTGATAAATAAATTTGTTAGTCTTTAAGTGCCACAGGACTCCTTGTTTGTTTCACTTTATACTAGTACATCATAGAAGCGGATCTCACGAACCAACAGCCTTCGGTAGTATGTTTTTTAGAGAAGTGGGACTGTGAAGTAACCCTGTGGGCCTAGGAGAACCTCAGCGCTACTTCTTAGAGTGGAACTACTACAGATATATCTAAACTGCCTGCCCAGTAATCTCAGGTCTGTGAATCCAAGCCTTTTCATTCCAAGACCATGTTTGGTACCAACGCTGTATTGCTGTTCAAGTCTCACAGCCATGGAAATGCATCCACACTACAGAAACCCAAGTCAGATCTTATTTCTGGAATATATCCAAAGATTCTTAGCACCCTTGGTAGCTGTGCCACTACAGGACTGATTCATAACGTATTATAGACTTGTCTTTACCCAGAGGACTTGATCAGAATTGGTTTGAACCTGCCAACATGTGCAGACAATCCATTTTGGGGGTTAGCATGCTTCCAGCCTGGATCCTGACCCAGTGGAAGAACTTCTTCAGCTCATGCATTCATTCCTATTTTAGAAATCAGGCAGAGCATCCGTGAGAAGCTGGTGGACATTTTGACAACAATATTTGTCCCAACAAAGACCTCTCTTAGAGGGGGATATTGAAATGGCAGCTGCAACCCTCTCTCGTGTTTCTCAGACCTCTTCCCATAATTACAGATTCCTCATGGTGTGGTTGCAGAGTGAAGCCAGCCAGCTGCAGCAGTTCCAGATCCTATGCCTTACACTTCCCTGAAATTATTTCACTCTCATTCTGTAAGTTCCTCATTTTCAGATGCTTCAGATGCTTTAAAAGTACCATCAGACTCCATGTTTCTTTAGCTTCAGCAGTATCATTGAGCAAGCTCAGTCTGCATCAGCATGCTCAGTAAAAGTGAAGTAGCAAATCTGAGGGGCATGTGACTTACATCTGTCACTAGATGAAAGAGACTGGTGGAATGTGCATCACCAGGGTTGTCTCAAAAAGGTCCTTTGAACACAAATCTGGGATGTTCTGCAGCTACTCCAGTAGCACAACCTCTTCAGGGAGTAGTGTCAGCATCAGGATCACTTCATGAGCTTCATCCATGCGGGCTTCCCTTTGGTGGTGCCTCTGACGGGGCATTATAAGGGTGCTAACCATGCTCAGCAGATTACTGAACACAGTGAATGGCGTATGACAAGGCTCTCAGCACTGACTGAATTCCTCATGAGAGCAGGAACGTAGGAAGCTCCCAGAGGTGCTGTTAGCATATTTGACTTTGCAGTAGTCAGTTTTGACTGACTTAATTCACTCTATGTACTTACTGATCATTGGTCTGGTCAAGCCTCAGTGCCACCAGTCACTTTGATATGACTTTGTAGATATGATTACATCTTGAACTCTTGCTGGTACTGAATGCCTTGCTCACCTTGCACCAGAATCTGGCTGTGCTCATCTGACCAGCTACAAAAATCCCTGATGTAGAATTTCTTGTAAGTACTGAATGATCATAGCTGACACACAAGCTAATTCTATTTCCCTTTTAGCAGTATATATGGAAATGAAGGGTTAAATGCTGCGAAGCTATATTTGAAATAGACAAATGCCTCCAGTTGCTGGGAACTGGTGGCAAGTTTTGAGATAGAAGGACTGGGAAGCACAGGCCCAGGAGATTGTGGAATGCCATTGACAGACTCTCTGCCCATGAGTTTGGTGGCCTGGACTTGAGCTGAGTCCAAACTACAAAATGCCTTGACTTGGATCCATGATACACCTGGACTCAAACTCAGGCCTATAACTCTGTGCCCTGAGGGCTTTCTGGCCCAACTGAGACAAATCTGTTTATGGACAATAAGGAATTTGGGATTAAACCTCAGTCTGAACCCAGGATTTACAATGCAGTATAGACATTGTTTATGTAATGATCCTGTCTCTTTCTTTCCCAAATTGTTTCCCACTTTCAAATGACAGCTTTCTTTTCAACAAACAAAAGACTTCCCAGAGTAAGGTAAATGCTTTCCTAAACCTTATGGTTGACATACCGTAGCCACAAGAAAGGTATGCCACTGCACTGCATAGAAACCTATATATTCTAAGACAGGTTAAGTGAAATGCTAAATGAATCTTTAGTTTACCATGCAAAGATTGCTTTTGTGTAATAAGGGAGAAGGTGATTCTATGTAAAGACACTTCCTATCAGAATCACAGAAACCTGAAGGAGGTGTCAACACTTACACTTTAAATTGAAATAATGATGATTAAGTTGATTTAAAGGAGTGCATGTCTATGCTAGCTTTCCTTATTTCAAAATGAGGAGAGTCCTCATTTTTAAATAAGGAATGGTCATTTCAAAATAATAAACTTGGTTTTATATCAAAAATGAAGGTTACATCGAAACCGTTATATCAAAATAATGCAGTGTAGCCATATTATTTTGATTTCACCATTATTTTGATTTAACACTTTTTAATATTCTTCCTCCCAGAGTGTCCTGCTCTTTCTATATATTGGATGGGGGCACGGCCCTTCTTGGGGGCCATCTTGCCACACCTCCCATGGTGCCCCTCTCCTTAATCGAACTAGCAAGTCCTGTGCATGGGCATGCTAGTTCAATTTGGGTTTCTAGTGTGGACATGTTAAACTGATTTAACTTAAACTGATTTAATAATTATTAGTTCAATTTAATTAGTTCAATTTAAGTTAAATTGATTTAACAATAGAAGCATAGACATAGCCGAAGGGACCATGAGAGGTCATCAACTCCATTCCCCTGAACTCATGGCAGGACCAGCTACCCTCTTAAACTATCCCTGACAGGTGCTTGCATAGCCTGCTCTTAAACACTTCCAATGATGGAGATTCCACAACCTGCCTAGGCAACTTATTCTAGTGATTAATCACCCTGACAGTTAGGCATTTTTTTCTAATCTTCAACCTAAGCCTCCCTTGCAATTTAAGTCAATTACGTCTTGTCCTATCATTGGCAGTTAAGGAGAACAGTTTTTCTTCCCTTGTCCTGGTGACATCTTAGACATTTGAAAACTATTATCATATCCCCTCTCAGTCTCCTCTTTTCTAGACTAAACAAACCCAACTCTTTCAATCTTCTCTCATAAGTCAAGTGCTCCAGACCTCTAATCAGTCATGTCACCCTTCTCTGGACTTTCTCTAGTTTTTCCACATCTTTGCTGAAATGAAGTGCTCAGAACTGGACACAATACTGAACCCTAATCAGCGCTGAGTAGAATGGTAGAATTACTTCTCATGTCTTATTTATAATATTCCTGTTAATATATCCCAGAATGATGTTTGCTTTTTTTTTTTGCAAGTGTTACACTGTTGACTCATATGTAGCTTATGGTCCACTATGATAGATGACAGATCCCTTTCCATAGTACTCGTTCCTAGGCAGTCATTGCCCATTTTGTACATGTGCAATGGATTATTCTTTCCTAAGTGGAGTAACTTATACTTGTCTTTATTGATTATCATTCTGTTTCCCTCAGGCTATTTCACTGATTTGTCCAAATCATTTTGACCTGTGAGCCTAACCTTCAAAGAAATTGAAACTCCTCCAAGGTTGGTATTATCAGCAAACTTTATAAGTGTACTCCCTATTGATGAAAATATTGAACAGAACTGAACCCAGAACCAGTCCCTGCAGTACCCCACTCATTATGCCCTTCCAGCATGATTGTGAACCACTGATAACTACCATCTGGGAGTTGTTATCCAAACAATTTTTCACCCATCTTATAGTAGCTTCATCCAAGTTTTACTTCCCAAGTTTGTTAACGAGAAGGTGATGTGAGACCATATCAAAAGCCTTACTAAAGTCCAGATGCACCACAACTACCACTTCCCCTCTATCCACAAGGCCCTGGTACCCCATCATAGAAAGCTATCAGGTTGGTTCTACATGATTTGTTCTTGACAAATCCATGCTGACTATCACCTAGCACCTTATTCTCTTCTAGATACTTTCTAATGGATACCTTCATTATTTGCTCCATTATTTTTCCTGGTACAGAGGTTAAGCTGAGTGGTTTATTATTCCCTGGGTTGTCCTTATTTCCCTTTTTTATAGATGGGCACTATATTTGCTCTTTTCCAGTCCTCCAGGACCTCTCCAGAATTCCATGATTCTTTAAAGATAATAGCAAATGGCTCAGATAACTCCTGATTCCAAAAAATAACTTGAACTCAGTTCTTGTCTAGGTTGCAATTAATAGTTTCACTGAAATGGTTCTGTCAAAATGCACATATACTAATACTTTACTCTGCATAACATATTAATAAAATAGTATTACATGACACAACTATTATGGTCTTTGGAGGTGCATCTATTACTATTAAAATCAATTATTGTCCTCACAGAGTTTCCATATTAACTGGTAAGAAATTAACAGATGTAAAATGGCATTTAGATATTCGTGAACAGTATGAGGGAAAGTAAGAGAGGTTTAGCTAGTAAGCTCCTTTTAGCTAATTTCATTACTGTCCCCTTTTACATTTAAACATGGACATACTGAGCTCAAAATATTCTACCTATCAATAAAAAAAAGGCAGTAAAAAAGCTGTTTGTGAGGCATTCTAAAATCAGGAACTGAACAACAGATTTTGCTTTTACTACAAATACCTTCTGGGACTAGCCAATGGATGACTTGTCCCATCTAGAAAGTCTTGTAGTTCTTCAAACAGAATTCATAAGGAACCCAAAATGAGTTTCTGGACAGTCTTATAACACTAGATGGTCTAAGGGCACAGAAATATGCCAAAAGGCTTGAGCTAAGGTTCACAGTGTTTTTATTAGTCCCTGGCTCTGTGCTAAAATAAAATTAATTGCAGAATGGTTTCAATTTTTTTCCTCAGTCATTTCAGTCTCACTGTGGATATAAGAGAGAGGGAGAGTGACTGACTGACTTAAAACAGTCAGACAAATACTGGTCCCCCATCTTCTTCAGCATTCAGAAAACAATGTTGTTTTGCCATCATTTCTAAAAATCAAGGTGACATCCATAAACAGGAAAAGCTCTTTATCAGGTAATTTGTTCTTTACAGTTTATTCCACTCTTTGTTTTCATATATTGACCCTGAAATATGTACATATCAATATCCTAGTCACAGCCTCTCTCTATAGTATTAGTCTATAAATTATTAAATCCAGGAACAAATGGAAGAATGCTGATTTCTGATATCTGTAGCCAAGCAGGTGTCATACAGCAAAAAGTTAAATGCTGAGCCAGTATGTTAATATAGGTCTTCCATTCCAGTCCCTGGGGGATTTTTAACTCTTTTCCTCCCCAGATTTAAAGTCTTAAAGACACCCAGGAGGATAAATGTTCTCCACTGCATTGGATAAGCCCACTTTCGCTTTCATTTCAATAGGAGTTTCTATACTAGATCAGACCAGTAGCCCAACTAGTCCAATATTCCATCTGTGACAGTGATCAGTATTGCTCTTTTGAGAAAGGTACAAGAAATCCTTTGGTAGTCAGTTAACAGAGAATTTGTCCTCATGGAAATTTTGCTTCTAATCCTTAAGGGTTGCCTTATGTCCTGGAGCAAACACAATCTTCTTCCTCTTTCAGTGCGTCTCATAAAATAGCTATAGGCCCATCCTTACACAAAGCCTGAGAGGAATAACTGCCATGACTCAGTCCAAGAATCCTAGACCTTTCTTTCTGCCATAGAGTGGCACAATTCCTGTCTTCAATGGCAGTTGAATCTCTGGATTTCAAGACTGGACCTGACTAGTGCAAGTGAAAAAGTTTAAACATGATGATCAACAACAGGTTTCCTATCCCCTACATGCTGTAAGCAAGTCTGCACTTGACAGACTAATATCTCAGCTTCCACTGTGGGTAATAGAACAGAACAACAATATACATGAGATACATAGAGAGAACTGAGAATAAAACCAGACCAAACATTTGTGTGCATAACTACTGATACAGCACTTAGTTTGCCTATGGAACTTGGCACAGACTACCAATAGCTCACATGGTGATAAAGTCACAGTGAATAATTATAGTCTAACAAGAATTATTTCATAGACTATGGCATCAGGGCTGTGTAATACTTAAGATAATTTAATCCACAGTGCAATATCCTATTTTCACAGTTCATTGAACTATAAACTTTAATGTAACCAAATAATTGTTAGAAATCATAATGTGGCATAAACATAAATGACTTTGATTCTACTCCCTTTGAAAGCAATGTGAATTCTCCCACTGACTCAGTGGGGTCAGTATCACATGTTAATGCCTTTCATTGATAACTCCAGATTTACATGTCATGAATTGGTTTGCTTGGCTTTGTTTGCAAGTTACTTTGGCTTAAATAATACTCCTTGGGTTTTTTTTTTGTTGAATAATACTTTGTCATCCAATTCAACTCTGACCAAAAAAAAAAAAAAGCTATTATGTTTCAATTGTGTACTCTGAATTTCATATTTACTGCTACAATTTTGTTCAGGGTGATGAGGAAATTATGAGTACGTTAATTCACTTTTACCTAAACCTACATCAAACCTGAACCTCACCTCAACACATTTCAGAAATAAAAATGAAGACTTTGCCCATTTCCTTTTCATCTCAGTACTATCTCTGCATCTAGCTAGAGATGAGTGCAAAATGAAAAACTCTTCCTCCCCAAATTTTGGGCCCAAATCCAATGTGGCTTTGTCCCATCTCTGCTTTTAACCATATAAGAAAATGTAACAAGAAGAAATCAGATACAACAGAGTGGGTACTAAAAGGTGAGAAATACAGAAGACTTGTCCATTTGGAATTAAAGACATATAATTTCTCACTTGGGGTATTCACCTTGACCTCTAATTTGACATCAAGTCTTGTAATGCACACATGGTGTTCATGTGTAAAGATGTGTGCTTATCTGAGAACTACCACTGTTTTTTTTCATCTAATCTCTTCAGAAGGCTTGAACACTTTCCTGCTGTGATGTTAGCCTCTAGTGATACCACACTGAGATTGCTTAAACAGGGCCAAACTGCAAATAATGGGACAGGTGGACCCCCAATACCAAACCAACACAAACTGCTTTTGATTATCTTAGTGATTATTCAGAAGACAAAAGCACAGTTCCCTTTAAGCCATCCAACTCTCTGACTTCTACCCAGACAGTCAGGTCAAAAATTATAGTGATTACTAAAAATCTTTGTCCATCATATAAAATATTTCTACAAATCCCAAAGGACTGGACACATTACCAACCACATCAATGAATATTTCAGATCTTACTCGAAATGTATGCCTAAAGCCAATGCTTATTAACTAAACTAAGATATATCGAAAAAGAGAGATTATTGGTTAAAAAACTATCATATATACAAATAAGAATCAAGTCCATAAATCAGTTTCAAAGTAGAGAGGATAAACTGAATTGCAAAGTTCTTTCAACATCAGTTTGGTAGCAGTAGTGGAATAAACTGTTTATTTGTGAAAGTCAGTGGAAGTTACCCAAACAGCTTGAAGGTGAACAGTCCTTGCTTAGAGCAGAGATTCTCACATTGGGAGTTGTGACCCCCTCAGGGATCAAGAAGTTTTTATGGGGGGGGATCTTGAGCTATCAGCTCTTGTGCGTGTTATTAACGGTGGCATGGCCTGGGGGATCATTGCTTTTATGGGGGGTCATCACAGTCTGAAATATTTTCAAAGGGAGTCCCAGAAAAAAAAAAGAATAACCCAGCCTCAGAGTTTCCTATTACAAATCCAGTCCAGAGAAGAGAAACAAGTAATTAAGACAAAATCGATAGGTTTTCAAGGCCTTATGTAACTTATGCTAAGTGGGTGGATATTTTTTGTCTTAACTTGGAGAAATTCAAAGAAACAAGATAGAATCTAGGGTCACATGAGAAAGTCACATGTCCTTGCATGCTTTGTTGAGTCAGAGGAGCAGCAATATGCTGGCTAAAATATTATGGCCACAAGAAGGTTCACCAGATGGGGATAAGATACTTTTATGACCCAATTCCACAGGGGCAGCCAGGTTAGTTTAGTCCTGCAAAAGAAGCAAGGAGTCCTGTGGCACTTAAAGACTAACAAAATTTATTTATCGCATGAGCTTTCATGGGATTTTCTCCCATGACAGCTCATGCACTAAATAAATTTGTTTCAATTTCAGATACAGAGATGATACATTTATATATAAATATGATGCTCATACTCAGGAAATCATAACTTTTCCAGTGATATGCCATACTTTATATAAGATTTGTTACAATTCTATCACAGTAGCAGCAACAATGATGTGCATTACCATATTTTAATCACTCAATTTCATGCTTTCCTAACATGGACAACTTCCCTTGAAGTACTGGAAGGTGTTCTCATTTTATTATATGCTCTGTAAGTTAAGACAGACTGTTCAATTTTGATTAATTCACTGGGATTCCTATATCAGGACACAAACTCAGGATAAGAGATAATCAAAACTTCTTCGTGAGAGATAATCCAACAGCCAACCCTTTGTCAGAAACTCATGCTGAACTTGTACCAAACCTTTACAGAAAGAATTAACTTTTTATTTAACAACATGGTACCTATCAAGATGGATTTTACTGACCTAGTCTATCTATAAAAACATAAATACTACAAGGAGGAACACTCCATACCTTAATCAGAAAGTTGTGTTCAAAATAAAGACAAGGAATTCAGTGTTTCACAACAGTATTTGTTTCCTTTTTAGCCAGCCACTACCACTTCTTTTCTGCTTTCCAATAAGTACCTGAAAGTTGCAATTGCTTTAAATCTTTTCATACAAGTAAAAGGTTCAATAAAAATAAATGAACATTTAAAAAATGTTTGGAAGATCCATACTGGCATCAGCTCAGTCAAATGTCAAATCAAATCATAGGGCTGGAAGGGACCTCATGAGATCATCAAGTCCAACCCCCTGGGAATTGAACCCAGGACCTTCTGCATGTTAAGCAGAGGTGCTAGCCACTACACTATTTGCAGGGCTCCCTGAAATGACGTCTGCCAATTTCTTTTTTATTATTTGGCTTATTTCAGTTACAGGGAATGGGTGGGTGAACAAGTGGGAAATCTTTTACTTTCCATCATACATTTTCATTAAAAATATTCTCATGAGTATGTGAGCAAAGGGAACTTTTACTTGTAGCTGAGGACTGTATTAGTAGGTTGCTCAAGTCTCCTACAGGTCCCTTACTGACTTTCTCATTCATTTCAAAAAAACATTATTCCCTGCCCACCTTTGATCACCAGCTTCAATCAGCCTTGTGATCATCCTTCCCCTGTGTGCTTAACGGGGGGCAAGGGCTGACCTAGGCAGAGAAGGCCTTAAAAGCCAGTGGCTGAGTGAGCAGGGGGACTGAAAACAGGGGAGTTTGAGAGGGAGTTTGGGGAGGAGTTGGTGAGGCCACGATGGTGAAGAGGAGCCTCACTGCTTGTGCCAGCACCCTTTCTGTCTCCTCCACCTGTGCCTGTAGCCAGACAGACATCCTGCGCATGGATATCTCTACTCAGATTCTGGTGTGGACTTGCAGGAGCTGTAGCCTGCACTTCCCACTCACAGACGATCAGGCTGGGGAGATGAATCAATGTGACACGTGCCTTCTGGTGGAGTCTCTCAGGAGGCAGGTAAGAGTGTTACAGGAGGAGGTGTCTAGGCTCAGGAGTATCCATGCCCTGGAGAAGTTCCTTCATAGCATCCACAAGGAGACATGCAAGGAAGAGGATACTATCCAGGTGCCGAAGACTACTGCAGCACCACTGGGGAAGGATGGGATGCCTATGGCACAGGCAGGACTCTAGCAGCTTGTTACCTCTAGCAGCAGACAAGTGCTCCACCTCTGCTCCCGTCCCACCCTCCACTGTGGTGAACAACCATTAAGTGGTGCTAGAGACGATGGATGAGGTGGAACAGGAGATGCCATGCTCCCCTGAGGCAGGGAGGATCATATCCACCACCGCCAGGAGAAAACATAGGGTTATGGTGGTTGGGGACTCACATCTGAGGGGGACAGATGCACCCATCTGTCAACCTGACAAGGCCTTTTGGGAAGTATGCTGCCTGCTGGGTGCCCGTATCCGAGATGTTATGGAGGGATTGTCAAGAATCATCCACCCTTCTGACTACTACCCTATGCTACTCATCCACGTGGGAACCAATGATACTGCAAGAGGTGATCCTCGGCAGATCAAGGATGACTCCAGAGCTCTGGGAGCACAGGTGAAGGAGTTCGGAGCACAGGTGGTTTTCTCCTCAATCCTTCCGGTCAAGGGTAGGGGCCTGAGCAGAGACAGCATTCTGGAGGTGAATGCCTGGTTGTAATGATGGTGTCGTCAGGAGGGTTTTGGCTTCCTCAACCATGGGATGCTGTTCCAGGAAGAGGGACTGCTAGGCAGAGACGGACTCCATCTGTCAAGGAAGAAGAAGAGCATATTTGGATGCAGACTGGCTAACCTAGCAAGGAGGGCTTTAAACTAGGTTTGAAGGGGCGAAGGAGACAAAAGCCCTCAGGTAAGTCACAATGTGGGAGGCCTGGGGGAAGGGATGGAACTTGGGTGGTACCAGGACTGTAACACCAGGGATAAAAGAGAGGGTAGTTGGAACATGGGGGTGGGGGATCAAATAATTGTCTTAGGTGTCCTAATGAAGCCCTAATGCCTGAGGTGAGTGGGGGAGGACAATGCCGGGAGAAAATGCAAGGAAGCAGATGCAATAGAACTGAAAATCAACAGGGGAAAGTAGGGCAATCAGCCTGGTATTTTAGGTGCCTGTACACAAAAGCGAGGACCCTCGGAAACAAGCAGGAAGAATTGGTAGTACTAGCGCAGACAAGGAACTATGATATAATTGGAATAACAGAGACATTGTGGGATAGCTTGCATAACTGGAGCTCTGCCATGGATGGGTATAAATTGTTCAGGAAAGACAGGCAGGGAAAAGAGGGGAAGGAGTGGCACTATATGTAAAAGAGCTCTATGACTGCTCAGAGCTCCATTATGGAAATGGAAATCATCCAGTTGAAAGTCTGTGGGTTAAGTTTAGAGGAGAGGGCAACAAGGCAGATGCCATGGTGGGTGTCTGCTATAAACCACCAGACCAGAAGGAGATGGTGGATGAAGCATTCTATGGACAACTGGCAGAAGTTTCTAGATCACAGGCCCTGGTTCTCATTGTGGCATCAATTACCCTGACATCTGCTGGGAGGTCAATACAGCAGTGCACGGGCAATCCAGGAAGTTTTTGGAGAGTGTTGAGGACAACTTCCTGGTACAAATCCTGGAGGAACCAACTAGGGGCCTTGCACCTCTCGACCTGCTGCTCACAAACAGAGAAGAATTGATTGGGGAAGTAGAAGTGAATGGCAACCTTGGCAGCAGTGGCCTTGAGATGGTAGAGTTCAAGATGGTAATTAATGGAAAAAAGGAAAGAAACAAAAAACACAGACCCTGGACTTCAGAAAAGAAGATTTTGGCTCCCTCGGGGAACTGAAGGGCAGGATCCCTTGGGAGGCTGATCTGAAGGGGAAAGGCATCCAAGAGAGCTGGCTGCATTTTAAAGAAACCCTGCTAAGGGCACGAGATGAGAGAAAGAACAGCAAATGTGGAAGGTACCCAGAGTGGCTTAACAGAGAACTCTGCACTGAGTTAAAGCATAAAAAGGAAGCTTACAGGAAGTTGAAGCTTGGACAGATGTCTAAGGAGGCATACAAAGACACTGCTCGGGACTCCAGGGATAAAATCAGAAAAGCCAAAGGACAATTGGAGTTGCAGCTAGCAAGGGATGTGAAGGATAACAGGAAGGGCTTCTACAAGTATGTCAATAACAAGAAGAGGATCAAGGAGGGTGTAGGTCCCTTATTGAATGGGCCAGGTATCCTCATGATGAAGGATGAGGAAAAAGCTGAAGTGCTTAGTGCTTTTTTTACTTCAGTTTTCACAGGCAGGGCCAGCTCCCAGCCCACGACACTGGGTATGGCAGATTGGAGAAAAGAAAAGAGGCCCTTGGTGATGGAAGGTCAGGTTAGGGACTACTTAAAGAAGCTGGATGTGTACAAGTCCACGGAGCCAGATGAACTGCATACAAGGGTGCTGAGGGAGTTGGCTGATGAGATAACAGTACCACTGGCCGTTATCTGTGAAAAATCGTAGTGAATGGGGGAGGTGCCAGAGGATTGGAAAAAAGCAAATATAATGCCTAACTTCAAGAAAGGGAAAAAGGAGGATTCGGGGAATTACAGACTTGTCAGCTTCATTTCAATCCCTGGAAAAACCATGGAGTTGGTTCTCAAAGAATCCATCCTGAAACACTTGGAGGAAAACACAGTCATCAGGAACAGTCTGCATGGATTCACCAAGGTTAAATCATGTCTGACCAACCTCATTGCCTTCTGTGATGAGATGACTGGATTTGTGGATGCAGGAAGAGCCACTGACATGATATACGTCGACTTTAGCAAAGCTTTTGCTACATTTTCTCACAGCATTCTCATCTACAAGTTAAGCAAGTATGGGTTGGATATGTGGACTGTAAGGTGGATAAAGAACTGGCTAGATCAACAGTTTCAGCGCATAGGAATCAATGGCTCCCTGTCTAGTTGGCAGCCAGTAACAAGTGGTGTGCCCCGGGGGTTGGTCCTGGGGTCAGTTCTGTTCAACATTTTTATTAATGATCTGGATAATCAGATAGACTGCACACACAGTAAGTTTGCAGATGACACCAAGCTGGGGGGAACAGTAGACATGCTGGAGGGCAGGGACAGGATTCAGAGAGACCTAGATAAATTTTAGCAGTGGGCTAATAGAAATCTCATGAGATTCAACAAGGCCAAGTGCAAAGTCCTGCACTTGGGACAGAAAACCCCATGCACTGCTACAGGCTGGGGAGTGAGCAGTTAAGTAGCAGCACCATAGAAAAGGACCTGGGCATTATGGTTGATGGGAAGCTGGATACGAGTCAACAGTGTGCTCTTTCTGCCAACAAGGCCAATGGCATCCTGGGTTGCATCAGTAGAAGTATTACCAACACATCAAGGGATGCAATTCTTCCCCTCTATCTGGCACTCGTGGGGCCACACCTGGGATACTGTGTCCAGTTTTGGGCTCCTGACTACAAAAAGGATGTGGACAAATTACAGAGAGTCCAGCAGAGGGCAACAAAAATCATCCAGGGGCTGGAGCACAAGACCTATGAAGAAAGACTGAAGGAAATAGGCTTATTTAGCCTGCAGAAGAGAAGACTGAGGGGGGATTTGATAGCAGCCTTCAACTACTTGAAGGGATGCTCCAAGGAGGATGGAGCTTGGCTGTTTTCGGTAGTAACAGAGGACAGAACAAGCAGCAACGGTTTCAAGTTGCAGATGGGGAGGTCGAGGTTGGATATGAAGAAAACTTTTCTTACTAGGAGAGTGGTGAAGCATTGGAAGAGCTATCTAAGGAAGTGGTAGAATCTCCATCTTTGAAGACATTTACGCTTGGTTAGACAAAACCCTGGCTGGGATGATTTAGTGAGAGTGGTCCAGCTTTTTGGCAGGGGGTTGGACTAGATGACCTCATGAGGTCCCTTCTAACCCTATGATCTATTCATCCTTTTAGGCTATTCAACAGCCCTTCCAAGTCATTTGGCTCAGCATTCAGTGGCTTCTGCTGCTCTTTGCCTCCCTCTTTGTTGATGAAGCACCAAATAACCCCCTGAAACTCTCAGAACCCACCCCTTGCTGCCCTACTCTTTGTGCAAACAAAAAGATGGCAATATAGTCTTTTGAACTATATCCTACACAAAGAGGGATGATATTTATTTTCTCTTGGGAGAGGGAAGCTGTTAGTTATGGGTCAGTGGAGGCTTAACTGGTGATGTAAGACTGTTTTCTCCAGCTATCCATGAAAGGTGTCTAAAGGAACATGGAGGTGCCTTCTTGGATATTGTGAATTATATCATAAGCCTTAGTAAATATCTATATAAATGAGGGCTAATTTGACTTGATGGCATTAAAGTTGCATTGGGACATCTTGCAAGATTAAGGATGTTAACCTCATTGTCCTCCTAGCACATTATTCAGGAAGTACATCCTATCTAGTTAAATTTCCCCTGTGGTTTCAATTAAATACATCCTCAGCATCCTCCTGTAAACTGTTGTGCAGTATTGCTGTGCACTGTTATACAACTCCTGCACTTCACTCCATAGACAGCTGAGCTTCAATGGTGAGTAAAGTCATTCCTGTAGATAGTGTGATTTGCAAAGTACTCTATAATGAAAGGATCAAAAACATAATGAAAGATAAAAATATGCATACTTCCAGCAGGCCATTATATTATTAGCTCTCACTGTTGTTATATGTATGTATCAAGTTCTATGTGCACTATCTATTCAGTATTCTTCATGCGGTTTTCCATTCTGTTGCCTTCAATGTTTTTGGAATCAATTGAAGTCGAAATATCCTGAAAGAAAAGTTCACTTTTTGCACTCCCTGGTTTCAATTATATTTAAATCTGACACACAAACACTGCTTTAAAAGATATGTGACTGAAGTGCCAAATAAGGATCTTTTGATTTTTTTGAAATACATGTGGTTGAAATCTGAGACTTGCTTGCTGCCAAGCCACAGTATTTGGAATAGAGTACTGGCACAAGAAGCTAAGTCATTGTTCAGAGTATAATTTTAAGAGGGACTATCCTACAAAAAGGAAAATGTAAATTCTCATACTTTAGCTCATGCTTATAAGACAATCCCTTAATCCTTTGTTAAACACTTAAAGTTGAAATACAGACTCTCGTGCTGTTTATTCAAGATCTCAGAGGTAATCCTATGATATAAACTACACTAGACCATATTTAGATTCTTCTTTCTTAAAAGAAAGTGTAAAAATTATATGAAATCCAAGGTGATGGGGAATACACTATTGTATTAAAGATTCTAGACCTGTACTGCATATGTTAATGTTGTCTTGTTCTTTATTCAACTCTTTCAGGACCTTTGCAATTAGCTTCAGTTGTAGCAGTACTAGGCTGATGATGAAATGAAAATGCCTTGTAGGAAAATACAGCATCATAAGATAAGGCTCAATATCTTCACACCATGACTATTAGGTGCCAATACATAAGGTTTATTGTGAGTGAAAAGTAAGATTTAAACATTTACCTGAGACGTTTGTTGTGGAGTCAGATCTTACTTCATTGACAACTTCAGGTTGCTGAGCAATAGACACAATCAAACTATTTGTGTTAATGGCTGTACAAAAACAAATTCAAGTGCAACAATTATTCCTGGGACCATTAATGAACAAAAAGGAGGAGATTAAAGTATAAAAATATAGGTAGAAATTAGCTATTTAGAATGCCTAGGCACAAGATTAAAAGAAAAGACACAAACTTCCATATAAAAAACCATAACCACAAAACACACATCTAGCATAAGGTGGAGGCAAAGGAAAGAACCGAAGAAGTGAATGGTGGCAAAACTATCCTGTCATCTCAGTTCAAATGCTACTTTATTCTTGTCAAATTATCCAGACCAAGGTTGCTGTCCTTGAGATGTGTCTTACTACACACCTTCAGGTTGTTCTCTGACTTTACAGTAACATTAAGAATACAGTCTCTTGCATGTTCCTTGGAGTAGTGGCATCATAGCAAAACTAATTCCATATATTACACAGTAATTTCCAGTCAGCTAAGCAGATGTGAATAACCTATTTGAAATGTTTTCTAAAATAAATCAGAAAAACCATCAGTTCATCTGAGAAGGAATATATAATTCCTTTAAGAAAAATATTGTCTATGGAAAAGATGTGACCCCAGCTAGATTAGGAAATCCATTACTTAACATCAATATGTCAAAATAACTATATGAAAGAATTCCAAAGGGATAGCCGTATTAGTACAGTCCCATGAAAGCTCATGCAATAAATCTGTTAGTCTTAAAAGTGACACCAAACTCCTATTTATGTGAGATAGTTCAATTACAATATGAAGTAGGCCATTTCAGGTACCATTAGAAAAGCTATAATTTGCTAAGTCTGATAATATCGTTTATCTGCATGTGTCACATATATACCGGAATTTATGAGTATGCTTGACGAATATTTCAACTTGTGCTATGTTTCTTGGCGACACCCCAAACAAGATGCCAGCAACCCTAGCTGCTCGATGGCCCATTAAGGGAACTCACAAATACAATAAGCCCAGGGAAAGAACCTAAGGACTACACTTTATAACTTACTCACATGAAAGGACTTCATCCTTTTTCTGTAAATTTCCACAAGCTGAATGGCAAAGGCCAAAGGACATAAAAGGCATCTACTACATATCCATACTATCTTTAGTCTTCACTTACCTCTGGTAAAACTCACCTACAACTGAAGCTGTGAAAAAGGACCGAGACCCATCCAGGCACGGGATGGACACCAGAAGGAATATGCAAGTCTGCAAACTCCATAATTATACTGAAAGCTCATATATGGACTTTCATATAATTGGTATGTATTTGATTGCTTTAGTCATTTAACATTTCTCTTATATTTTGCCTCTTTCCTTTTACAATAAATCTGTAGTTCAGGGGTTCTCAAATGCGGGGGTCATGATTCTCATGAGGTTGAGATTATTCTAGGGCAGGGGTACTCAAATGGCGGCCCGCAGTCCACAATCCGGACCGCAAAGAGGTTTCCGGTGGACCGCGACAGTGGCCTATTTGGCCGTTTGAGTGCCCCTGCTCTAAGCGCAG
>ML681966.1:46271784-46482740 GCA_007922195.1 Podocnemis expansa | reverse complement strand
CTCCTGACATCACCCCCCCGCTCCCACTCACCCCCCCACCCTAGTTGTTTGTGGACCCTGGTCAATGGTGGAAGGCTGAATGTGGACCGGCTCGCAAAAAGTTTGAGTACCCCTGTTCTAGGGGGAGATTACAAAGTATCAGCTTCTGTACAAGATGGTAAGGCGGGCATGGCATGGAGGTGAGGAGAAGTCATTATTTTTGTTGGAGGGGTCACCACTGTCTGAAATATTTTCAAAGGGGGTCCCAGCCAAAAAAAAAAAAAAGTTTGAGAACCCCTGCTTTAGTTTTAGTTACTAGCAGAATTGACTGGCAGCATTTGGTTAAGATTTAAAAATGTATTGCTCTGATAATGTGGCTGATCCTTTGGGGGTCAGAACCTTTTTTGTAAAGAGCACAGAGTTTTAAATTACTTCTGTTTTTACTGGACCTAGTGGCTGATTGGGAGACAGACACTGAAATGCAGTAAAGGGGGCTGTGTATATTTTGTTTTATTTTCTTGATAACCAGCACTGGGAATCAGAAACATTATTTGTAGCTGGATGGGGAGTCTGACTTCAGTATTACCTGCCTGTGATGGGAGAGTCTGCTCTCTTTTTCCAGCCTGCCCTCACCCTGTCATTCAGATAGCCTATCCATGACACTGATGGGTCATAAAAGGCTGTGTGCCAGGTTCTGCTGTTGGATATATGTGCATGGTTTTCACTGACATCAGCCTATGGATATCTGAGGACAGAATTTGGCCTGATTTGTTAAGTGCCCAATCTGCAAATGCTAACACATTCACGTGAGCAGTCTTGGTGAAGTACAGGTGTATTGCCTTAAAGATTCTGTGGACCAGTCTTCAAAAGTGCGCACACTGTTTTCCATTTACCTCAGCCTTGGCTCACAAATCCCATGATGTGTATATGGAAGTCACAGTTTGGCACATGCATGCCTACGCATGCCCCCAAATTCCTGACTTGTGTGAACAAAGGGGCACTTGTGCATGTGAACTTTTGAAAATTTGATCCACCTTTGCAAGGTATGTTCATTGCAAATAAGAACCAGACTGTAACTAGCCAGTTTAGAGTGAGACAAAGAAAAATCTGTAAATAGGCAGAAAATCTCTCAAGCTTCTATTTACCATACAGAAGACACATTCATAAATGCTGACTCTTGTAGCTGAGCTATGAAATATATGAACTTTCCTTAGCTTCCCCTTATAACTTAGTTTAAGTGAAGGCTCATAACTAAACTGTACAGCCAGTGCTTATGTTTTCTATAAATGACTTTTCCAAAAGTGTTTTGTCTTATACATAATTAATTCTACCTTTTTTTCTGCTCATCTTTCATTTGTAAAACCTATGCACCAATACGGCAGCAAGAGAAAATCTTTAATATCAAAATTAACACTGCTAAATAAGGGACACGACATGTATATAGTGACAGAGTGATGTAATATAACTATGCTCTGACAGCATGAACAAAGTCCACCTCAGATAAGCATTAGCAAAACCTTTTAAATTTTCACATTGAAGAGAAACAGAACTGAACTGAGAATAATACCTATCATCTAGCTTTAATCCACAGTTATATCAATACGCTGAAGTAATCTCAAGCAAAACATTTTCTTTTGAGGCAGTAGAAACATTAATGTTTGGGACATACATTTGAGAATTATCACCCATGAAGGATTCTCAAAATAGGAATGATAAGTATACCAAAGTACACAAAAACACCCCCACACACTTAAAAACTGATAAGGTGGTCAATCTCTGAAGTATTGAAATTTGTGTTAACATTTTCTAAGTAAACAAAATTACAAGAGCATTACCTACAAACACACAATGCACAAAAATGATTGGTTTATGAGAAATTCCTCAAAACATGTTTTTTTTTTTTATAAGTACCTTCCTTTGGAAAACTTTTTTTGCCCCTGTAAAAATTCATTGGGCACATGTGTGTTTGTTTAAATGTTTCTTCATGCATAGAGTATCAAGTAGCTAAATGAACTGCAGCTGAGATAACTAAGGAGGACACCAAAATGAGTCAGCAGGCAGCAGAACATAGTAAAAGATTTGAACTAAGACAAAAAACTATTGTAGAAAATGGGTGATGATTGTACTACCACCTTCAAAAATCTAAAGAAGTCAGGTAATCTCTGGTAACTATGGCTATGTCTACTTCTGCCCAAATTAGGTCTGACTTGCTAGTCTGAATTTAGACGTTCGAATTTTATCTGTACTAACCACAAGTCAGTTCAAAGTAGCTGGGAACTTTATAGTTCAAGCTAACCACACGTTCTAGTTCAAACTAACACTTAGTTCAAACTAGAATGTGCAGCTAGTTTGAACTAATGGCTTAGTTTAAACTTCTTAAGTTTGATGAAGTCTTAGTTCAGGTCTTACTCATAACTAGTTCGAACTATGGTTTCCTTACTTCAATCTAAGAAATCTAAGAACCAAGGAATGCCCAGTGAATGGGCTAAATCAGTCCAGACTAAGCCTCCATAGTCTGAACTAATTTGCCAATGTAGACATAGACTGTAAGTCTTATTTAGTCTGAGGAAGACTAGCTTTCTTTCTGTACCTCAAGTCATCAAAAATATTGTCTTCAGTTTGTATCCCAGTGAAATTTACTAAAATGTGTACCATGTGTGACATTCCTATAGAATCAATATGCAAATATAGCAGCTATTGAGCATTCAGTGTTGTACCAACTAGACAGTTAATGATAGCAAGGATGAAAAGTGATTCATTTTACAGGTGCATACTTTCTCTACGTGAGGCTTTTGTTTGTTAATTCACTTTTATTAGAAACATGCAATTTGGTTAATCTGGGCTTCATGGAACAATTTGTGTTCTGATTAACTGTGAAAAGAAGTAACCACATTAACAGAAGCAAGTGGGTATGTGATTAATTTTTTTGCAATCCCATCTACACATAGTTTCATATCTTATAGGAAGGTTTCTGCAGGCTAGTTGTAAAAATCCCATTATTAAATGTATTGTTAATGAAAGAAATAAGACTGGGGAAGGCGTTAACTAAAATTTCCTTTTCATGATGGATGAACTCTGTAAACTCTGAAAAGAAAGGCAGTTTTCACCAGAATTCTCAAGAGAAGCCTGGGAAATCTTGCTCAGTTTCAGGTTCAGTCCTACTGGTGCAAATAAACCTGATTTATGATTACAAATCCCGGTGTTAATTGGCCAAACAAAGTAGTGTTTTGAGATTTCAGTTGCAGTAAAGCAACGAGAAAAATTCAGCTGGCACAAAATCAGCCATTCAAAATAAAGTGATGTGTGAGCATGAAGAAGTGCCTTTAAGAGAATGAAACAAAAGTACAGAACTTCATGAGCTTTTTGGTCATAATTAAACCATCACCAATGAATCTATGTAAGTGTGTATTGCAGCTTTAACTGAGACCTGATGTGTTCAATTGTTCTGGTTTTTGCTATCATGTTAATAAATACATTCACAAAGTAATGGTTTCCATCTCTCCAGTGAAATGTTTTCCATGTGGTGAGAATGTTCAGCTCTGACTCTGAACTCATATCTCGTAATATAAGGAGAATTTAATATCAGTAAGGCCATGCTGTAGATTGAGAAGCCAAGGACGACCTATCACGTTTGCTGACATCAGATTTGTGGATGCTTAGAGAAATAAATAGGCATTCCTATCTTCACAAGATAGTCAGCTAGATCAACTGTTATGCAAGCTAGCTACATCTCCCCTGGCACTAGTTTATACATTGTTCTGCCTGGGAAATTATGATTCATATTGATTTCTGTACTTACGTGATTACTAATAGAAATGGATTGATTAGGTCCAGATTAATTCAGGTTTGGCTATGTAGGAATATATAATATGTCATTCTGCACTGATAGCTCCTTTCATTTGAGGATTTCAAAGTACTTTACAAATATTAGTGAAGTTCGCTTCATGTGAACAAAAGAAGTATTACAGCTCCCATGTGACTGACTGTGACACAGCTACTAAGTGACACAACCAGGGTCACAAAACAAGTCAGCAGCAAAGCTGGGAACAAAATCCAGATTTCCTGAACCTTGGTCCTGCATTTTCACTAAAAAACAAGGGAAATATTTAGGCCCCCCCACAAGGTGCAGTCTGACTATATATTATGCATCTGGTACTAGAAATGTTTACTGTTTAACAGGCACTCATGTAAATTTACCAAACATGGATTAATGTAGCTCAGTCATCTTTGTTGTACTTCATTAGCCATGTGGTCTCCCACTGAGTCTCTCCCCTGGCCCCACATCAACTTTCATGTCAAATTCAGATCCTAAACTTCAAGGTACCACACGCCCGTTCTCTTGACTACTTCGTACGGGATTCACACTACTCTCTGTCTCAGCCACTGGGCCCTGCTAATTCCACTTCTCTTTCTTTCCTTCTCTCACAACTACTACCCTACATTTCCCCCTGCTATTCCTCACAACTACAATGTCCACATTGTTTGCCAGATGCTGGTTGGATGCTTGTTCAAACCTTATCCAAACATGAGAGTTACAACTTCTTACATCCTCACTCTGTGCCTCCAGCACTCACTGTGACAATTAGTTTAACTCTTCCTCTCACATCCATTGCCCACAGAAGGCTTAGAGGAGACAGAGTCCCCAGAATCCCAGGAATCTGAATTAAAAAATGTTTCACTTGCACAGTGCCAGCTTGGAAAGGTAGGTCTCTCTAAAAATTTTCCAACAAAAAATTTTTTTCTGATGGAAAACTGGGGTTTTATGTAGCAACAATTTTCACAGAGAATGTTTGCTTTTCTCAAAGTCTCCGATTTCTCACTGGAAAAAAATAAAAACCTCACAACACTTGAGGCAGGGAAGGAATTAGAAAAATTGTTTCTTCATATTTCAGTTGAAAGCCAACATTTTCTAGAGGAGAAAGAAATTTCTGACTAGCTGTATTAAATTTGTGACCTTCCTTCCACAGGAGAAGGCAGGAGTGGGCCTATTGCTGCCCATTTTGATTTGTCCATACAATGGGGCTAACCCTTTAGCAACAGTCTGGAACAAATAATAGTTCCCAGGCAAGCTAAGGTCATGGCATACAGACAGAGAAATTTGTTAAAGGCACAAAACAAATCTTTCCACACAATACCACTTTATTTCTTAGAATCTAGAAGCCTAATACACAAGAACTTAAAAATCGCAGAGCCTAAGTCCACATGAGGCTTTTATTTTGAAACAGCAACTGTTGTTTCGAAATAAAAGCTGTCATGTCCAAATGATGTGTCTTTATTTCGAAATGACGGAACCCCATCATTCTGAAATGATGCCCGTCATTTTGGAACAATAAAGCATCACCTGAAAGTTTTGAAATAGTTGTTTTGAAACAATGCCATTCAGACATGTTATTTCAAAATAATGGTTATTTCGAAATAACACTTTTGCCTTTCTCCTTCCCGGGGTGCCTTCCTTTTTGTATATATTGAGTGGGGGCATGGCCCAGTGAGGGGTCCATGTTGCCACACCTCCCATGCTGCCCCTCTCCTGAAGCGAAATAGCTAGTCCTGTCGTGCTATTTTGCTTTGAGGTTTTCCCTTATTTCAATTTAATATTTGTTTATTTCTATTTAAGTTATTTTGAAATAAGGATTTTATTTCAAAATAACTCATTTCGGAATAACTTATTTCGAAATAAGAGTTTACATGTGAACATAGCCAGAGACACAAAACAGTCTGCTTTCTAAGGCAGAGAGGCACAACTCTACTCATCTTGCTGTAGGCAGGGTAGCTTTTTGCAGACCAATTGCTGAAGTTTGAGGTTGTATGATCCCTATAAAGTCCCCTAGAGAGAAAGGAGGATCTGGAATCTCCTTATTCTTAAAGTGATAACCTCTATTTTAATAGTTTTCACTGCTTCTCAGGAACAACTATTACCAAGGAGTGGAACATTAGTTAACTAAATAGACTTCAGAAATGAAAAAAAACAAAATAAAACAAAAAACAGAAGTGTGCATTACGTAGTTTGAAACATGGATGAATGTTCAGGCCAGTTTTATTTAGAATTAATTTGTCTATTCAATCCTTATTTCTACATTATATGTTTCAGCATATAATGAGCTTGAACTGGCAATGGGGAGGAAAAAAGACAAGCTGTCCAAACCCTATCTATAATATGTAGTTAATTTTAAGTTTTTTATTTAAAAAAGAATCTAGAATTTATGGTTCCAAAGAAATCTTTCAGAATGCTGACACTGAGCATATTACAGAGTTTGCAAATAGGCAGCCTGGAGCAACAGCTCAAAGAGGGCTGCCTGAACTCTGTTCAGCAGGATGTTAATTCTGTCACTCTAAAACAGTGCTTTCTAACTATTTCTCAATACATACCTGTAGGTCTCAAAGTATTAGAGCTGGTATCTTGTTTACCACCTGACCTCGCAGTCTAGACTATATTATGTTCCCTCTTCCAGAAGAAGAAGTTGGACCAGGGGGAGCATATCTTATAAGAGGTGAAGGCCTCCCTCCTATCCCTGGTGTGTGTATGCAGCACTCCCCCTACTCCCTGTCTTCATTAGCTAGTGCAGAAAGTCCTCTCCCTCCTATTGCAATCTACTTTAACAACTGTTCCCATTCACCCCAAATACAATCACATAACAGCTCACTGCCAATTACAGAAATTGCTTACAAGGAAAGTAACATTAGGAAAACGTTTAATGTATTTTTAGCTGCCTTTAATGCAATTTAGCAGCTGCAGTTGAAGAAAGAGAGCCAACAACATGTGACCAGCCAAGCTTCCCACAGAGCACAGTTTCTGCACTACTGTATTAGATCTAGCAAATATACTCAGCCATTCTGCTTGGATGAAAAGGGAAAGTTCTCAAAGTTGGTCAGATCTCAAAGGAAACAGAAAAGAATGGAAGTAATAAGAGCAGTGTGGGTATGTTTAAAGGTGATAGAGATGGAGGAGGAGAAGAGAGGAGAGTGTAAGAGACAGAGAAAGCAAAAATAAGGGAAATGCAAGGGGAGAAATGAAAATGATGAGAACAGAACCTCAGCAATTGTGAGGCTGTGGAGCTGACTGAAGGTGGAAATATTTCCCATCTCCTGCCCCACAAGCTAGACCAGAAGGGGAAATGACCTACTCACCACTACCAAAAATTTCTTCATCAGGATGGTAGCAATTTACCAAACTTTCCCCCAAAAAACCAGTGGTGATAACAACTGTGTTATCTTAGAAAAAAAAATGGTAAGTTGGAAGGACACTCCATAAAGTTGCAGACTGTAACTGATATTCACATAAAGACAAACATTAACTCCACCAGAATTCCATGCAAGTTATCTGGAGATTTGTCAGAAGTGTTATTTGGGCATTAATTGGAGAAAGGAGGTTGCCAGCTTTATTGACTCTGAACTTTTCTTTGGGAGGCATCCTAGCTAGAGTATAACAGCCTTGGGAATTGAAGGTAGTCTATTTTAGTGTCTCTCTAAGAATATTCTTGACAATTAGGGCTAAATTCGATACTGGTATAAGTAAGAAAAATTCTACTGAACCTAATAGAACTGCATGCATTTATCATCAGCAAAATATATGGCCAATAAACTGATGGGATGTAAAATAATTCCAGCCATGAACATGACACTGCAGTTAAAGTAAAAGAAGTTTGGTTTTAATATTTAAAGAAAATAAAATTGGGGATTATTTGTTTTTTTACGTATTACTAGAGTTGAAGAGAAATATTTCGGCCAAAACAGTTTTTCAGCAGAAAACTGGAACATAAGAATGGCCATAATGGGTCAGACCAAAGATCCATCTAGCCTAGTATCCTGTCTTCCAATAACAGCTAATGCCAAGTGCTTCAAAGGTAATGACCAGAACAGGCAATCATTAAAAGGCCCTTTCTCTGTTGTCCATTCCCAGCTTTTGGCAATCAAAGGCTAGGGAGAACCCTGAGTTTAGAGTTGTATCCCTGATCATTTTGGGTAATACTCATTGATGGACCTATCTTCTGTGAATTTATCTAATTTCTTTTTAACCCACTTATACTTTTGGCCTTCTCAATACTCTCTGGCCATGAGTTCCATGAGATAACTGTACACTGTATGAAGAAGTACTTCCTTTTGTTTGCTTTAAATTTGCTTCCTATTAAATTCTTTGAATGAACTCACTGGTTCTTGTGTTATGTGGAAGAGTAAATGATCCATCCTTATTCACTTTTCCACACCATGCATGATTTTATAGACCTCTATCATCCCCCCTTACTCATTTCTTTTCCAAGTTCAAAAGTAAGTCTTTAGGTACATGTACACTGGAGCCTTACGCCAACTTAAGGAAGGTTAAGTTCACCTACAGACTTCTACTGCCACACTGGGCTTTTATTAAGTCTACTGAAGTGCTTCCCTAAGTCGATTTAATAACACCACGTCTTAAGGTCGACTTAAGTTGACCTTATTAACTTGACTTAAGACAATGTAGATGTGGTAGAGTGCTTAAGTCAACCTAACTGGCCTCCAGCTACCCACAATGCACCACTCCTGTGCCGACCTAGCACCTGCCAGTGTGGACACAGTCAGTCAACAGTAGCTTTCAACGTGGACTCTCTAAATTGACTTAACAAGGTCAACTTAAAGTCAACCTTGTTAGGTCAACTTAGAGTCTCCAGTGTAGACATACCCTTTTTTTAGTCTTTCCACATACAGAAGCTGTTCCGTAACTCTAATCATTTTTGTTGCCCTTCTCCATACTTTTTCCAGTTCTAGGTTGGGAGAAGGGGTGGGGGTTTATTGGAGTAGGGTATTTTGTTTTGTTTTTAGAGTTGAGACAACCAGAGCTTCACACAGTTTATAAATCCATGGTTTGCCCACACATCTAAAGAGCCAATACAATATTTACTGTTATTATCTCTCCCTTTCCCAGTGGTTCATAATACTCTTTGCTTTTTTGCTTGCTGTTACACATGAACAGATGCTGTCAGACAATTATCCACAGTGATTCCAAGATCTCTTTCTTGAATATTAACAGCTAATTGACTCTGTCATTTTGAACATATAGTTGGGATTGTTTTCCAATGTGCCTTACCTTGCATTTATCAGCACTGAATATAAATTGCTATTTTGTTGCCCTTTTCTCCAGTTTTGTGAGATTCCTCCCTTTAGTACCTTGATCATCCAGTGTCCCCACTGATTTAATGGCAGACTTCCTGTTTTCTGCTGTATTTTAATTTTTTCCTGTTGTATTTTATTCTTTGGCTAGCTGCTGTTCACATTTTTAGTGGGGCATGCAGAGTGGGTGTTGCCTTATTGCACTTTTATATTTGACTTGCCAGAGCCCCTTTATTTTCCTGATTAGGATTTAAAAGATACCTTTTTACTTATAACTGCTTCTTTTATTTTGTTGTATAGTCTTGGTGGCACTTTTCTGGTTGCCTGACTATTTTTTTTAATTTGGGTTGTATATTTAATTTGAACCTCTATTATGGTGCTTTTAAAATGCTTCCATGCAACTTGTAGGCATTTGACTTCTGTGACTGTACTTATTAATTTCTGTTTAACTAGCTTCCTCACTTTTGTGTAGCTCCCCTGTCTGAAATTAAATGCTGCTGTGGTGGACTTCTTTGGTATTCTCCCACCAAGTAGGTTAAATTTAATTATATTATGATCATTATTACTGAGAGGTTCAGCTATATTCACCTCTTGCACAAGATCCTGTGCTTCATTTAGGACTAAATCAAGAAATAAATCTTCCTTAGTGAGTTTTAGGGTTAGTTGCTCCAAGAAGCAGTCATTAGTGGTGTCTAGACTAGGATTCACCAAAACACAAACATTTTCAAGGAAAAGGTCAGGTTGGATGAAACCTGCAAGCAAAAGTTCTTTCATGTCTATGGAATTTCTGATGACTGAGACACTCATCTAAATCAGGCAAAGCAGTAGTGTGACTCTGGGTTTTGCTGGTGGGAGGTGCCGTTGAATGAATCAGTTGTTTCAGGTGACTTCCCCCCTCCAACCAGATGATTCACAGCATCTAGTCCCAAGTAGCTGATTTACAGTAATCAGTCACAGTTGGTGCTAAGCACCCCTTACTTTTTCCCTTTTGATGCTAGTGCCCCAGAGCAGCCACAGAGTTAGTGCCTATCACTCCCGTATCCCAGGGAATTGGTGAATGGGGCTCTCACTCTCTCCTACTTGCCTTGTTCCACCTTGTATAAATTATTGGAGCCCACTTTGCCATAGCCTGTATGAGTGTCCCAGTATCTGGAACATTGGTTAATCCAGAAGTGAGTGTCTTTCCTGTGTGTTTTAGCTTTTCCCATTTTATTCCAAACAACACTGTCTTCCAACCAATGGAGAATGCACAAGTAACTCAGTCATGGAGTATCTCAAGCATGTTATAAATGAGGTGGCAAGTATAATTTCTTCCTTTCTGTTCCCTCAGAAAATATGGCTAACATTATTGAGCTACCTAGCAAATAGAAAATTCAAACATCTATGAGACAAATAATGCACATTCAGCTCTATGTATGTCCCAATGTACCAAGCTACATGCTAGTTTCTGAAGTTATCACTTTTTAGTACCTGTGGGTACCAGAAGTAGTTACTTCAACTACAACTCTTCTCACAGGCTCCTAAACTTTAAGGTCGAATGGGACCAATAGGATCATCTAGTCTGACCTCCTACACAATGTACACCACAGAACCTCACCCACCAGTTTCTGAAATAAACCTCTACCCTACAACTAAGTTATTGAAGTCCTCAGATCATGATTTAAAGACTATCATGTACAGAGAATCCACCAGCAATTGAAGCATACTCCAGGCTACAGAAGAAAGAGACAACTTGACTGTTTTTACTGAAACATTACTCATGGTCCAGAAGATTGGAGGTTGTCTTTTTTCTAAATTGGCTTACTCCCTCCTAATTATTTTAAAATACTTTGCACTTTCAGTAACATGACATTTTACTGAATATTGAAAAATTGCAAAACAGATGCTTGGTATGAAAACATCTGATATTAAAAACATTTTTTTCAATACTAGACTGTGCTCTTCTGGGAAGCAACATTATATGAATCATCTGGATGCAGAATGTTGCTTTAGGGCTGAAGCACTGGAAGCATTTAGCATATTTTTGGTCTCTGCACTATAGAAACTACCATCAAGAGAGTTCCAGGACTTCAGAACTTGCTGGATGTCAGCAAAGCTATCAGAGATCTGTAAAAAGATTATATTAAAAAATTTGAACAACTGTATTAAAAATGGCCAAGTCATTTTTCATAATGAAAACAACTTCATTAAAAATGTTATTTTCTATTTTTTTTTTTTACCTTTTTTTAAAATGGTATTTACCTGATAGATCTTATATTTTCTGTTATTCTTTTACCAATATCTTAAATCATCTTTTTCTTACTAGGTTTTTTTTTTTTTTACAAGTTTTAATTATTGGGAATTATTTATGCAATTTGCTTTCTAAAACACACACAGGTGTTGTATATATTTATTTGTAAGTATCTTTTTTCTGAAATTTCATCAACAACAAAAATCATTATGCTGACTGGATGTGGCACTCATGTTGCCATTTGAACAATATGGAGATGAAAGAGTAGTTGTTTCTGTTCCAGGAAATGCAACATAACAGGAAATGTCAGTAATATTAGGAAACTAATTGGAAGTACTAATAAAAGCATTTCTAGGTCACAGTGCCAAGGTAATAAACTTTACAGTACAAAGTCAAAAGGTCATTGTTCTTATCTATTATCTTGTTTTATGTTCTGTAAATTAAACCCCATTTTTACTGAGGATCAGAGGTAATAGTCCATTTCTTGAACTGATCTCTAAAAATCCATTTTAGGATTCAAGCCCCAAACCTCCATTTATTGTACGCAGAATCTGTCAAATTATTCCAAGAAAGTTAACAGACTGAAGAGTTCCAATAACTGCTGGACACACTCTAATATTTAAAAATTATGATCTCATAGAAGAGGTACAATAGAGCCTTATACAAAAATTAAAATTGCTGACAAAATTAGCACAGGGAAAAATCATGTTTTCAATGGATTTGCAAATAAACTCATAGCATTTTCCCCAATTTCATTTTACATAGCAAGAGTGGTTTTCTAGGGAAAAGCTGCTGTTTATATCCATAGCATTCTCCTGCCCAATAGAACATTTTGCAAGTTTTGGCCTTACGAGTAACACAGGTTGGTTCTTGACAGAAGCAGGAGTCCAAAATCCAGCAGCAGGCAATATTATGGGTTTATTGGGGGACTCTAGCAAGAATCCCAATTCTTCACACCAGTAATTTTCTTTCTTTCCCCTTACTTTCTATTTGACATTTGCTTTTACAGTGTATTTTAACTGATCATACCCTTAACAATATTATAAGACAATTATTTAACCAACCTTAATATTGTAACCTAATTCTTTAATCAATATCCACCACCTCCTTAACTGATTACAGTTAATTATGAGACAGACAGAAATAATCAATGAACCAGACAGAAGTTATCAGAATAGAGGGTACCATAATGGCCAAACAATACAAAGTGTAGATTCTATAACCACAACTGTTGAGAAGTGTTTAAAACCCACACAGAATGCTATTAAACAAGGTTCTTTTTAAGTATTCTAGGATCTTTTCTTTTATTAACTTGTTTTAATGTAATTTGTTTGGAATATGTGGATGTGACCATATGCCTCACAGCTCATGGCTGCCCCCATTGCTTGTTTTTGCTTAGCAGGAATAGACTGTCTCAAACTGTCACATTGAGAAAAGGCCTATAGACCAGTGTTTCCAAATCTTTTCAGTTGCACAGCAGACTTCTATCAGACAAACAATTCCATAGCACACTCACTTTTTTCAGCTGAACTGATTGTTCAGAAATGTCACATTTACTTACATTTACTACGGTTATGGTCTTACTAGAGAGGTTTGCAACACAGTGTATACAACAAGCTAAAGAAGCATGAAATGAATTAATGTTTCAAATCCACCAGAAAACATACACATCATTTCAGTTTTTCCCTTCAGCCACTTGAGTTTAGAATGCTCGCATTTTAGAATCAAAAGACTGATACCTCGCATTTAATATGATGATTAATTTTCGCAAGTTTTATGAGCTGTAATTTTGGCTGGATAGAATATTGTTTAAGATGAAACAATGTTCATTTTACATTGATTTTCATTACCCTTGTACAATATTTCACAGCACACTTGGGCAGTTCTCACAGCACACCAGTTGAAAACCACTGCTATACACAAGCAGCCTGTGATTTTGATTCCTTGTTTAAATATCCCTTTAACTAGTTAAGTATTAAGAACATACTTAAAAATCGTAGGCCTTTACAGACAGGCCTAAATATCTATATTCTAACATAACACAACATCGTTATTTACAAACGTATATTTCCCTACCCCCTTCTTATCACAGAAGCACTTAGGGGCTTTACATCTACAGAAACAGTTAAGTATAAAACAACAAAGCATAATACATTGCTTACTAAGTTCTCTGTTTTGCAAACACTTACACACACTTAAATTGATAAAAATGAGTACTGGAACTATTAATGTATTATTGCTCCTCACTAAGGATTTTTTCCCATGACTCAAATAGGAGCAGTTTCATGCCCAGGTGCCCCAACCCAGCAAAGCAAACCATGAAGGCTATTCATACATCTAACTTTAAGTACTTGCTTAAAGGCTTTATTCAATCTGACTCTGGTGTTCCGCATTTCCTGTTACAACTCAAGATTTATTTATAATCTTGATCAAGGAACACCACCACTGACCCAAATTTTTCCAAACTTGTACTATGGTGGAGTACTAATGTCAGAGAGTTCCAGAACTCCTGACAGCTTTAAGAATTTAATTCACATTGACTTACAGCAATTATAACTCAGCAGATAACAGTTCTCATTATGAGATTTTAGATGGGAGGAGATACAATTTATGGAAGATATGGGCAAACAGTATTATCTTCATTTACGAATATTCATTTGAATGAGAAAATGAACTTTGCATCAGTATTTGCAACTCTTTCATGATTACTTTTCATTAATATTAGACTGCAAGAGCTTTTCTAACATAAGTATTCACAAAAAAAACATTTTTAGCTTGAACAGCAGCAAAATTCAAACTGCATATTTAATTATAAAATTCACAATTGGGTCTGTGTTGATTAGCGCATAAGACATCCAGGCATGGAACAAAATCAATATAATATGATCTATAATGGATAAGCAAGAAACAGGAAAGTATCTTCCAAGAATTTCCTAATGTTGCAACCATCATCTCAATTTCAATGGTGTTAACACTGTTGTCAGTCTTAGTGTAAATGTGTCACTGGCATTCATAGCATTTTGTCATTTAAATCTGTTCTGAACAGCTAAATAATACTGTGCTGAATGCAACAGCAGCAGCAGCTGGCAAGCTATGTACACTTGGATTCCCAATGTTACTAACATTAGTGAACAAGAATTGTTAACAATGGTGAGGAATGTATGCAAAAAAGGATTTCTAGCAAAGGCAAACTGTACGTATGCACAATTCATGAGCAATTTGCCAAGTCGTTCTCTAAAGAAAGTCTAGACAATTTCCATTGATGAATAAATTTGAGAATTCTACACCTTTCAAAACCTACTGTACAATGCAGTGAAATTAATCATATTATTCACTATTTTATATTTGGTGACCAAAACTTTGAACAATACAAAGAAGAAAACACATGGCCAACATACTATTTCTCAGAAACAACCAGAGACGACCAGGCCTGTGTGTGAAGCTTCATTTAGGTTTCTGTCAAGGAGCAAATTCTTGGAGTGTGTCTTTACAATGCTAACTTCCTCAGATTATTCTGACTACTTTTTTCAAGAGAAGTTTTATGTTTTAATTGTTTTCGATTATAGACTTTCCATTGTTTTTCTTCTCAACAAGGACAAGTGCAAAGTCCTGCACTTAGGAGTGAAAAATCCCATGCACTGCTACAGGCTAGGGACCAATTGGCTAAGCAGCAGTACTGTAGAAAGGGATCTCGGGGTTATGGTGGATGGAAAGCTGGATATGAGTCAACAGTGTGCTCTTCTAAGCAAAAAGGCAAATAGCATATTGGGTTGTATCAGTAGGATCATTGCCAGTAGATCAAGAGATGTTATTATTCCCCTCTATTTGGCACTGGTGACGCCACATTTGGAGTACTATATCCAATTTTGGGCTCCCATCTACAAAGAGGATATGGACAAATTAGAAAGAGTCCAGTAGAGGGCAACAAAAATGGTTAGGAAGCTGGGGCACATGACTTATGAGGAAAGACTAAAGGAACTAGGCTTATTTCACCTGCAGAAGAGAAGACGGGGGGAGGGGTGATAGCAACCTTCAACTACTTGAAGAGGTGCTCCATAGAGGAGGGAGCTAACCTGTTCTCAGTAGTAACAGAGGACACAAGGAGCAATGGTTTCAAGTTGCAGCTGGGGAGGTCGAGGCTGGATATTAGGAAGAACTTTTTCACTAGGAGAGTGGTGAAGCATTGGAATGGGTTGCCTAGGGAGGTAGTGGAATCTCCATCTTTGGAGATATTTAAGGTTTGGTTAGACAGTACCCTGGCTGGGATGATTTAGTGGGAATATTCCTACTTTTAGCAGGAGGTTGGACTAGATGACCTCATGAGGTCCCTTCCAAGCCAATGATTCTATGAATGGAAATATTGGTGCAAACTTCCTTTCATAATCCTAGTGATGAAATTTGTTCAGACTGATTTTTGGTTTTGCAAGTTTGGTATTTTTATTTCAATTTTTTCTATACAAAATTAGTGAAGCAAAAAGTGGATGTGCCACATATTTTAGATAAGAATACTCTGTAGCATCAGATAATATTAACAGCATAGACCCATAGCTATCAATTCTTCCCTGGGACAGTAACAGAGACCATCCCATAACTAAGAAGTAAAGCTACCTTCCTCTGATTTAAATAATGATCACTTAACACTAGAGTGAGGAAAGATTCTAACATAAAAAGTTATTGGTTTTAAATCATTACCTCCTCACTCAAATTCCTGAGACTATAAATCAACATTATCACACTAGAAGTTTATGCCCTAATCCTATCATTATTAGATACATGTAACTCATGTCAACATTAAAGGGAGTTACACATATTCACTGATGTAAAAAATGGATTGAAGTGTAAAATGATAGATTGTATTGTTTGACCAATGATTATTGCTTCATTAACTGCAGTCAAGCCAAAGCAGATAAAGAGCAGAAGAAAGAATGTGGGATACTCAATTAGCATTGCTCACTAGAGACTTTCCAATAGAATTAAAAATACAATAAAAACTTTTGAGGTTTTGTAATTTCAAATATATATTGCATAGCAACATTTTCAAAAGAGGGCTCCCAGCAAAAATACACAGATTTTTTTATACTTACGTGCTCACTTTCATATATGCGAAGCACACGCGCGTGCACACACACACAAAGCATGAGCAGCCATTTGTGCATGCAAAACGAGTGACTGTATGCATGAAACTTGATCTCAGGCAAAACATATTTTGTCTATGCACTTGTTAAATGTCTAATCCTGTGTATTACTGCAAAAATGCTTTGTGGTTGTCTCAGCTGTATACCATGCAAGGAAACATTCTTCCATCATAAGATACTTTTACAACTATTTCCAAATAAAATACTTCAGAGGAGCAAAAGAAATTTGAAATATTGTGCAGGGATGAGGTTTTAAGACACCTTGAATTTTTTATTTACGCGTGCGCGCACGCACACACATGCACACAAAGATGTTGCTTGCCACCTGCTCCCTCCACCCACAAATGGTTTAGTATTTTTTTTTCTGTGTTATCTTCTATGTACTGTGATATATCATGTAATGTCAGGCAATCAGCAATTCCATTTCACTCAGCAGAATTGAAGTGTGACATCTTGGAATATATCATAAAGTGTCATCATAAATATCATAGTAACTCAGGATCTCATGTCATTACTTAAGAATTATGTATCAAACCAAACACTTGGAAAGAAGCCACAGTTTAAGTCCCTGGAGTGAAAGAGATCCTTCAAAGATCTGGGAAGGCAAAGTGATGGAAAAGGTGATGAAAAAGCTGAGTTCGAATACCGGCTCTGACAATAGAGGTTAAACAGAGAAGAGCATATAGGGGATGGAGAAAAAGGCTTCTTTTGATAAAGATGAATTCAATTATAAGAAAAGAGATTCCTTAAAGTTTGAAATGTTACTGTTACTGATTTTCTTGCTGTTATTTTCTATAAGCCAATAAAATCAAGATTTGTCACACTTTCAAATTGTGTTAACTAGCTATCAGTAAATTTCATCGCACAGAGTCTGTATGAAAATTATTTTAAGATGTGAAAAGGAAAAGTACAATTGTTAGCCTCATGGCATGTGAGTAACTTCAATGTTATGTGTCAAAGTTATGCATCTGATTAAATGTTTTTTGGATTAGAATCTAAGCGGGTAACAAAGCAACAGGAGAGATCTAAAAGACAGAAAACTTTTGATTAGGATGAGATCAAATTTTATAAAATATATGCTTTTAGTAAACTGCCACATGGAAAGAACAGTGAAAATGCAGATGAATACTGAGGTAAAATGCATGAGAGTACATTTACTCTTGGAGACCATGCACTAACTGACTTTATATTTCTAATTTGGGAAGTAAATAGTGTTTTAAACTTTCAGAGTATGGAAGCTTAACTGTGTAATAGGTGTGTAGTTTGCAGAAACATCCCCAGCTATTAAACTTCTGTAAGTATACTTTAGTAACCTCTTCATATTAGATGTATATAAAATAATCCTATAATTAAATATTTATGAATGTATCTAGTTGCATTATTTTATGCTGTTTAATACCAAATATTACAAATATTTGTGCCAAGTGCATAGCTGTTAAACTTAAGCAATGTGTTTGTAATATGAACTAAAAATTAATGAACATACTATTGTCCTATAAAATTTAAATTAAATCCTTATTCATTACATTGTTTAAAGTAAAAACACAAATTTCTTCTAATGTTAAGACAACTCTTTAGGATAATTGGTGAAAATTCCACAGTCATGAACTATCTAAGGAGATATACAATGAAATTCAAGAAATGCCAATCTTACATATATAGCTTTTGTAAAAAATTCAAAAACCAAACCAAACCATGCCCACAAACTTCTCCCTCACTACTTCTAGCACTTATTTATTTCAAACATCCAGATTGTATTTGGGTTACTCATTTATAATTTGTAGAGACCACCCCTAAAACCAAATCCCTGGAGACCAGATCACAGAAAGCGTGATTTTCTCCTTCCTTCAGCATATTTCTCTAATGTATTCATTTATTTGGGTTCACTTTAAATAAAGTCATGCGAAGGTTTACAGCTGAGCACTTAAAGTAGGCTTTGCCCCAGTGTTTGCATGCAGACAAAAGAATTGTAATCATCAGCTGTTCAAGGACTCTGAAAACATTAATATCCTCAGACTGGAAAATGTCTTCAGAAAGGAAATGCCATGAGGAAGCCTTCTCTGATTAAATGCCTGTTGTGAATAATGTTGTCTTACTGGTTAAGGATGAATTACTAGATTTGAGGATGATATCAGGTGGGAACAGCAAAAACTGGAAAAAATCCATTGATTGTCTTCAGACACAGCCAAAAACAAAAACAAAACAAAAACTAGTTTTAAATGCGTGTAGAACAATTTAGATCATATGTTTAATTCTCAGGTGCCCTTAGGCAATGTTCTCAAGGGAGCACTGACCCACCTCCATTTCTTTAATCTAGCTGACTAGATGAATCATCATTTTATAAAGTATAAAGAACACTGCAGATAAAGTACCTATAAAATTTATCACGTATAGTCAGAATAGCAACCCAGGCCATTATGCACATAGGTATAGGAAAGACGACAAACCCTTACAGTGCATACTCTATCTATGTACAATATGTAGAGAAAGCATCACGTCAAGTAGAACACAACAGAAAAGGCCAACACAGCAATGAACTTCACATTTAATACTGACACTTTCAAATCAGTTACTTATAAATATTGCAGTGCTGTGACACACTGTTCTGTGGCCCCTGAAATACCAGCAGAAAATGCTAGATATGGAGTGGTCTCCTTAACTCCATATTTCCTTACTTTCTCCCGTGTAAAGTAATCCCTGACATTACTGTCATTGTCCATTTTTATTTTGTAGGAAGGAAGGTTTGTTCTATGAGTTCGGTGGAGAGGAGAGGGAATGATATCTTTTTAAATAGCACTATGAAAACACACAAAAAAATGACTTTTTTGTTGTTGATGGTGGTTTACATTGATCTCAAATTGGGTCTTTCTAAACTATAACAGAAAATCATCTACTTTTCTTGTTCTTGCATGGTAACAATACTCTTTATTGGCATGTTAGTCCATCAGATCACGCAAGTTTCACTAATTCTAATTTTTAAAAAAAAATCAGACTTGAGAATCATTTAAATGATTGGTAATTTCACCATCTATTAAGCATTAGCATTAAATATTTTTCAGTATGGTGATTTGATAAGAGTGTTTTTGCCGCATGTATAACACACACAATACTATATAGAAAACATATATTAATATGCTACTGTTTTTCAAAGGTCATTAAGAAAACTTGTCATAAAGCTGATCTGAAAAACATGCCAAGTAGATAGACTTCTCAAAATATTAATTTTTCATTACGCATTGACAGCATGCTAGGTAGGATATGACATATATACAGTTATTTGCTGAGAGTTGAGAGAAAGAGAGTCCCACCTATTATCTAAGGCCCAAGTTTTAAAAGCACTCAAGTTCTTTAATAAGGGTGAAGCTTAAGCAGATGTATAAGACCTTTGCTGAATTGGGGCTTAACTGAAGGAATAAATAAAAAAATACATAAACAAAATGAATGACCAGAGAACATTTGCAATATAATATTTCCCCTTCAAAATTTAAAATAAGCATGTAACAAGTATCTTTTCAATGAGATGGACATTGATTGGGGTGACAGAAGAACTGTGTCTTTAAGATGATTTCAATCAAGAAAGCAATCTTATAGCTACAGTGGGGGGTGAAGAGACATTTCTTTTGGGTTCTCTATTACAGAAAAAGACACAAGTGAAAGAAGCCAATGTAATAATGAAACAGGAGGTAGTGAAGAGCAAAAGGAGCAAGAGAAGGCTGGAATAGCAGAGCCAGAAGTAGGTGAGATGAGATATACGTGGACTGAGTGATAACACTAAGCCTGAACCCATTACAGAAGGCAGATGGAAGGAATCTGGAGGGTAATATCATGGTCCAATTAGCAGGGGAGAAAGCTTATGTTAATGGTAACATTTCTGATAGAGTGAAGGATAATAAGATGTGAATCTGAGAGGCTAAAGAAGAAAAGTGGTTGCAATATACAAGTTATGAAATCACCAAACTCTACAGAAATACTTTAGACAAAGAAATGGAAAGGAAAGATAGCCTTTTAGAAAGAGTATAGAGAAATAATATACAACAAATTTTATTTGGCAACGACCTGGTCTTGGGAATCTGGAATTTCTGGCATTTTTGCTATAAACTTGTTTTCCCTCACTACTGATGGCTGTATCAGAGATGTAAAAACTCAAACAGTATTACTTTTAGACATAACACTTTACTGTTTCACATCCTCCATAGCTGTAAACTACACCCGAACAGGTGAACATATTCTGTGACTAAAGCATTTCCAGTTCCTGTATTGCCTATCATGTACCTTTCCTAAGTACTCATTTTTAAAATACAATTTCTTCATATTTTAAAAAAATAATCCTGTATATAGTCTGAGAACATACATGCCGAGTGTCAGAACAATTTAATTACAGTAAATTATATGTCAGAAAATAGATGAAGGAACTACCAGTCACTAACATCATTATCGATCAATAAAAGTTTGTGAGAAACAGCAACACTGATGGAAAATAGTGGGAAAGGGTTTTCCATTTTTCTCATTGGAAATTTCTGTTTCAGTAAACAAAAAAAAACTTCTATCTTTACATAAAATAAATTCTTATCTATAATCGGTACCCTATAGCTCCATAAAAAATATTTTAGTAGTGTGTTAAAACAGGCATCAACCAATCAATCTCTGTTTTCCCCTAGAGAGCATTAGTACTCATGGATACAGAGAGCATGACCTAGTATTATGCATTTGATTAGATTATAAGCACAGATGATATACTTCCTCACTTGGTGAAACTTTCACAGACTCCAAATAAAATTTGTGTCACTATTCAGCATTTTGTTGAAAAGGACACACATGAGCACCTCACTTTCTATCCAAGCACACACTTTCAACAAATAAGCTTTAAAAGTAAAACCAAGAAGTCAATATATTTCAGTCAAAACTGCTGAGTATCACCTGGATTTGAATCAAAACCATATCAACCCATACATATTGTTGTGAAACCATAAATTGCCCCCACTTTTTTCTCAAAAACTTGGTCATCAACCACTAGAAAGTTTCAAAAAAATCTAAGTAGATCTTTCTTGGCAAAGGGCAGGACTTAACCCTATATTTGTATTGAAAAACCTAATAATTAATCATAAAGCAATATTTACAGCTGCACTCGAGACTGCTTTTGGGAGATTTGCCATACGCACCTGAGAAATCAAAAATAAACTGTTAACTGAGAAAGCATGACATCATAAACTGTTGCATTATTTCTCTTCGTAAAATTAGTATGTGTTGTGGAATCCTTCAGAAAATTTAATTACATGTCACGTGTATTCAGTCACTCATTAACTACCTACAATTGTATGCAATGATCTTAGAGAAGAACCCAATGCAAACAAAATTTTGCTAAACTATACTGAGATTTTCTAGTGCCTAGAATGGGGAAAAACCAATGCTTTGTTAAAATAAGTTAGGGGTTTCTATTAAAAAGTGTCCTCAAACAGGAAGGGGAAAAAAAGCAGTTTTCTACTTATTAAATGCCACAAAGACCAGTAGCAGTTTGTCAAATTGCCTTGGTGATGATTTAAAAAGATGAGATGTGAAGAGGAACAAAAATATAAAAGATACAAAACTAGCCTTAGCTGGGATGTATATTGCTGTTCACTTACATTGAATGGTTGGAGTGTCAAAAGGGAAAGGTTTTGTACTAAAAATCATGTATTAATTCTTGTCTTAATTTAGTCCTGAAGTTTTCAATAAATTGCTTAGTTTAAAAAAAAAAAAAAAAGAGGAAGAATGGAACATCCATCTGTTATGCTGTCATGGGTGTTAACCTAGCTTTCAGAGATTCTTTAGCTCAACTATATCTTTCATGCATCTGGTCTTCTTCAAAATTTATTCATAGCATGGGGAAAAAAATACCTCCTGAAGTCATGATACAAAGATCATGCAATATATATGCACTCAAGGCAAAATAAAATGTTTAAACTGTTTAAACATTTTAACAGATTTTTGTAAAAACAAAACTAGAGAAGCCACTAGAAACATTTGAGAACAGTACTGCACTGGAAGGTGAATGGATCAGATGTCCTAATAGGTCTTTTCCATTTATATGTTTCTAAATTATTTTCATTTTCTGCTCTGATATTTTCCAACCCAGCACCCAATACTCCTCAGAGAGAAGACTATTGCTTAAGATATATGGAATCTGCCAAGTGTTCACAACCAGATCTGGTAAGCTGCCATTCCAAGTAGCTACCATATAATAGCTATTTAATTGCATATGTAAATTGAGTGAGTAGACCCAGCAAAGTTTCCAGTCAATTGTTAGTCTTGTTACAAAAGTCAAAATCACAATTTACACTAGAGCTGAATGTAAAACCTTATTCACAATAAAAGGAGTCTACTTCTACACTAAACAAAATCCAAACAAAGAAGGAGAAGCTGCTGATCGTCTGTTGGAAAGGGCAGAATTGATTCATATTTTAATGTCTTATATCCTTGTTATTATGTTTAACATCTAGGTCTACATGGAGAGCACTTAAGAATGTGTTTAAGTACTTCCTTAATAAGAACACTTTGCTCAATCAGGTCTCGAGGTAATACTGTCTTGGGAGCTCTATCAGTATCAGGGAAAGATCAAGCCAGATATCCTTTTAGCAGTTTCAGTAGGGAGGACTGAATGGCCATAGACAGTGAACCCTGTGACCACAACAAATGATTCTACCAGGTCCATTGTTAACGGCAGGGCAGTTTAAGGAAATTTCCACTGCATTACCTATTTCTAGCCATATATAAATGAAAATCTTTATTAGTTTTGCAATCCCACTAGTTTTCACAAGCACTGAATTAACTTTAAAGAATTTATATCTTAGTATATAAACTTAAAATAGTTACAAGTTTTCCTTGTAGTAATAGATCAAAGGACATTAAAATTAATATTGAAAATAAATTTCTCAAATTTCTCATGTCATAAGACATTGCATTGAAAAATATAATGAATCCCTAAAAGTACTGGGATTTCCAATTTTTAAAAAATTGATTGTCAGAAACAAACCAAACCAAACATGACTGCCGTAATCTGTGTTAGTGTGTAAATAAAAGTATTCGACTTTTGTTTCTTTTTATTGCTGTTGGGCAAGCACTCTGCAACAGTATTTCGGGCAAGGTGTAATGACCAACACAGAATGTTTCAGATATCCAGCATCTTACTGGTATGATGTCTAGATTTACAGTTAAAATAAAATAAAACACGGAATCAAAACAGAATTGGGACAACAGTAGGTATAGAAGGGAAGGTGACAAAAGGGAAGGCCTAAATAGTGTGTCAGATGGGTTTGAATGCTGGGGAAGACACTTATTCTTAAAAAATGTGATTGTTCTCTTGAAGGTATCATGGGACATGAGGAGAGGACTCAAAGGCAACACATTACAGTTTCTGGCTGGGGTAGTGTGGCTGGAGCCTGCAGAAGTTACAGTAACTGATTCAAAATAACCATATTGGTAAAACCAACAAGGATCCAAAGGCTAAACTTGAAAATAGGAACACATCCAAGTTTCAGGAACACAGTTACCTAAATTAGTACAAGATTCTTCCAGTTCTATCCCATCCAATAGCTGCTGTTCCCATAGAACAAATGGAGACGGTACATGTTGCATCCAACAGTGTGTGGCATTAGGAAAGATGTTTTCCTGGGCTGCTAGGATGCTGAAGCCATCTTTAGAGTGTTGGCATAATTTTCTATATCTAACTAACATTCAGAAATTTACAATTATTATTTTGACAGCACACTGGTAGGAATCAATGAGATGTGTGTATTGCTCCTGAATTCAAGAAACAACAACAAAACCTTACTTTTATAAAGCCTTACTTGAACAAACAAACAAACAAAACAACCACAGAGCCTGGAGCCACTGACTTCTGCCTGTATATTGGGGATTCTGTTGGGTTGGTTTTTAAATACTATAAGCTGCTTAACACTTGCCAACTTTCAGTCTCAGTGTTGAAAAAAATATATATACACAGGCTGGGCTGCAACCACTTTTGTTTTCTGTAGCACTCCAACAAGAAAAATAATTGGCTGGATCAGTCTGCCCCATGCACAAAGCTGACATTTCATAGAATCCTAGAATATTGTCATTGGAAGGGACCTCAGGAGCTCATCTAGTTCCACCCCCTGCTCAAAGAAGGGCCAACCCCAACTAAACCATTGCAGCCTGGGCTTTGACAAGCCATCTTAAAACCTCTAAGGATTGAGACTCCCCACACCTCCGCAGGTAACTCATTCCAGTGCTTCACCACTCTCCTAGCAAAAAAGTTTTCCTAATATCCAGCCTAGACCTCCCCTACCACAACTTGAGACCATTGGTTCCTAGTTCTGCCCTCACTGAAAACAGCCTAACTCTACCCTCCCTGAAATCATCTTTCAGGTAGTTAAAGGCTGCCATCAAATCTCAGCTCACTCTTCTGTTCTGTAGACTAACCAAGCCTACTTCCCTCAACTTCTCCTTAAAAATCATGTGTCCCAAACACCTAATCAATTTTGTTGCTTTTTGCTGGACTCCAATTTGTAGTGGAGGGCCCAAAACTGGATATAGTACTCCAAATGAGGCCTCACCAATCCTGAATAGAAGGGAATAATCTCTTTTATCAATCTGCTGGCAATGTTCCTATTACTGCAGCCCAATACATGATTAGTTTAATTAGCAATAAGGCCACACTGTAGACCCATATCCAGTTTTTTGTCCACTGTAACCCCCGGGTCCTTTTCTGCAGAACTGCTGCCTAGCCCGTTACTCTTGTCTAGTTAAAAAAAGGAGTCCTCTGGCACTTTTAAAGACTAACAAATTTATTTATCACATGAGCTTTTCATGGGAGAAAATTCCACTTTGTCGGACTTTTTGAAGATGGAAAACTTACCTTGCCTAATGTTCAAATTCCTTGCAAAATCAAAGAAACATTCAGCAACGCATGGCATATTATCATTTTCCTTTGCCCCTTCTACATACACAATAACTGACAGCTAGATTGCTTAGCTATATGTTTACGAAGCTCTCATCACGTTAATGTCTGAATGCTTTACTTATTCTTTAATCAAAATCCTATGAGAATTGGGTGCCTTACTCCCTTAGGAGCCTATGAAAATCCCAGTTCAAGGTCTCACAGACAACAAGCAGCAGAACAGGGAACTAAACCAAGATCTCTGGTCCCAGTTACCCCCAGTGATCGTAATCCAAACACCAATATTTTCAAGCTTGGAAAAAGTTACACACAGTTCCAGGACTACGCTGCAAATAAGGAAAGAACTTTCAGCAAGAAGAAAGGGAGCATTTTCAGACATCCATTTTCCACATGCCACCATTGTATATCTTGATTCTTTTTTTCCATGTAAGGTTTTCTTTCTTAGGGAGCAGAGTAATATAATCTTCCCTATCCAGTTAATCTCTTAAATCTGCAAAACTCAGAAAGCACTCTCGTTAGGTAAATCTTTAGATTAGGACTCCCCCCTGTGTATTTAAATTAGATTAAATAAAGTTGTTATTGTATATTAAATAAATACCAATTAATTACTTAAAAGTTTAATTGAAAACTAGCAACTGAGTCCTAGACATGACGTTTATTGCCTAAGTATTACTTCTTAATATATATGTTTCAGAAGAAAACACTAAACCAAGTAATACTAGTAAAGATTTATTTTAAACAGTAAATGATATATGTATTTGGGAATAATTTAAAGGATTTTTACTCAGTACCACATTCTGCAGAGGTTAAATTTAACCTGTTTCCCACCAGTAATGTTGAGCCCTGATTTGCACTGCCCCCAAACAATGATTTCTTGTTTGTTTATTCGTGTCCTGATCTTCTAACAATACATACTTATCACCCAAGTAGTCCTATTCACGTCAGCAGAACTGCTTTTGTAGAGTAAAATTATCCATGTTTAATTAAAAAAAAAAAATGCAGTCTTACCCCTGGTCTACACTACCGGAAAAGGTCGATGTAATGCTGCTTACCTTGACTTTTTGCAGCCTGTATCTCCATTGTCAGACTAGTGCATTTGAATTAAATGGTGCTATAATACAACTTGATAAAACCACCTCTGCAAGTGGCATAGCACCGAGGTTGAAATCCACCATTCAAATTTAGGTCCCTGTAGCCAGAGAACAGTGAAATTCGACCTCACTGGACCGCAGGATCTATCCCAGGACTATCTGTCCTTTTCTTGCTGTTCTTGATTTTCCACTGTGATGCACCATGGCAGGTAAGCAGCGCAAAGCTCTTCCCCTGCCTGCTATTACTTGTTAGCTCTCCGTTCGTGAGGAATGAGAGCATAGTCCAGCCTGTGCCTCCCCCATACACATCACCCTCCCACCTCTGCTTGAACAGGAAACCAAAAACAGTGAAAAGGCAGTGGGAGACATCCTTATCTACCCATATCCAAAAGCCATCAGCACAGTAAATGGAACTTCATTTGCACTGACTATGGAGAACCAAGATCCAAAGCAAGAACTGCACTGAACTCTGGGATTGAAAAAGCAGGAACCGCAATGGACTCTGGGATTGAAGAAGCAGCAAAGCATTGCATGATGGGGGATCTCACACAAAAACAAACAAGCTCAGCAATTATCAGACCATTCTTTTCATAGACATGATAACTGATACCCAAAATACTGAGCCTGTCTCATTATATTGTGAGCTTCCCTAAACCATTACCTCCAGCCCCGCAGCCAGGAATGTATATTGGCCACTTAAACAAGCCATTACAAAAAACCTTTGCCCAAATCCAAGTATGTGTCTTGTGTGAGCCCTGATTGAGTCCTGTGGCCTGGTGCCTGGATCTAAAGCTGTATCATTTTCACTGGGACTTCACCTTTTCTGTTCCTTGCTGATTATTATGAGAGCTTTGCCTGTTTCCATGCAGCTTCTGACCCTGATCTGCACAGCCTGGGTACCTTTCTGCTATACTGAGTGGTAAGACCTCCCCCCCAGCTCTCTCTCTCTCTCCCCCTCTTTCTCTCTTTGTTTAACTATGACACTCTCTCTCTCTCAGCCTGATATAATAGAATCTAGGTAATATTGTAGCTGGTGTTTTTCTTTCCTTGTATGTTTATTAATGCTGTAACTGTTTGGGTATTTTGGGATATTTTTCTGTCCTTTTGTAATTATTACTATTAGTGCGAGTTTTAGATAATTAGCAATAAAATGCCTTTAGTGATCAAGCCAGTTGCCATACTCTTAAGACATTCTCTCTCCTTTGTGGTCTTGGTTTCTTTATGTCACTTTGCAGCAATGCTTCTATTAGCTAATCAAAGATCCATGTCATGCTCACAGCCCTGTAAAGTTTACTCATTGATGGGAATATCAGCCTGACTCACTCCAGGGGCATATAAGGGTGACAGCTGAAAAGTGCTGTGTGACCCAGCCTGCTCAAGATCCATAATCAAGCCTAGCCCAGTGTGGTACAGGAGCACATATGGGTAGCAGCACAGAAGTGCTATGTGATGCAGCCTGCTGAGTTCAGGGAACATATAAGGGGTCAGCTGAGACTGCTGATAGACCTGCTCTGCTCAGACACACCTTGTTAATAGATAAATGTGTAGATTTGGGTGGTTATTTAAATCTGGGGTTGGAAAAATCCAGTCCTGGGAAATTGAGGTCCTGCAAGGGTGGCTTCTTTGGAAGAGAGCTTGCAGAAGAGAGAAGTAAGCTCCATAGAGAAACACAAGTGACACAAGCAGTACAATAATAGAGTTGCAATCTCTCCCACTTCCCCAAAGAGGAAGTAACCCTAACAAATGAGCACACCCTGAATTGGTGGGCAAAGCTGGTAACACTGCAGCCCCAGGAAGTTTTTAATTCATCTTTCTCTCTGCATGCAGCACTGTGCCTCTCTATGATTGCGGCAGAGAAAGAGAGCTCAGAAAGCTTTTCATCTTTTCTTTTTCTTTAAGGGGGGGGGAAGTGAGCACATTTCATCAGGGGAGGATGACTGCCTCCCCACAAGTCCCTGGTGCCTAGTTGCACAGTAGGATAGCTATGCACAGTGCAATGCATTTCAGGAAGAAGTAACAACGATCAGTGGGGATGCAAGAGTCCAAAGCCATATGCAGAGTGTGATCAGTCGCCTGCAGATTCTGCAATTTGACAGCCTAAGATCAAATTAGAATCCTGACCCCAGGGTAGAGAAGCCCATTGTTTCCAAACACTGATAGGATATTAAAACATATGGATACATAATTCTTAACTGATGATGGTTGATGTAGTACCATTGGTTTCAATGGAGCTGTACCAGTTTATACCAGCTGAGGATCTGACCCATGATGTGTTGTGCAAAGCTACTTGCAATAAATAGCATAAATAATACCACCACTTCTTTAGGCTTAAATAAAAACACTTAAAAATCAGAAAACAAGCCATTAGAATTAACCAAATACTAAATCAAAAGAAGTAATTTTACAACTTTCACTGAAGATGAACAAGGCAAACAGTTTTGCAAAAGTTATAGGGAAGAGGCAAACGGATCTGCGAGCAGTATAGCACACTGCCCTCCAGATCCTCCAACAGAACCAAAAATTCCTGAATCTTACCTTTCCTCTGCTGTCAGTAGATACCTGTGAAACCCACTGGTACCCTCCAGGTCCTCCTCTAGGTCTGCCTCCAGAGGATATCTACCACAACTATCAGTTACTTCATTAACTCAAATAGCAGAGGTGTGTGCAGTGGACCTAAAGGTGCCAACCTTGCTAACAAATCACGTATTGCAAACCTATATCATCATCTTCACACAGATTACAGTAAATATGGGTTGGAGGTGTTTGTTCTTTTCTACAAAAAAATAAAAAGCATGTCCCCATCCCTTATTTCTTTCCTTGGAACGAAACAGAGATTAACATAGCCAAAATTTGTCTCTCCCACCTCCAGTGAGGAGTGGGACAAAGGAACTGGGACAGACAGAATAAGACATACAGCTGTTTGGGACAATGTAACTCTTGTACATATTCTCCCTTCTCTCCATAACCACGGAACTCCACAATGCCTATCTACAAAGCATATTGTATTATACTGCAGAGATATTTTTCTAACATGGAAGGTTGGCCTGGCCTGGCCTTGCAAGCATCAGCCTCATGTCCAGTTTTCTCATGCAGCATTTCTTGGACTTCTGCATCACAGAAGGCTATATAAATTGTATAAAGTTTCTTAGGCTCTTTACGAGTGTAGTATTTGAATATAACTAAAGAGCTGTTGAGTAAGATATACAGATTCTGCTACATGTTCCACTGAAATCAAGGAATTTTCTGTAGATTTACATTTGTAGGCCTAGTCTACTCCATATAATACAATGAAACCTGCTGCATTAGCTAACCCTCAACCTTAGCAGGCAACCATTTCAAAGCATCTTCCTGAAGAGTCCACTACATTTTTAACTTTAAATAATGTTAAAGACCTTCTCAGCTATGCAATCAAATTCTCACTGGCCCCTGAGATACAATCATTTTAAAGACTATTTTAAAAAAAGACATGGTATATATTAGGCTATTGCTTATGTTAAAGGAAATGATTCTGTTCTTAGGCAACTTCATTAACATGACATTAATTTACCTTTCATATATATATTCTGTTATTTTCCCCCAGGATAGTTTATTATTAATGACAAATGTTTGTAAACTAGAGCTTTCACCATAGAAACAGATTATGGTCCGTTTGCATATTTATACTGAAAGGTCAAGACTGAATCCTCTGTTTGGAACTGAAGTATGACTATCTTCCCAGAATATGTACATATTTGGCACGCTATTCATACATTGGGAAGCAGTCACCAGTTGAGGGTGCATTAATATCCACACCTCTGCCCAACTCATGAAAAAATATCCTGTAACTCAAAATAAAAACAAATGAGTCAGTGAAGGTATAAACATAGCAAGACCAGGAAATGAATCATGGGAAAGAACCGATACACCATTATCCTTGTTTTAGAGATGCGTATAACACCCAAGCGAAAAGATATGTTTAAAATGCAAGTTTGGAACTGGGTTACATGATGCCTTGTGAAGCTGCAGAAAGTACAGAGGTAGTCCCACATTCAGTGCTTTTGATTCAAAGTTCTTTCGCTATGGCTCAATAAGTATCCAGAAGTCAGGCCAGAAATGCAGAAACCTTACAATTAGTATACTTTTAAACCTCATCAGTTTGAGCCTTGAAGACTGGGAACTCGAAAGCTATATGACATTTAGTGATACAGATACATTTCATGTTTAAGTGTTGCAGTATTTTTCAAAATACTTAAGTAAGGGAATAAACCTCTGAAGTAGAAAGCTAATGAACATTCACGTATGCATTTTATTCATCCCTGAGCATGGTGACAGTTGTTTCCTTACTGATGTGGTGGAACAAAAACTAGGTAAAACATCACTGAATGCTATCTGCCTGACTAAGTTTCTTCCTTACTTTTTGGACTTTCTCTTGAGCCTATAGTTGTAAAAAGTAAAACAAAAATGACTAATGATGTATATTAGGCTGTTGCTTATGTTAAAGGAAGTCTTTCTATTCTTAGACAACTTCAGTAACATAACATCAATTTATCTTTCATATATATGCTGTTATTTTTCCATGTTTCACATTTATTTTTAAAGTTATAACAAATTACTTTTTGCTGTTTGGTAGGAAAGGAGATTCTAAGAAGGAAAGTGTAAGCTGTAAGAACCAGGGGAGGGAAAGAAAGTAAGAAAAGAAGAGAAATCAAGCCAACAAACCTGATAATAACATAAGAATGCAGAAAATGAAAACTATCCTTTATCTATTCCAGCATTTCAGTGTAATAGAGTTACATGTAGAAGAGTTAACCATATAGTTCCAGGCATCGGTTTATTGCTAGTATGTTCCAAATTTCTGATATAGGGAATCTCTTTATACTTCATCAGCCCTGTCTTAGGTAAATGATTGAGACAGAAGAAATCTGTAAAAGGTCAAATCTTAAAAATAAAATAAAAAAGGCAGAAGAGCAGCCTTAATTATACTGGTACCAAAGACAGTGAGTATAATTGTAATGGTGACTAGCACACGCAGATCGACACCTGCTGCATATCATCATCCATCATCTTTATACTGTCCTGAATTATATCCTTGTTAAATATTGGCCAAAAATCTTCATTTCTTTGCTTGGACTTAAGTTACATGTTTTAATTCATTTATGTGTTATGATGAAGTTGGTATCAGTTATTTCCAGACAGCAGCTGTGTGTATTTCACTTTACAGGTACGGTGGAAGACACCAGTACCTGCCCTAAGTAGCTTAAAAACTACTTCAGACATAGAGAAGATTTATTGGACATGCAGGATAAATACTAGGCTAATGCAGTATCTATGGTCAGTGCTAAAAGAACTCAGAGGAGAAGTGAGTTCTAAAAAGGGATGTTTCTAGTTTAATTGACACAAAAGAAGAAAAATGTAGTTCAAAGCACAAGGATTAACAAGGAGGAAAGCTCAAAGATCAGATCTGGAGGATGATATGAATTCAAGATTTTTCCATGAGAAGGTACAGAAATGGTGCAGATAGGAAAAGCAAGGTAAGAGTAAATGAAAGCCCACACGTAATTATTCAGTGCCTCACAGATGAGAGCACTGAAACTGCTACAAGAGAGAGGAAGTCAGCAGAGAAATTCAGAAAAGGAAATACCATGGTATGCAGATTTAAGAACTGGAGTGGGTAAGAGGGCTTGCAGAGATGCCAGACAAGAGAAGCAGGGCGGGCCCTTGGCCAAAATGGCCCTCCCACTCCATTTGTTAAACTTTGAATACTACATTTTTATTGCATTTGTAGCCCATGTCACCAAAAACCTGAAACATTTTATTCAAAGACTATTTTCCCTTTTTTTCCTAATAAAAATAAAACTCTGAGCCCAGTGGCCCCAAGCCAGGTACCCCAGGTGGTCATCTGGTTTGCCTGCCCATGAAAAGAAGATCACATTAACTGAAATGTGAGTTAGCTAAAACATGACCAAAAAGATTTTAGCTCTGGTGGCAGTAAGGGATACACAGATTTTAGCAGGGGTTGGTTGGTTGGGTGGTGGTGTGGTTTTTTTTTTGTTTGTTTGTTTGTTTGTTTTTTGTTTTTTGTTTTTTTTTTTTGCAGAGAACAGGTTGGATTTGGTGACAAACTACTAAACTGCAGCTCTGTGTGATCAAGTGGACCGGGGCTATGTCTATACATAGAGGTTATTTCAAATTAAGAAGGCTTAATTTGAAATAACTTATGCCCTGGTCAAGGAGGCATTTTATTGTATCAAATTAAGTGGTTCCTTAATTCAAAATAAGGAACCAATAATTTGATGTAATAAAACTTCCTTTTACTTCAAAGTATCACTTACTTCAAAATTATTAGTTCAAGTTAAGCCATTTTAAGCTGTGGAATAGGCTTAATTAGAACTTATTACCCTACTCTTTTGCCTGCCTTCCCCTATTTCGAATTAGAGATTCTAGTGAAGACTCTCTACTTTGAATTAATGAAGTCCACTTTATTTCAAATTAGAGAGTCTTCATTGGACTCCTAATTCGCAATAATTATTTTGAAGTAGTGCTAATTCAAAATAACAACTTTGATTTAAATTTGAAGTAATTATTTTGAATTAACTACTTTCAATTAATTTTGTAAGTGTAGACATAACCAGGGTGTCTACAATAATGGAGGAGGATAGGAGAAGACAGACAATGAATGACCCCAATATCAGGATGTGCTTTTGCACATTTGAGCAGCAACACCTATGAAAAGTAGCCATAAAACTGCTGTAATTGGCCAAAAAAGGACACTTCCACACTAACCCCTCTATACCCCTGGTGTAGGTGGTGTGGTGGGGAAGAGGGGTCACATCCAGTGTTCCCCCTCTAAACTCAGATAACTATGTAAGCCTCTTGGGACCACTGGCAACTTGTGTAAGCTAAAGCCATCTTTGCAAGTGCACAAATGCTTCCTGAATTACTGTGTAGTCTTTAGCTGCTGCTGAGGATGTCAGACAATACATTCAGCTTTTCCCTGAGCTGAGATGGTACTGCTTCATCAGGACCAGACACCACTTACATAGTCAGAGATAGGAGATTGCATGGGAAGTGGTGTTCACAGAATATAAAATAACAAAACAAAATGTGGTAAGTTTAGCCCAAAAAACCAACAACAAAACACTTCAGCAGATGGTTTAGAAGCCCATTAGTGGTGAGAGATATTAAACAAATTTATGAACCTCAGATAAGGTTCAGCTTCAGGTAAAACAAATTTTGGGCCAATACATTTGGTAAATTTTTATAACTAATTTTGTTCACTCACCTCTTTTCCCCAGATGTTTTGCCTTGCTCCACTTCTATTAAAAATCTACTTTACACATGAGTGGGCAGAGCCACATTCGCCCTTACAACTTTTTTTGTTCATTCTTGAATGCCAAACACTATATATGGAAAAACAGCCTTTCCCCTCTCCAGGAAAAAGATCTTTTGAGGCAGGAAGGCAGATTTAGGTTAAATATTAGGAAAAACTTTTTACTTATCAGAACAGCTAAATACTGTGAAAGATTGTGGAACCATCGCCCTTGAAGGTTTCTACAAACATAGCAACTAAATACCTACAGCAGGAACAGTCTAGGTCCTGCCTTAGCCAAGTGGTAGACTAAAATAGGATGGACTCATGAGACCTTTTCCATCCTTAAATTTCTATGTTTATCTGATTAAGCCAAGTGACCAGATTCTGCTTTGCCCCCAAGGGGGGACATGTTACTCCTCCCTTTATTTAACCATTTGTTGTTTGGTAATGTAATGCCCAAAGGGGATCAGTGACAGGCAGAGCACTATCTGACTAGAACTGCTAGAATCATAAGATTCATAGATTTTAGAGCCATAAGGGACCAATGTGATCATCTAGTCTGATCTCCTGCACAATGCAGTTCACCAAACCTCACCCACCCACTCCTGCAATAGACACCTTAACCTATGGTTGAGTCACTGAAGTCCCCAAATCATGGTTTGAAGACTTCAGGATATAAAGAAACCACCAGCAAGTGACCCATACCCCATACTACTGGGGAAGGCAAAAAATCCCAGGACCCCTGCCAATCTGCCCTGGAGGAAAATCCTCTCTGACCCCAGATATGGCAGTCAGCTAATCACTGAGAATGTAGGCTAGATTCACCAGCCAGACACCAAATAAAGAATTCATCTGCACCAACTCAGAACCCACCCCATCTAACATCTATAAGCACCCAAAAGTTCAGATGGCTCTCTGCACATCATGGGGCTACAAAGTTAGAACAGGGTCTATCATGAGATTCCTTACCGCAATGGTATTTCTCATGGGATTTTGGAACAACTAAGAATGGCCCCTGCTGGAACTAAAGTAGTAAAGAGTCATGAAAACAGAAAGTAGTGAATGAAAATAATCAAAGAATCATAAAAATGTAGGACTGGAAGGGATCTCGATGAGCCATATTATTTTGAACTTCCAGAAAAATTGTATGACGTTATTTAGGGTAGAGGTTAAATTAGTTCTATACCTATTTCCCTGCTGTTACAAGGCACTCACCTTGATAACTCTTTCTTTGTATATTCTAATTTCATCCTTCATTTGCATGATCCCCTCTTAATTTTAAGGCAGCTACTCATTTAAATGAGTCAGGATAATGTCAAAAATTTATACCAGCATAAAAAAGCAACCACTTCAGCAATTGTTGGTATACTTACATTCTTATAACCAAATCTGCAGTTGTCTTCCCACATTCAAACCTAGTAAATGTAATACAAAATATACCTAGGAAACATTTTCACTTTATCAACGTTTTTCACAACTAAAATTTAGTAGAGTTTTTCTAATGTGTTCCATTCCAATCTCTGCATAGTCATTTTTTGCCTGTGATGCTAACAGACAAAACAACTGCTCATACCACTGAATGTTAACATTTAAAAGGTTGTCTGGCACAACACCAGAATATACTAATATTTTTCCTTTTTCTCCTATGAACCTAAATGCTTTCTTCAGAGATATTTGTTCCTATCCTTTGAACACCACTGACATTCAGTTTTGTTCTCTACTGTTCTCAGCTCAAATGAAAGTTGCAGACGAGAGGTGAAATATTTGGTACCAAAATATTTCACCTACAATAAAATTATACGTTTCCTCCTGTTGCTCATATTCTTGTACGGTGCATTAAAATTCAGTCTTGCAAGTCTTCATTATTCAAGCATTTAATCATATGGAAAATGTGGTAATTTAATTAAAACAAGCACCATAGGTTAGCTGTCCCTAGGGATACAAACCAAAGGAAAATGATCTAATCCGTCAGGTTTCCATTTTGAAAATATATTAGTATTAGACCACAAGACCACAGCAAAAAAATGCTATTCATTTGCAAAGCAGTAATCTGATGCTGAAACAATTTCAACATAAGAAGCCAAAATGTACACTGTTCTGTCTCACTGTCTGCAGCAAGTCCTTGTCAGAACACAATGTGACCCAGCAAAGATCTTATAAATACAGTTCAGTAAAGATTATGTTCTTTTTCTAGAGACACACAAAGTACTGGATTTTATCAGGGCAAACAGGCATTGATTTTAAAGGTGGAACTTTCAGATGGGAAACCCCACCACAAAATTTTCTGTCACCCTTCTTTTAGAGCAGGAGCAGGTAAACTACAGCCCATGGGCCAGATCTGACCCACAAGCACTCCAGCCCGCAAGCTGCCCCACTGACCTGCCTCCCTTCCCTCCTGAACTTCATCAGTAGCTCACCACATCCAGAGCGCTGCTGATGCTTCCCATCCCTTCCAGGTCAGCCTACTCCTCCCTCCATCCCAGATCAAGGCAGTCAGTGCGCTGCTGCTCTGAACCTCCTCCCTCCCTCCCAGCTCCAGGGCTGGACTCTTAGCCACCACGTGGCTCTGACGGCCAGCCTGCCGCCTCCCCCAGCCAACTCTGGGGCCACCTTTGTCCTGAGGACCCAGCTCCCCAGATCTGGCTCTGCACCAACATGCCACCTCCCCCAGCTGACTGATGGGCTGCATGGTGGCTGAGAGCTGACCCTGGAGCTGGGAGGGAGGGAAGAGGAGGCTAAAGTTCGGAGGGAGACTCCGTGGCCCTCACCTGCCATGGCTGGTTTTGCTCCATCCCCTTCCCCAATGCCAACTCTGAGTAGCCCACCTCCTCTCCCCCATCCTGGCACTGGTTAGCCCAGCAGCCAGCTCTCTGCAGGCCCCATAGCCCACCAGTCAAAATTATAAAACAGGGGTGGGTAAGAGTCTCGTAAGTTTATTTCTTCCCAAATCTTACATCATCTGCCCCTTCATTTAAAATGATTCAGTGCTACTGTAATTTCTATTTTTTGGGGAGAGTGGGAGGAGATTCTCATGTGCCCAAATGGTTTTGTGTTTTCTTCAAGGTCTCCTCTAAACCAGCATTCATTTTTTTACACCTTTACAGAATGGCTGCTTTTACTGTTAAATTGCAAAGTCCTTTTTCCTGTTCACAAAACCCCAAAGCCACAGTCCTAATTCCAAAACTAGAAACACATCCTCTATTAATAGAAACCAAATAAGCAGTCTTTGCAGGAAAAAGAGCATTACATATCAGTGTCCTATAATGCCTTGGACATGCACAAGAGGAGGTGAGTGTCAGTTATCCACAGAGAAGATTCATTCCGTCCCCAAAGCAGCAGCTTTTCTTTGCACAAGGACATATTTGAATTTTTTCAGCAATAAAAATAGATGCTTTGAAACTTTTACTATCTACAAAATTCAGCATGTCATCTAAATCATTTTGCATAATGTCCATCTGGTCCCACCTAATTCCAATTTGCTTAATTTGATCCTCAAACCTGAATGTATCCAAAAAAATCGCACTGACATAGTATAAATTGTAGCAATAAGAAATGCAGGGCTGTATCCAATGCAAGCTGCATTTTTCTGGACATTATCTGTAGACAGGAAAATATAGGCCAGATCCTCAGCTGGGGTATATCAGGATAGCTTCATTTCCTTTCCCATAGCTTACACATGATGGTGTAAAATATTTCAACAAACCTTATACAAAAATACTGCACACACTTACTATAACCACTAGATAATTTACAGCTTTTATCCCTCAAATTTTCAGCTTAAATTAAAATATTCAAATCTTTTACATCTTCATCTCCAGTTAAAATGTTAACACTTCCTTGTCTGCAGCAATTTTTAAAATAACATTAGTTCCTGCAGCACATTTTAAATAGATTATAAAATACAAATACCAAAGAAGTTCTCATAAAAGAATTCTACATTTCAAAGAAAATACTATCCAAAATTCATAATATATCATATGTAATTCTAAACTACACAGAGTATACTTTAAGTATCAATAATGGCTTCAACAGTTAAAATATATATACCTAATGTTGATTTTATGTATGAGAAAAGAGATGGAATCTGCCTCTACCCTCCAGCATGTGTAATCAAGACTGACACCTGCAGTCCCATGAACGTAACCAAATTCCTTTGAGAGCACACAGAAGGGCTCACAATGCCAATGTGGGATTTCCCTGCCATGGATGAAAAGAGTTACAGCTGCTGATGAAGTCAGCACTCCTGACAGACACTTAGGGTTAATCTTCAACCTTAAGTTAGCTGGAATAATGAGAAGAAGGGAGTTTTCTAAAGCAATTTTCATTTCTTGCTTCCCTTTTAGCAATCTGGCAATTTCTTCCAGACCTACTGCACAACTTATAGCTTAGAGTTGTCTGAGTGCCCTGCATGATCGTAAAGTGTTCTCTGACACTTGGTTTGAAAGCGGTAGGCTTCCATCATTTATCATAGGTTGTTCCAAAATTCACTCCTCTGAGGTTTAGCAACCATCATCTAATTTCAATCCTAAACTTGTTGATGACCAATTTATATCCATTTGTTCTTTTGTCAACATTGACACCTCATTTAAATAATTCCTCTCCCTCCCCGGAATTATTTATTATACCTTCCGTCTGATGTACTTATAGACAGCATACCGTATGTCCCCACAGCTTTCATTTGCTTAGGCTAAACAATCCAAGCTCTTTGACTGTTCTCTTATAAAATAGATTTTCCATGCCTCTGATCATCCTACTCGCTTTCTTGGCCTTGTTCCATTATCATTTACTGATGTGTGAGAATATTAAGTCAAAGCAAAGTGTTTTACATTTAGCCCTGAGATTTGTGGTCACTTTGAGCTCTTGCAGAAGTGAGTTACACAGATGTAGAGCTTTCTTTGCACTTGGCCTGTCTCCTGTTTTCATGAGTTTCCCTCATGAGTCCAAAATTCTTGGACAACAGAAGTGAACATTCAGGACTGCAATCCTATAAAGCTCATCCCACACCATTTTTTCAGAGTGCCAAAGGTATAGGAACACCCAGTTTGTTCTAGGCCAGGTATTTTTTGCATCACTTCTGTTCTGCACATAATGACAGTTGCAGACTTTTTAAAAAATGAAAACAGCAACATGTATTTACTTCGTATGGCATTGCACACCCACATCCTAATCTTAAACTATTAGCATGTGAAGATTGTCATCCACATAAATAGTAGATAGCATGGTGATCATACTTTAAATAAACTCATTTCACAACAAAGCTGTTTTGGGGTTGAATTTGGAGGAAGAGATCACCTAGATGGAGCTTGCATTCTGAGTAGGATCCCAGTTCCATAAATCCTTTGTCTTTCAGTAGCTTGTATGCTTATAATTAAAGAGGGAAACAATAACGATATTAAAAAACAAAAGACGACTCTTTAAAGATTCAGTGAGTGCACTGAACAAAAACAACATTGAGATTGAATGTCAGTCTTTGATTAAACCCAGTCCTCTTCCAACTAATGTCACTGCAGGAGACAAGACTGTAATGTTTGAATATAAAGGTAAAGACTTCCTAGATATTTCCAGTTCAGATTCAGTGTACATTTTTTGTCTGTCTGTACTAAGAGAAGAAAACCTATATATTTATTGATAAAGAGATAACAGTTTAAGCTTTGTAAGTTATTAATGAAATGTGCTATTGAAATAGAAGAAGCATCGACTGTTAGGAAGTAGTAAAACAGAAAGCCAAGTTTAATTTGTTATAAACAGTTTACCAAATTTCATTTGTACAGCATAGTAATGTAGCATAGAAGGCCAGTTTCGTAGATACACTTATTCATTCTAACTAGTACCTTAATAAATAGGCTTACTGAAAACTACTGGACTATTTGTGGACTAACATGCAACTTAACATGAGTAAACATGGCTTGTGATTTAAAGATTTTCAAATCTTTCTGTATAAAGCTAGATTATAGGATTCATGTTTAGGCATCTGATTTCAAAGATACTGAGCTTGCACTTATTTCCACTGACATCAAGGAGACTATTCCCATGCAGAGTAAACCAAGCTAGATTTAGCTCTGGATTAGGTAGCCTGCTGTATATGTAAATCAATGGCTATTCCTCAATTAAACATTTGTTTTTACTGCAATAGGAATTATCTTAAACTCTGCATGATTTTTTGGAAAATATCTCTGCAAAAATCATGATTCTTGAAACTCTAGCCATCATAATTCAAATAAGAAAACAAAACATAAATAAATTACAGATCATATAAGGGGATATTTTCAAAGGCATGAAGAGCACTGTAAATCCAACCCCCAATGAAAGTCATTGGGAATTGGGAGCCTAACTCCTATTTGTGTCTTTGAAACTGTCACATCCTCGTAACTATAGATAGTTTCCAAAATACCTTCCATTGTAAATTCTTTCTATAGTCATCTTTTAGACTGAGATTTTCCATTCCTGGTTGCTGCCTGAAGGTAAATATGGGAAGTTTGAGCAAAGTTAGCTGATTGAGTTATTGGAAACTGAAATAAAATAGGCTAGAAATATATTATATTATAAAAATGACTATAAAAATTTAGGACATGGCTATAGGGGAAAAAAAGGCCCAAGTCTGAAATATGAGAAGTTAATCCTCATTGCATTCTAGTTTGTTTGCTTAGCTTGAGGAGAAGTCTTTTTTTAATCAATCAATTGAAAGATTCTCTCTCTGATTACAGATATCTTTCTATTAATACAACGCTCCACTCCCCAACTGATCTTACTGTGTCTTTGAGAGCTACTGCAATATAAAATGAGAAATACAAGAAAAACAATAATTTTCAATATGTTCCAAAAAGAACTTAGCAAAGTTTCATGAAGCTTCCCCCTTGGTGACATCGTAGAGACCATTTCTCTGCCATGGTTGGGAAGTCCAGAAGCTGCTTTTGTCCCTGAAGAGAGGGCAGATCCAGTGCAGACGCAGCTGCAAAAGAGGTCTGTCTCCAGGACAATCTGCAGGACTGTTATAGGGTCCTATCTACATCAGTGACCTTATTTTTTTCAAAACTTTTCCACCATTACTAACAAACATTAGGAAACAGAGAGCTCTGGTATAAGACTACCAGTACAGTTTACAAAATTGATATAATCCAACCCTGCTAAGAGTGAGTCTGATTGACATGGCACTGAAAGAAAATCAAATTACTACCCCAATCCGTGCTGGTTTTCTCCCTGTTCATGTGTATTGGCTGCAAGTGGAATTACATGGCATAGAGGTGAGCATAAAGCATGGCTGTCTCAGTCCAGAAGGTTAAGCATGAATCAGATACATTTCAGTGGAACGCTGAGACCATGTTCTGAAAAGTAGTGAAGGAATCTACATTTCATTTGTCAAAAAAATTGTAAAGAAGAATGAATATTTATCAAGTATGTAAAGACTTTGGGTACATGATCCCTGATCATCTCTACCTAAAATCTATCTATTGCATAGAACTATCATTAAGGAGAAAATAATCAAAACTTTAAAATGAATATTTGTAATTTTATATTTAGCCCTGTTCCTAAAATATTGACGGGATGTCTTTCTGTTCTGCTCTGTATAGTAAAATTGTGGAGGGTTTTTTTTAGGACCAATTAATCTCAGTTGACTCAAGCGATTAAGTCAAAACAAAATTAACTCAATTGAAAAAATTTATTGCAATTAATCACAGTTTTGAATCACACTGTTACTAATATAATTTCAGTTAAAATTTATTATATTTGGACATTTTTCTACATTTTCAGATATATTTATTTCAATTACAACACATAAAATGTACAGTGCTCATTTTATATTATTTATAGCAAAAATTTGCACTGTGAAATATGAACAAAATAAATAGTATTTTCGATTCACCTCAGACAAGTAATGTAGGGCAATCTCTTTATCATGAAATGCAACTTACCAGCGTAGAATTTTTTTTTTTTTTTTTTTTTGCTATATAACTGCACAAAAACATGAAACAATGTAAAACTTTAGAGCTTAAAAATTCCCTCATACTACTTCTTCAGGTAATCACTAAGACAAATGAGGTTTTTACATTTACAAGAGTTCATGCTGCTTCCTTTCTATGTAAGTCACCTTGTAGACGGTATAGCAAGGTATTTATATACCAGACATGCTAAATGTTTGTATGCCCCTTCATGCTTTGCTCACTTTTCCAGATGATATGCTTCCATACTGGTGACACTCATTAAATAAATTACTCATTAATTAAATTTGTGACTGAATTCTTTGAAGGAAAAGTGTATGTTTCCTGCCCCAATGGTCTTACCCACATTCTACCATATACTTCATTTTATGGCAGTTTCAAATGACAACCTAGCATGTTTTTAGACTTAAGAACAATACCACTGCAGATTTGAAAAATTTAAAGAATGTACCAATACAAGATTTCTTAAGATATAGCTATAGTACTTGATTCAAAATCTGAAATGTCTTCCAAAAATCTGAAGGAGCAAGGTGTTACACTATTAGAAGCCTTAAAAAAGCAACCCTGCTCTGTGGAAACTACAGAAGCTGAATCAATAAAAGAGAAAATCATCTTTCTGTTGGTGGCTTCTGACTCAGATGATGAAAATGAACATGCATCAGTCTTCGCTACTTTGGATTGGTATCAGTCAGAACCTGTCATCAGTATGGAAGCACATCCTATGGCATGGTGGTCAAAGAATGAAGGGGCATACAAACATTTAGTATATCTGGCAAGTAAATGCCTTGCAACACCAGGTACAACAGTGCCATGCAAATACCTGTTCTCACTTTCAGGCAGCCTTGTAAATAAGAAGCAGGAAGCATTATTTACTGTAAATATAGACAAACTTGTTTATCTTAGCAATTCACTGAATAAGGAGGACTAAAGAGATCTGTAGAGTCTAGAATTTTACGCTGTTAACAGCGTTATATTCCTTACATGTTTTGCACTCCTATGAAGGCCAGCTAAATAAATAAATAAAGGCTTCTTTACTTGTTCATAATGTTAAACCTAACCAAAATTTGCAATAGAAACTGGTGATTTGGTGCAGTTTTGTTTATTTGCAAAGAATGTACAAAATCCATGTGTCTGATAATATAGGCAGTCAAACAACAGGAAGCAGCAGCATTCTGGCTTGAGCACAGTGGTGCTCCTCCGTCCTGGCTTAAACCCTATTTTCCCTTTATTTTTCTTCATTTTATTGCTATTTATTTATTTATTACTTAAGTTCTGTCCCTTCTGTCATCCCCACCCCTCCACCACAGTATGAAGTCTGCCATACAGCAAATGTGACACAGGCCAAAAACTTTGCCAATCCTTGGCTAAATCCAGCCTTAACTCTGAGAGTTAACTTTTTCCCCATTTATAGCTATGTATAGGAAGTGGTACCAGTGAAAAATTTATTTTGAAATCTTGAGTCTTCATGAGTTCAGAAGAAAATTTCATTAGAAAGCCAGCCTGGTGAACTAGAGGGATGTCTGATGCATTTGGGCTGAAATAGTGCTGGATCTGAAACTCCTCGAGAATCCCCTTTCTCTCCATCTATCCAAAATGAGCTACAGAGCCATCATTTTTATATCCTGATGGGGCAGTAGGGAACCCTCAGTGGTGACAGTATGGTTGAGTAGAGGGGTAAGAGACAAACGTAGTTTATCTTAAATTGGAGTTTTGTAGTTCATGGAGTATTAGAAAAGATATGAACCTATTGTGTGCAGCTTCTTAATCTCAGTCCCTATCATATACTTTTGTTGTTCTATACTGGATCCTCCATGTCTGACATGTAAATTAAGCTCATTTTGTACAGACACTGAATGAGAAATCAGTGTGAATTTCCGCTCATACCAGGTATACACTGTAGAAATATGCTTGTAGAAAGTTATGATTTAAAGGCACTCCACAGCATGGGAGAGTATTGTGTGAATTAGGAGATGTGCCCTACAAGATATCTAAGATGTCTGCTCCTAGCTGCACATGCGGGAATCGCTCCTGTCAGTGTTATCAAAGTTCTATTCTTTACTAATTCAATAGTGTGATATTTAATGAACCATCAAGATCATTACATGGTGCTAGAAAAGGTGAATGAATTTGGCAGCTGAAAGGATTAGGAGGAAACCTGTATTTACAACTGAAAACACAGACAAACATGAGATCTCTGAAAACAAAGGAAGCCTTTAGCAAGTAAGAGAAAGCTCTAAAAATGGATGTTTTACATCATGATTGAGGACTTTAATAGCTCAGTTATAGGTTTGAGGTTCATTGTAGGAGTGGGTCGGTGACGTTTAATGGCCTGCAGTGTGTGGGAGGTCAGACTAGATGATCATATTGGTCCCTTCTGAACTTAGTGTCTATGAGTCTTCTCTGGAAATATCAAACAATGTTGAAGAGAACTGGGTAAAGTTTAAGCAACAATTTTTTTTGTGTTTCTCTGCCACTGGGGCACAGAACAAAGATGAAAACCAAAAGTCAACTATATTTTTACATGTTGTTGGGAGGGGGGGAGGCACTGGATGTTTATAACAACTTTGAATTTCAGGATGGTGAAAGCATGAAATTAAATACAATACTGAATAAATCCGAAGAATATTGCTTGCCAAAATAAAGAACGTGACTTGTGAGAGATACCGATTTTTTGCATGCATGTAGTGGCATTGCTGGTTCTGGGCACAAGGGCATAGGCCCTGTGTGTCCCAGCCCAGTGCCCCAAGTCCCATCAAGCCCCAGGCACTGGCCTGTGCAAACCCATGGCCAGCAACAACAGCTGGCCCCAGCCCAGCCAGGACCCACCCAGGGCCAATAGACAGGCTCTGAGCCAATCAGGACCTGGGTGGCAGCAGGCTGGGATCCTGGCCTGGCTCTGGTGGCAGGCCAGGACCAGGGACCCGGAGCTGGCCGGCAACAAGCTAGGACCCAGGACCAACCCAGCAGACTGGAATCCAGACCAATGGCAACTCAGGCTTTTGAGTCAGTGGCTGCAGGCCAGTTTGGGGCTGGAGGCGTCTCAGGCATGTGAGCTGGTGAGCCAGCAGTAGCTTGGGCCCAGGGCCTGGATCAGGCCCAGCAGGTGGATGGGAGGGCAGGGCCTGTGCCCCAAAATTTTGTGGGGCAAGGAACACTGATACATGCGTGCATCCAAACACTGGATAACACCATAAAGCAGTATGTCACAGAATTAAGGAAATGCACCTACAAATAGATAACAAATCACCGCTTGAAAGAGTAATGGCAGAATTGGAATTGATATTCAGATTTTACACAGTCCGCTTAGCGCTAAATAGAAACAATGTTTTTTCTTCCCATTACAAAGATGATCTGACCTCACTTCCCTCTATATGCTGTCTTCCACTGTTTGAATGTAAACAATTGCTTTGATTTGCTGTACCAATCTGACCTGATCCTATGACTTACACTTACCTATATTTATTTCTCCCATTCTGTAAATTCCCTATCTTCAAGCACCTAATGAAGTATGATTTTTCTCTCACAAAAGCTCATGTGATAAATAATTTTTTTAGTCTTTAAGTGCCACAGGACTCCTTGTTTGTTTTACTGAACTAGACTAACATGGCTGGCCCTTTCAACCTTTGAAAGAAGCTCTCCAAATATGTAGGGCCTCCAAAATGGTAAAAACACAAGTAAAACACCTGACTTCACCAGAAGGGGTCATCTATGCACTCAAAAAAGCAACATTTAGCCAGAGTGGCTTAAATGACAAACCCTAATGTGGAACTAACCCCTGCTACAAGGAAGACTGATACCATTATATATGGGCGTGACCAAACTTATAGAACTCAAGAGCCACACAAGTTGATTACTAAACCTTCGAGAGCCGTACTGAGGCATATAGCCATATACTTTTACCTACTCCAAAATCACTAAGTTTAAAATTCTTTGCACACTTTAATTTTACCATAAAAAGAGGGAAAATATTGATCCTACTAATGTCAGATTCTAATAATTACTTAAAGTTACCAAGAAAACTGCTTGTTCCTAGCCCCCAGTCTAGCCCTTCGTAGTCCCCTCCACCACTACCCAGCCCCCACTAGCCCCTACCCAGTCACTTTTGGAGGGGCATTTGCGTAACATCCTGCCAGAGGAGTCGGGCCAGGGCTGCAAGGGGAAGGGGGAGCCAAGGCGCTATGATCTCCCTCCAGCAGGAGTTTTCCCCCAAGCCCGTGTCCAGGAAGCTGGCCCTTCCCTCCAGTAGGAGTCTGTCACTGGGGGGCGTGCTCCTGCTTCTCCCACCCCCCTTGTGCATGTGAAAGTGGCCAGTCACCCTAGTACCCAGTAACGACCTCTGCCACCCAGCACCACAGATGCCCCCAAGGTGCTGACCCAATTGAAAGGCAGCAGTACAGGGAGACGGGGATGGGAAGAACTGGGAAGCACACTCCATCCCTCTCTGCTGTAGGCATTGACCCTGACAGTAGCACTCCGTTCCCCCACTAGCTGAGCAGAACCTCTGCCACTGGGCAGCTCTCGCCTTTCTCCAGTCCCTTGGTAGGCAGCCCCAGGATGAGTTGCGTCTCCCCATCGGGGGCATGGTGGGAGGCTCTCTCTGGGACGGCAGAGGAGCCTGGGTACCCAGAGCAGCCTCAGAGCTGCAGCTGTGAGGTGAGCAGCTGGTGGGCCACAGCAAACCTATCCTATGGCCATCAAGGGTGAGGCCACCAGCTGCTTCTGGAAGAAGCCAGCTGTGTGCGAGCTGGTTGGCCAGCAGCTGCCTGGGCACAGAGAAGGAAAGAGCCACCAGTGCTCCCTGGCTCCCCGCCGTGCAGCAGCGCTGCTCCTGCTCCTTCCCTAGGAGACCAGGAACCAGCGCTGGTGCAGGGCAAGGAGGTGGGTCAACAGCAGCCAAAATTGATTTGAGAAATTGATTTGCTGGTGTTCTCCTACAAACTGCACATTTTCATTCAACATCCGCACATGGCTCCCAAGCCAGTTTGGCCGTGCCTGGTATATGTCAAATCTGAAATGGGTTTAGGATACACCCATGGGAGTTGCACCTACTTATTCCAGGATACATTTGACAACATTTGAGCTTTTACTATACACTATACTGCATTCCTGCTTTAGCATCCTTTTAACTTATTTCATATGGCATGTCTAGTAGCTGTAGTACCTCTTTCCCCAATAAGGATTTAAAAAAAAAAAAAAAAAAGGAAGGGGAAGTTAAAGTGTGTTCTCATTTCTATAGAAGAAAACCCTCATGATCTAGATTCTTTTCCCATTTATATTTAGAGGAGTGTCCGACTTAACTGGGTAGACCACAGCCATAAAGAGAATTAGGTAATGCATAGCTACTATACATACTTGATTTCTATCAGAAATTTCCACAAAAAATTCCAAAAGCTTTGCATTAAAAAAAATTTCCTTAATTCACAGTAATATCTTTGCCAATCCAACAGAAATGAATGAGATCAGAATGGATACAAACAATCCCTTTCACGAGAATTTTTAAAAAATGCTGGAATGTTCAGATCTTTCAATAGTGGAGAGGAACAATTTTAAAAATACAATAGTCACAAAAGAAATTAGGGAGCTGTGTTTGCATTCATCTTATATCCCTGTCCTCAGTTTCCCTCATCATTTAAGCTAGTGGCAGCAACAATAGTCAGGACATTGACTTCACCAATGATTTCACTAACATATCATCTAACCTAGTTCAGAACAGGGCTAGAAAGCATGGTGGTTAAAACAAGAACTGGCCAAAGTTTGGCATTTTCATTCTGTAGGTCAACATGTCAAAGTATTTTTCATTTTGATTTGGAGGCAAGTATAGACATTTCAAAATTTCTTAGAATAAGAAAATTATGAAATGATTTTGTTTCAGGAAAAAAACAAAAGCCTGACTCTGAACAGGGAGCCTAGAGATTATGTTTACACAGATCACAGCAGTGAGTTTCTGAGTCCAGGTCAATTCACTAAGGCTTATGGGGCTATCACACTAAAAACAGTTGTGTAGATCAGGGAATGGCAACCCTGGCACATGTGCCAAAGCTGGCACATACACCTGTTCACAACAGCATGCAGGGCTCCCTGCTCTGTAGCACCACAGCTGTTTCCCCCCTGCTGGCCCTGCCCCAGAGCTGTGTGGGGCCACAAGAGCTGCACACGCACAACAGCTTCTGTCACCTGCTGGCCCCACTCCCCAGCTGGGGAAAGGGGAAGCCTGGCCTTCCCCCCAGAACCTGCTGGCCCCACCTTTGGCACCTGCTGAAGGTGGGGAGATGGGGCTGGCATGGGTGCTGGCAAAGGTAATCAACCCCAGCGCAGATATTCAGGCTAGAGTTCAGGCTCTGAAGCCCATCACCCGCCCCCAGGCTTCAGCACCTGAGCCCTGTTTGCCTTGAGAGCACTGAAGTCCCCTGTCCAGGAGCAGAAATGGCAGGGCTGCCTAAAATCATAAACCCTGGAAGCCCAAGGGTCCCCTGCAGCCCATCAGATGAACCGACAAGAACCTGGGAGGGTTCCAGCAGAATCCAAACACAAGTTGATTAATTCAGTCAAAACCAAAACAGTTTGGTTTTGACAAATCTGAATTATCGTATGGAAAAAAAAAATGTTAAGTTGAAATGCTCCTGACAAGCTCAGTGATAGTTCATTGACAGTGAGGGCCTTATCTAAACTAAATGTTCCCATCATTGCTAACAGTTTCATTTGATCTATGGTAGCGAAGATGGGAAACTGTAGTGAAAAACTATAATGCAGACAAGATTCTTTGAGCAGGCTGCTTTTCATTACACCAGTGTAACTCTGAAATCTGTGGAATGACTGCTTTTAATTGCTATGGATTTATTTCAATATAAATGAATACAGAATTTAACTCTTCTAGCTTAAAAACAGGAATGTGCAGACTTTTCTTATAGACTACCAGCTAGACTAGTTTATTTTACGGAAGAATACTCTATATTATTATATGCTGCATAAAGGACATTATGATCCCAATATTCTAGGTCTCAAATGAATAAGAAAACAAGAGAACAACGGTGGATTACTTACCAGTAACCATCCTTCTTCAAGATGGGCTGCTCACATACATTCATTTACATCATTCAGTTACAGATGTCTATGTGCCACAGCACATGGTAGCTTGCAAAGTCTTCAGCCTTAGCCTGTCAGGTCAGGGCACGCGGCCCATGTCCCCTCTAAGGCCCCGACAGCGGCTATATAGGTGACCGTGACCCTGACCCTCCCAGTCCCATATACCTTCGCCAACTCCGTTAGTGGAGATGGTGGGAGGGGCCTGAACATATGTAAGCGGCACATCTCAAAGAAGGACAGTTACTGGTAAGTAACCCACCATTCTCCTTTGAGCACTGCTCACATCATTCAGTTACAGATGACTGCTACCCATACCCATGGATGGTGGGAGGAGTTACAGTCTACCCACACTGAATACAGCTCTGCCCAAAGCAGCATCATCTCTAGCCTGTTGGGCGATAGCATAGAGCATCGTGAACGTATGTATCGACGACCATGTAGTGGCCCTGCAGATCTCTTGGATCCGGACCCTGGCAAGGAAGGCCGTTGAGGACGCTTAGGCCCTGGTAAAGTGGGCTCTAACAGTCCCAGGAAGGGGCATGCTTGACTTTCTGTAGCAGTCTTTAATGCAGTTCACAATCCATTTTGAAATACACTGTGAGGATACTGGGAGACCTCTCTTGTGTTCGGTGACTGCCACAAATAATTGAGGGGTCTTGCAGAACGGCCAAGTGCACTTGATGTTGGTCAGAAGTGCTCTCCTCATGTCCAAGGTATGCCACCTCCTCTGGTTCTGCATAACCTGGGGGTCTGGATAAAAGACTGGCAGCCAGATTTCCTGGTTAAGGTGGAAGGGGGGTAACCACCTTATGGAGGAAAGATGAGCGCTGATAAAAAACAACATTTTATCCAGGTAGAAACTCATATATGGGGGTTCCGAGGAGAGGGCTTTCAATTCCGAAATCCTTCTAGCTGAGGTGATTGCTACGAGGAAGGCCACCTTCCAAGACAAGATCAGCAGGTCGGCTGAGTCCAAGGGTTCATAGGGCGGCTCTGGAGCACCACGTTCAGGTCCCAAAGAAGGGTGGGCTTACAGGGTCGGGGAGAAAGTCTCTCCACCCCCTTCAGGAATCTGATGGAAGTAGAATGGGAAAAAACTGAGCACCCATCTACTCTCTTATGGAGAGCTGAGACTGCCGCTAAACGGACTCTCAGCGAGGAAAAAGAGAGGCCTTTTTCTCTGAGGTCTAACAGATAGTCAAGAATCAGGTGTATCAGAGCTGATATAGGGTCTACACCTTTTTCCCATGCCCAAATGGAGAATTGTTTCCATTTGGCTGTGTACATGGATCTAGTAGATGATCTTCTGCCACCAACCAGGACCTTCTTAACCCTGTCTAAGCAGAGCTTCTCCTGCTCGCTGAGCCAGAGAGCATCCAGGCCATCAGGTGTAGGCAGTCCGGGTCTGGGTGCTGAAGGCGCCCCAAGTCCTGCATCAGGAGGTCCGCCCACTGTGGGAGGTGAAGTGGCATCTCTGTGGACACGTCCTGCAGGAGTGGGAACCAATGCTGTCTGGGCCGGTCCAGAGCTATCAATATCATGTTCACTCCCTCCATGTTGATCTTCAAGAGAACCCTCTGTATCAGGGAAACCAGAGTGAAAGCATACATCAGGGGCCCCGACCAATTGATGAGAAAGGTGTCGCTGAGAGACCCCTCCTCCTGGCCCCTGAGTGAGCAGAACTGGGGACACTTGCAATTCTGCCATGTCGCAAACACGTCTGTCTGGGGTGGCCCCCATTTGTCTATCAGAAGGGAGAACACCCTGTCATGGAGGGACCACTCATGGTTCGCTAGAGCTTTTCTGCTGAGTGAGTCCACTGTCCCATTGTCATCCCCAGTAGGTGGGCAGCCACTGGGGTAAAGTTGTATTCTATGGCCAGCTCCCAGAGTTTGCACACCTCCTTGCAAAGTGGCGGGGAGCGGACCCCCCCCCCCACCAGTTCATATAGAACACGGCTGTGGTATTGTCCATGAGGATTTGGAGTGACCTCTCCCGTACCTTGTCCAGGATGGTCATGTAAGCTAGTCTGATGCCCTGTAGTTCCTTCACATTTATATGATGAGGGCCGTCTCTGTGGGACCAGAGCGCCTGAGTGGAGAGTCACCCAGAGATATGGGCCCCCTCCCCTGAGTCCAAGGCATCCATTATTAAGGTCACTGAGGGCCTGAGCTCTTTGAAGGGGATGCCCCCCCAAGCTGAAATGGGGATCCCTCCAAACCTGGAAAGGTCTCATTCTCAGGCGTGCCATCCGAATCAAGGAGATGGACGCTGCCATTGTGGCCAAGAAGCTGCAGGCATCGGTGGGCTGTGGTCACGCAGGACATCTGTAGCTCCGTAGTGATGGTACAAATGGACTGAAATCTTGAGAGAGGCAGGAATGCTGACCCTTTGCAAGTGGCCGGACATGTCCCTAGGAACTCTATGTTCTGGGACAGGTGGAGTTTTGACTTTTCTCGGTTTATGCAGAGGCCCAGATATCTGCAGAGCCTCACTGCTGCTCTGACATGGAGCTCCACCTGAGATCTTGATCTCCCAACTATTAACCAGTCATCTAGATGGGGTAGATTCTTATATCCCACCTGCGCATGTACGCCACGACCAGCACCATGAACTTTATGAAAACCCTGGGGGCCAGGGAGAGCCCGAAGGGGAGAGAGGTGAACTGGAAGTGGTCTTTTGCCACCATGAATCTTAGGAATCGCCTGTGGCAAGGCCATATGGCTGTGTGGAAGTAGGCATCTTTTAGATCGAGGGCTGCAAACCAATCCATGGGAGATAGATATGGGAGGATCTGTGATACAGAAACCACGTGGAACTTTATTCTCTTTATGTGTTTGTTTAAGGCTCTGAGATCTAAAACGGGTCAAAGGTCCCCATTGGGTTTTGGGACCAGGAAGTATTGGCAGTAAAACCCTTTTCCCCACTCCTGCTTGGGAACCCTTTCTATGGCTCCAAAAGAGAGAAGTTTTTGGCATTCGCTCTTGAGCAAGTGGAGCAGTTCCCAGTTTTCAAGGTTTGGACAAGGGGGTGGTTTTCTGTCCCAAGGAATCGAAAGGAACTGAATATGATACCCCTCCACGACCATCTCAAGGACCCACTGGTCAGATGTGATGTTGGCCCAGTGGTGTGTGAAGCAGTGTAAGCAGTTAGGGACCGGTCAGGTCATTGGTTTGCTGCCCTTGCAGTAACCATCAAAAGTGCTGTTTCCTTCCCAATGAGCATTTGGAGGCCTGCCCACCCCTGCCAGATTATGGGGCATGGGACTTCTCACTTTTGCTCAAACAGACTTTGTCCTTGTCCAAGTCCCCAAAATGGTGTTGGGGCAATTGAAGGGACCTCAGGAATGGACTCTGCAGTTGAATCTGTTGTTTCAGCTGCTGGAGTTGTTGTTGTAGGAGTTGATGGGGTTTCAGAGAGCATCTGGTAGATTGCTGGGTATACATCCCCAACAGCCAGAGCGTGGCTCTTGAATCCTTCATGCAATGGAGTTTTGCATCCATGGACTCAGCGAAGAGGTCAGGGTCTTCAAATGGCAGGTCCTGAATTGTAAGCTGCAGCTGTAGCCGCAGGCCTGAACCTTGGAGCCAGGCCAAGCGGCCCACTACCACAGCTGATGCCATATAGTGCAAGCGGCCATGTCTACAGCATCCCAGATAGCCATCAGAGCATCCCTGGATGCCATCTCCCCTTCCTTGAGTATTGTGTTGAAGTCCCTAAGGCAATCCTTGGGGATGAGGTCACGGAAGCCTTGCATGGCACTCCAGAGGTTAAAGATGTATCTTGTCATGAGGGCCAAGTGGTTAGATATGCACAGCTGTAGAGCTGCTGTAGAATAGACCTTCCTGCCCAACTGGTCAACCTTCCTTGCCTCCTTAGTTTTAGACGTAGAACCTGGTTGGCCCTGTCTTTCTTTCTGGTTTATGGCATTGACAACCAGCGACCCAGGGGCGGGATGCTGGAAGAGGAAGGAGAATTTGTCCTGAGGGATGTGGTACTTCCAATCCCCCACCCTTGACAAAGGCGGAATTGAGGATGGGATTTGCCAACGGGCCTTAACAATGCTGTACACCCCTTTGTGGAGGGGGACAGACACCTTGGCGTGTGGGGCCCTGTATCCGATGTCAAAGAGAGGATTGGTTTCATAGAATCATAGGGTTGGAAGGGACCTCATGAGATCATGTAGTCCAACCCCCTGCCAAAAAAAAATCAAGACCACTCCCACTAAATTGTCTCAGCCAGAGTTTTGTCCAGCCCAGCCTTAAACATCTCTAAAGACGGAGATTCCACCACCTCCCTAGGTAGCCCATTCCAGTGCTTTACCATTCTCTTAGTAAGAAAGTTTTTCCTAATATCCAGCCTTGACCTCCCCACTTGCAACTTGAAACCATTGCTCCTTGTTCTGTCTTCTGTTACTACCGAGAACAGCCGAGCTCCTTCCTCCTTGGAACATCCCTTCAGGTAATTGAAGGTTGCTATCAAAGACTGAGGGGGATTATCTTCTGCAGACTAAATAAGCCTAGTTTCTTCAGTCTTTCTTCGTATGTCTTGTGCTCCACCCCTTGATCGTTTTTGTTCCCCTCCACTGGACTCTTTCTAATTTGTCCATGTCCTTTTAATAGTGGGGAGCCCAAAACTGGACACAGTATTCCAGATGCAGCCTCACCAGTGCTAAATAGAGGGGAATGATCACATCCCTCAATCTGCTGGCAACACTTCTTCTGATGCACCCCAGTATGCTATTGGCCTTTTTGGCAGCAAGAGTACACTTCTGACTCGTATTCAGCTTCCCATCCACCATGACCCCCAGCTTTTTTTCTACAGTGCTGCTACTTAGCTGACTACTCCCCAGCCTGTAGCACTGCATGGGATTTTTCCTCTTGGACAACCTCTAGCTCTAGCTTCAGGTTTGCTGCCATACAGCGAAGCAGATCCTGCTGGGTGTGAGAGTCCTCATTGCAGTCAGTCAGTCTCTCGAAGGCGTGCTCATCTGGTGAAGAAGAAGAGTGAGCCCATGAGCTACTACAACAAGTGGAGTCTGGATTGGGCTCATTGTCCAAGAAATTCGAAGAATCTAGGGTCTGTAAGAGAGACTGGATGGAACAGTTAGGAGAAGTTGGTGGTATCATCAGCTGTCACGTCCAGCCAGTCATGCAATCAGTCATTGAAAGATGTTCCGACCTCAACACGGCACAGAGGAAAGTGACCCCGACCAGGTTGTGGGGTCTTTACAGTACCAGGGAGGTAAGGCTCCATTGGTCCACACATTGCTGGCGACCCCTTCTTGCCCTGTGGTTTGGGGGAGGGGGAGTGCTTGCAGCTCCATTTCCCCAAATGTTCATCGACCCCTGGGCACCATCTTGGGTGAGGGAGAGGAGCGAACAGAGGCTGGGGGTGAAGCTGACGCCAAGCTGGATGATTGAGCTCTTGAACCTTGAGAGCACAGTACCAACAGGTCCCGGAAGGACCATGTAGAGGAGGCCATGGAGAACTCCTCGATGCCGGATTGTGGTACTGGTGGTACTGGGTTGAGCAGTACCGGGCTGGTAGTCGATGCTGATTCCTGTGCTGGCTGGGTTGCAGGTACCGGGTTCAGTGTTGACTTGGGTTTCTTCCACAGTACTGGAACCGGGTCCCAGGACGACACCCACACCTTCACAGGGGCCCGTGGCTTCAACAGTACTGGGGACGGTCCCGGTCTCAAGTCGTCGACATGTCAGTTTGGTGACCAAGGTGTCCGGCGTCATGGCAGTACCAACGAGGGCACTGACTGAGACTTTGAACTTGGCACCGAAGGGCAGTGCCAGTGCTCTGGTGCCCAGACTGATTGGGGTGCTGGTGGAGCACTCACAGCTTAGGCGGCATCAGAGGCGTGCACACTGCTCCCAGCAAGAGAGCACCATTTGAAGGACTGGCAGATAAGGCAGCTCAAGGTGAGGAGCGACTCACCTAGGCATGCAAGAAATGTATCATGAAGATCATCGAGAGGGAAAGCTTTGCAGCATCCCAAGCACAGATTAAAACCAGGCATCTTGAATTTCATGTGGTAGAAGACAGGCACTTGCTTCCACAAGTTTCTTGGCTGATCCGAAACCATTGCTGAGGGTGGAAAAAGGAACTGGGAGGGTCAGCGTCAGGGTCAGGGTCAGGGTCAGGGCCACCTATATAGCCGCAGTCGCAGCACAGAGGGGGCATTGGCCACGTGCCCTGACCTGACAGGCTAGGGCTGAAGACTTTCCGAGCTACCATGCGCTGCAGCATTTAGACACCTGTAACTGAATGACGTGAGCAGCGCTCGAAGGAGAACATTAGGTGAAAACATTTATAAGGCAGCTGAAAACACAAGTTACGTGTGTGGTGCTGTTTGGGTCTCGGGGACTGTTTATGGTTATCTTTCATATTAATATTTCATATTTGCAATAATCCATATGTCTGGCGTCAATAGAAAGGCTATAATCTGATAAGAATGATTATACGGTTTATATGTAGGTATCACACTTGTATTAGATTTTAGAAATCTATTTGCTTTTGTGTGTATTCCAAATGATTTGTTCTTAAGGCAATCCCAGACAGGGTGTCTGCAAAACTATTATTCCTCTTAATGGCCCCCATCAGAGGGACTCCCAGCTAGCTGCAGTGAGTGCAAGAAGAAACCTGTTTGATCAATTACCCAGACTGACCATGTGGCCTAACTCCATTTTGATCTTTAGTCTTCAGTCTGCAACCTGCAAACAACATTCTCCTCTGGAACTATCCTTCTGCGACTGAACAAAGGACCGAGACCCACCCAGCTGCTGGGTGCACACTGGAGGAGTGGGACTAATCTGCGAACTACAGGATCTTCAAGGATTTGCTTTCTCCTGACTCTAAATCATTTGTATGTATGTGATCCACTTTCCCCTTTAACATCTGTCATATTTTGTTTGTTATTGTTTGTTATCCTTTTATGTTAAACCTTTAGTTATAGTTGCTAAAGGACTGGCTGGCAGCATAGTATTTTGGGTAAGATCCAATCCTATATTGTTCTGGGTGATGTGGCTGGCCCTTTGGGATCAGGAGAACCAATTTCTTTAAGAGACCGAGGGCTAGAGGGTGTGGCATTTTGGACTACCTAGGGTCATTGGGGTTGTCATAGTGATAAATGGGAGGGTCGTTTAGATGCTAGGGAAACCTGTCTGTCTGGTCCTTTCTCTCTCAGTTCTCTTTCAATAAAGACTCCTTACACAGCTCTGAATATGCTGCCTCTCATTATTGGATTATAATTTCCCCTAAAACTCTACATCTGGCGACAGAGGATGGGATATGTGATGGAGATGGCTATCCTCAACAATCCTGGCAACTGTAGAAAACCAGAATGCAATGTAAGAAGCAAAACTTTATTTACTGCTTGCATAGGGGTTGGATTGTAACTGAGAAAGCTGATCTGTTTGCCTAAGGGCTAGCTGGCTATTCTGAAAGCTGATCTGCCTGCTGTTAAGTGAAGAGACAAATAATAACCATAAGGGGGCATCATGGCTTTACTTACCACAACTCTTGAATCATTTGACCATTCGGCAGATTCGTAGCAGACATATACAGCCCGATTTCAAAATTTTGTAATGGCAAATAACATAACTAATAAGAAGAAGGTCCCAGTTTTTCTAACAGTCATTGGAGTTAAGACTTATGATTTGCTATGTGATCTACTTTATCTGGAGAAGCCCGAGCAGAAACCTTACGGGGACCTAGTGGAAGTTCTGGGAGTACATTTTTCCCCAAAGCCACTAGTAATTGCAGAGAGGTATAGGTTCTACCAAAGGAACCAAGGTGAAGGTAAATCAGTTGTACAGTTTGTAGCAGCTCTGCAGAAGCTGGCAGCACACTGTAAATTCAAGAATATGTTAGAGGAAATGCTGCATGACAGGCTGGTGTGTGGCCTGCACAGTGAATCAACACGAAAATGCCTATTGACTGAAGGTGAACTCACCTTGCAGAACGCTGTGGAAATTACAGTCTCCGTGGAACGAGTCACCCAAGACATGCAACAGATCAGGGTCACCATACGTAAAGTATCCCTACAACCTGCCCCCAGGGCACCGGGGAGACAGGAATGTTACCAGTGTGGGAAGCAGGGTCAGCTCACACGAGAGTGCTGGTTTAAGGAAATACTGTGTAGACAACATGGTAAGAGACGGCACATTGAATGTGCCTGCAAACAAAGGAAGGGTGAGCCAAACAAAAGAGGCAGACCTGAGAAAATTGGCAGTTGGTTTGGCAGAATAAGAGGGAAATTCTGCATGCAGTAGAGCAGAATACAGGTGATCATAGTGACACCCAAACGGAAGATGAAGATTCCCTCCATGTTTTGTCTATAACAGCTGGCCCACATAAATTCCGGGTGACACCTGTGTGGGAAGGCAAACCTGTATGCATGGAACTGGACACTGGGACAGCCATTTCATTAGTTTCTAACATTGTGTATGAGAAGGACTTTAGACATCTGCTACTTAAGCCAAAAGTAGTTGTTTTGAAGATGTATACTGGGGAGACTGTTCCCCTGTTGGGTACTATTAATGTGAAAGTAGAACTCAATGGACAGACCACAAAGCTACCACTGTTTGTGGTAAAGGGGAATTACCCAGCCCTCATGGGAAGATCTTGGATCAGGAAAATCCAACTCAATTGGCCACAAGTGCATCAATTGACTAAAGAAGAAATGAAGCTAGCAGCGGTACTAACAAAACACGCTGCTGTTTTCGGTGAAGACATAGGCAGCATGAAGGGAACCACTGTGAAATTAAATATAAAGTCTGATTGTCAACCAAAATGTTTGAAGGCCAGGATGGTGCCATTTGCCATCAGACTGAAGGTGGAAGAAAACTTGGAGCGGTTAGTCAAGGAGGGAGTCTTAGTGCCAGTTACACACAGCCAGTGGGCAACACCCATTGTCCCAATAGTGAAGAAGGATAGCTCCATTCAGATTTGTGGAGATTTCAAGGTCACTGTCAACCCAGTGTTATGTGCAGAACAATATCCTCTTCCCCTCATTGAGGACATCTTTGCAGGTTTGGCTGGAGGACAAAAATTTAGCAAGATTGATTTGAGTCAAGCGTACTAACAATTGCATGTTGCAGAAGAATCTCAAGAATTGTTGACAATTGTAACACATAAGGGGTTGTACAGATACTGTCATTTACCTTTTGGCATTACTTCAGCCTCAGCTTTGTTCCAAAGGGCAATGGATCAGATTTTGAGTGGTTTACCAGGAGTACAGTGCTATCTGGATGACATCCTGATCCCTGGCAAAAATGAAGGGGAACACCTTACAAACTTGGAAGCCACTCTGCAAAGACTGGAAGAGTATGGTCTATGTGTTCACAGAGACAAATGTAAGTTTTTCCAGCCCTCAGTTGAATATTTAGGACATATAATTGATGCTGATGGTCTCTGTAAGTCTCTGGCCAAGGTTAAAGCTATCATGGATGCTCCACTACCTCAGAATGTAAGCCAACTTCACTCTTTTTTTGGGTTATTGAACTACTATGGCAAGTTTATTCCACAATTAGCGACACTCCTGAAACCCCTACATGAGCTTCTTGGGCCAAAAAAGGCCTAGAACTGGACTGAAGCCTGTGATGTTGCATTTAATGAAGCTAAACGCTCACTGGTAAACTCTAGGGTTCTGACACATTTTGATCCATCTTTGCCCCTACAGTTGGTTTGTGATGCCTCCCCTTATGGAGTTGTGGCTGTATCATCACATATTATGCCTTCTGGTGAAGAACGGCCTATCGCTTTTGCTTCACGCTCCCTGACCAAGGCAGAAACTAACTATGCCCAAATTGAACGCGAAGCACTGGGCATTGTTTTTGGCGTTCAGAAATTTCACCAGTACCTGTAAGGAAAGAAGTTCACACTTGTCATTGACTATCGACCCCTGACATCAATTTTGGGGCCACACACAGGCATCCCACATTTGGCTGCTAGTCGGATGCAACAATGGACATTGATACTTTCTGGATACAAATATGAAATCAAGTATAGGCAATCCTCTTTGCATTGCAATGCTGATGGTCTTTCAAGGCTACCCTTACTAGCACATCATCAAGATCAGGGTCAGGAAGGAATCTTTTACTTTGAACAGGTGGAAAACACACTTGTCACAGCTACTCAAGTAAAGAAAGTAACACGGGTTGACCCAGTACTCTCACAAGTTATGGATTTCATGATGCATGGAACATTCTTACCTGACTCTCAGGTCTCTCCTGACCTCCACAGCTCCATGTCTAGGAGGACAGAGTTATCAACCCAATCTGGGTGTTTGTTGCGGGGTATGCGTGTCATTATCCCACCTTCATTAAGACCACGTTTGTTGGAACAGCTCTGTTCAAGTCACTGCAGCATAGTATGCATGAAAGAAATTACACGGAGCTATTTCTGGTGGCCGGGCTTGGACAGGGCAATCAAAGAAATGGCTAGAGCTTGTACTTCATTCCAGAGCATCCGGAATGCACGTCAGTTGGCACCTTTTCACCCATGGGAATGGCCCGAAAGGCCATGGCAACATATCCATGATGATTTTGCTGGCCCGTTTGAAGGATGTATGTTTTTAATTGCTGTGGATGCCCATTCAAAATGGCCAGAAGTCTCTGTAATGCAGTCCACTACTATGGAAACCATTATCCAGACCCTGCATGGCTTTTTTAGTCATTATGGTCTTCCAGAACAGCTGGTGAATGACAATGGACTGCAGTTCATTTCGCAGGATTTTGAAACTTTTATGAAGGCCAATGGAATACGCCACATCAGGTCAGCACCGTGTCATCCTTCCACCAATGGACTCACTGAAAGGTTCGTACAGACTATGAAGCAAGCTCTAAAATCTGTGAAGGGACGTTCACCTCTTCAGAAGTGTCTGGACAACTTCTTGTTGTCCTACAAAAACACTCCGCAGGCTACGACTGAGCCATCTCCAGCTTTTCTTATGATGGGATGGCAGTCACACTCTTGCTTTGATTTGCTGAAACTATGAGACACACAGCAAGTGGTTCAACGCCAACAGCAGGACCAGGTCAGCAGACATTCACCAAAAACAAAGGACCACACCTTCAGTATTGGACAGCCAGTTCTCACTCGAAACTATGCTTCAGGAGCTAAATGGGTTCCAGCAACAAGCACTGCCCAGACAGGACCTGTTTCCTACTCTGTCCAGACAGCAAGTGGCCTAGTTTGGCGATGGCATGTAGATCAGTTGCTTCTCCATCATACCCATCCGGAAGATGCATCTCCAGCAGAAATACTTGACTTCACCCTTACTGATGATACAACATCAGAGCATGAAACAACTGTTCCTGTCTCTCCTGCTCCAGCCACCCCTTCAATGCCTTCATCTTCCCTGGACCAACTGGACACAACATCCTCTCCAGTTCCGGCTATTTCCCCGGTACCTGTGGTCACACCACCACCAATACCACGTTGTGGTGCGGACACACCAGAAGTTCGCTGTAATCCACTTTGAGACAGAAGGCCTCCTAATAGGCTGGATCTTTAGCTAGTGGTGACCCCCTCTTCATGGGGCAGAATAATTCCCCGGGGATTTGCCGGCAATGGGGCAGTCTAGCCTCATCTCCTAGTTTAGTCCTTATTCTTTTTTTGGGGGGGGGGGGCTTTATTCTTTTGGGAAGGGAGCTTTTTTCATTAGAGGGAGAAGAATATGTGGTGTTTTGGACTACCTAAGGTCATTGGGGATGTCATAGTGATAAATGGTTGGGTCATTTAGGTGCTAGGGAAACCTATCTGTCAGGTCCCCTCTCTCTCAGTTATCTTTCAATAAAGACTCCTTACACAGCTCTGAATATGCTGCCTCTCATTACTGGATTATAATTTCCCCTAAAACTCTACAGAGGGGACCATAGGAATCGATGTGCAGCAAGGGGGCTGTTTCTGTTTTGTTATCCTTGGTGATGACCAGAGTGCGGAATCAGAAGTGTGTTTTGTTGCTGACTGGGAGACTGGTTTAAGTACCATCTATCAGTGGTTTGGGGGTTTGGCCCCTGGTTCTTGCAGCTTGCCCTGATTTTGGCACATTCAGAAGGTTATCCCAGGTGGCCTGGGTCACAACGTGTTCTGTATCTATGGTTAAGTATATGAAAATGTGCATTTTGTGCATAATGTCTGCTATTTTAAGCTTAACACAGATGATGGATATAAAAGGTATACATGGAAATTAACGAAAACTGATTTAAAACAGATGTCAGGAAGCTCTTTTTCACGTAAAGAATCATAAATGTATGAAATGACCAAGCAACAGGTCATTCAGATAAAAACACTGGGGCTATTCAAAAACAATTGCACTGAATCATGGGACAGACCAGGAGATGAAATTTATAGTCCTTATTCTGACATATGCCTACATTCTGTGGTACATATTTAAATATATACTGTATATACACATATACAAATTTCTTCAATCTCTTGTACATCATTCTGAACCAACACTCTAATGAAATAGCTGTTCCTTAAAAATAGCCTATAAAAGGCAGATGCACTGATGACACAGTAACAAGAAATGAACACATACCACAAACAACACAGGAAAACCAAGTCTTAGCTCTTGCTATTTCCACATTTGGCACTCAAACTGAAATGTACTGCCATTTATTTTTGTTCAGAGTCACGCTTTTTTGGATTAAAGGAAACTAATCCTTTGCACTTCAGACCAGAATGTTCTTGGTTACAAATACAAATTCTTTTCTTGTTAAAATACTTTGGTTTTCATGGGCTTCTAATTCCTGTGAAAGTCATTAGATATTACTCTTGGCCATCTAAGATAGTGATACTTTGTAATTGTTTATATTTAATGTATCTTTGAAAAATCAAATTTTTAAAATCAAACCTGTTGCAAACTTCATTGGAAAAATACTATATATTCTATTCACCCACTTTCAAACAAAGTCACACATACACATCGATACATATTCACACCTATGTAACCATATATGTGGAGAAGATATCCATTTGATTAGTTATAGGTATATGTGGAAAATTGCAGAAAAATGTGATAACTTAAGTTATCATAAACCTTCGGCCAACTAACCAGCTTTGCCCACAAATCCAGCTACCAGGCCTACTTTTGATATTCCAGCTTCCTGAGCAATCTCAAATTGCAGCCATTTGGTTCTCAAATCAACTTCAAAGAATCCTCCATCTTCCTTCCAGAATAACCAGGAAGGAAAAAAAGCATATGGTCCAGGATATTTGTATTATCAAATTATGAAAGCTTGTTTTCAGAATTTTATTTTTATATTTATTATATAAATGCTAATGCTTTAGATCAAGCTCTAATAAAAGGTCAAGACTTATATGTTCTTACAGTGCCTAGCACAATGAGTAAGAGGCAATCGCTGCCACAAAGAACTTAAACTGTAAATAGAGAAGACACACACAGGGTGAAGATAAAGTTTGTAGCATATAAACATAGGGTATGTCTACACTTAGACTTGAAATCGCACTAAGTGCATGGCCACACTTGCTTTCCCCAATTCGAACTGAGGAACTCCTCAATTTGAATTGATGAAAGTTGACTTTGAATTGGTCAAACCTCATTTGATTTCAAAGTCACAGTCAATTTGAACCCAGCAGTCCAGCAGGGATGAAGCCACACACGGGGATGCCTTCCCAGCACGCAGCCAGCTGGGCCAGAGCCACACAGGGGATGTCTTCCCCACTTGGCTGCCTGGGCAGGAGCCCTTCATGGGGGTGCATTTCCTGTGGCGGGGCTCCTGTTGTGTCCTGGGGTCCCTTCTCTCCCCTTCCCCGCTGCACGATCAGCATGGGGCCAAGGGATTCCTCAGGCCGTGCACCGACAGCACAGCCTGGGCAGGGGAGAAGGGACTCCCCCAGCCTGTGCTGACAGCATGGAGGGTGGAGGATTCCCCCAGCCTGGTGCTGACAGCACAGCCAGGGTGGAGAAGAAGGGATTCCCCTGGTGGCGCTGACAGCACAGGGTGGAGTAATCCCTTCTCTCCTGCCCCCACTGTGCTGTAGGGGGGGTGGAGGTGCCCTGGCCCCAAAGAGCCCTAGGAGGGGAAAACATCCCTTGCCCAGCTCTAGCCGCACCAGGGCTAAAGCTGGGCAGGGGATGCTTTTCCCTATGCTGGGCTCAGAGTGTTGGAGCCCAGCAAGGGATTGGGTGGTGGCATGGCCCTTCTAGTGGGCTATGTTGCCACACCTCCCATGGTGCCCCTCCTCCAATTCAAATTAGCAAGTCTAGTTCATGGACATGCTAATTCAAATTGGAGTTTCTTGTGTGGCCATGTCAATTCGAATTGACTCAAACTTATGAGTTCAAATTGACTAGTTTGAATTCAGTGATTCGAATCGACATGGTAATTGTAAACACAGCCAAAGAGAACAGAGTGGCTACGTCTACACTACAAAAGCTAAGTTAAGTAGAGTTAATAAAGTTGATTTTGTTAAGTCGACTTAGCGAGTCCCCCTTCTCTTAGGTCAAATTAACAAAGTTAGTTTAGTCGAATTAAGAAAGCGACCTAATAAAAAATGTGCTTGTTTAAGTCAACTTTACTAAGTCAGTTTATGCAGGCACATGTTATTTCATAGGGCTTCTTAAGTTGACTTAGATGGGCACCTTGCATTAAGTCGACTTAATAAATTTGACTTAATGCCTAAGTCGACTTAAAGGAGTGAGAGTTATTAAGTGGACTTCAGGAAGCCCTTAAGTCAACTTAATGAACTCCAAATCTGGCCAGGGCTTTGCTTAAATCTGCTTAAGCTCATAGGCTATGTCCATACACCAGCCCTTCTTCAAAACAAGCCGTTTTGAATTAATGTCTTATTTTGAAAACGTCTTATTTCAAAATAACAAAAAAAAACAAAAAGCTATTTCAAAATAAGAAAAAAAGCAGGAATCGAAATAGCATGTCCACACAGTGGACATGCTACTTCAAGATAGGGGAGGGGAGGGATGGGGAGGCTTGTGAGGACCAGGGCCGCCCCGCCCCCAGGATTCCCTGGCACCCCCCCACTGCTTCTGCCAGGGCGGGGGGGCTTCCCCAGCCCCCCCGCCGCTTCTGCTGTGGGTGGGGCTGGGGCCACCTCCCCCTGGGGTTCCCCAGTGCCCCCCCAGCCGCTCCTGCCGGCAGTAGTGGGTGGAGGGAGTGCCGGGGAATCCCAGGCATGAAGCGGTCCCGGCCCCGCCCACGGCAGAAGTGGCGGGGGGGGCTGGGGAAGCCCCCCCCACCCTGGCACAAGTGGCAGGGGGGCCAGGGAACCCCCCTCACCGGCAGCAGAAGCAGCGGGGCTGCCAGGGAATCCCGGGCATGAGGCGGCCCCAGCCCTGCCCACAGCAGGAGCGGGGGACACCAGGGAACCCCGGGGGCAGGGCGCCCTGGGCTTGGGGGCAGCCCCAACAGTGAGGTAGGCCATCCCGGGAGCGGCCACCCTGCAGGGGCTGCAGGCCCCCTGACCGGGCTGCAGGCCCTGCAGCTCCCCCGCAGCCCGGGTACAGGGCAGAGCCCTGGGGGTGCCCCAGCCGGGGGGGGGGGGCAAGGGGGCTGAGGCACCTTCCCCCCCCTGCTCCCAGCAAGGGGAAGTGGTGGGAAGCCGGCTGTGGCACCCTCCAACCCCCTGCACTCCACTGAGCACCGTGGGCAGGGTGATGATCCCTGGCCAGGGTGCTGGGGGCGTGGGACATTCCCCCCAGGGTGCTATGCACTCTGAGAGAAAAGGTCCTTGTTATTTCGAAACAATCCTTGTTTTGAAATAACATGTCCAAACGGTGTTATTTCAAAACAACTGGTTTCAAAATAACCTTCTGCTCAAAAGCAAAGTGGTTTAAGCTGTTTTGAAAAGAGGACTCATTTCGAAATGAGGAGCTCCCTCCTTTTGAAAAAAGAAAATGTCGTGTGGACATAGGGACTTATTTTGAAACAATCAGTGTTGTTTCGAAATAAAAGCCCTGTGTGGACATACCCATAGAGTAGACATACCCAATGATGGTGTGCAAATGCCATGTAAGTTCCACCATTCTAGGTGTTTTCTATACATATTTAAAACCAAAACATAAAATATTTGTAAGAATTTTTCTTAACATTTATGGCACATGGCAAATTCAAGATGATCTAGTGAGCTAAAATATTTCAGCTGATTTGATGACATCCTTGTTTTACTTGTGGTTTTGTCATTAGTAAAGCATACAGTCATCTTCATATATCATTATGCATACAACCACCTTGCAAAACATCAAAAATATTTACCAGTCCATGCTAAAATCTATTAGTCAATCCTTACATGCAGCACAAAACACTTCCCAGCTATTTTGCACACACACAAAACAGCTAATGCCATCACTCAGATCATTTAACACTCCACTCCTACCTACTCAATCACTATTTTATTTGCAGAACCCTGCAAATCTGGACCATGCTTGTGGATTGTGGATAAATAAGAATCCAAATTATATACCTACAGCTTTGTACATCCATACTTTATATCTATACGCTATATTTGTGGATCACATGTGGATTCAGATTTTGTATCCATGCAGGGCTCTATCTGTTCTCTCCATACTTAAGGTAACATTTTCCTAAATGACGTACATTTCTAAAGCCCATTTTCAAAACTGACAAGCACTTAAGGTTTTAAGTCCATTAGCTTTCAAATATGTTCAAGGTGTTGTCCAAATTAATCAACACTTGTTTAATTCTTTTATCTCTGACACCCCTAAATTCATTAATTTTTCTTTTCTCAACTGCTCTCCAGAACATGTGGAAGAAATATTCTTTTGGGAGAGAGGGAGAAATCATCATAAAGATGATGAGCTTAGCTTAAAATTTGGGAGAGATAAGGTATGGTGGTAGGAAATCTAATGTGAGAAATTATGTGAAATTTTCAGAGAAATACACTTCAGGGGAATCTTCCCAGGTCTAGAAGGATTATCAACACTGTCTTCCCAACATGGTGATGGGAATTTACTGAACATATAAGCAATGAGCAGAAGGCATAACTACATCTTGTGATGAAGAGGTGAAATAGACTAAATGGAGAAACTTTAAAGGTCTTAAAATTTTATGAGAGTTCAGCTTTTTATTACAAGCTAACTTAAAACCTACCTTTAGTTCAGAGAGCTCCAAACTCCCTTGAATACTCATCTTTCAGTTACTAGAATGTAATCACTATTGCCTACTGCACCATGTAAGAAGAAACTACCTGGAATGTCATTTTCCTGATTATAAACCACATTTTCCATATAACCATTAAAGCATTCTAAATGCCTTAAGCACTATCCTTATGATTGCAAGTCTTTCTGGTTACCATCAGCTGGAATTGCCATGTCAAAATCTTGAGAATGTCATCTTTATTATTTCCTGAAAATGGCAAAATTAAAAATAATGGATGGGATGTGTAAAGAAAGTCCAACCTGCTTAAGGGAAAAGAATGCAAACCAGGAAGGTGGTTTAATTTTTCTGTACATACCTTGAGATGTACATGAGGAATAAGGGAGCAAATAATATGGACAGAGGTTATTCTGAACTGGAAACTTCCCCAAATCTCCTAAAATTTAGGGAGCACTCCATTCTATATCTGTATCCAAACTTGGGAGTCCAAGTCTGTCTTTGTTATTACCATGAATTACTTCAGAATACTGAGGAATACTTTAAATGCTGCAGAAAAACATAGGAGAACTTCCCCCTTCTGAAGAGATCTTACACTCTAAATAAAAAATATGTAAATTTATGGTACAGAAGGCAAGAGATGTGCAAGAATAAGGATGAAGCTACACAATATTCACTGCAACACCAGGAGAGTTTCCCTTTATGTATATCAAAGATATGCATCCTTCCTCCCTATCTGATCTTCGTAAATGAAAATTGGCAATAAAATTGTAACCCTTCTGCCAGGGTGAGATGACCAGAGCAAGGGCCAGGTCCTATACCTAGGGTTTTCTAAATAATGTTACAACACCAACCAGCTCGAGCCCCTACCCAGCCTTCTGGGAAATTAAGCACTGTTCACTGGGCACCCTAGAGGAGTAAAGCTTCCCCATTTGCAAGCACAAGTCCCATTGTAGTACACAGAACTTTTAATAGTAGCATAAAGAATATATAGAAACAATATATTGAGAATCAACACAGGTCAAGATTCCCACAAAACCCAATAAAGCACTCACTCCACCTCAGTGTATGTAAGGAATGGCCACTCACCCCACTGCTTCCTTTGCCCTCTGTCTGCTGGTTCTGCCCGCTGGTCTTTCAAGCTCCCCGGCCCTCCACTGGCAGCTCACACCATTCGCTGGCTCCGCCCACTGTCCACCAGCACTGCCTGTTGGTCACTCATGCTCCCCAGACCTCTGCTGGCCACTCACACCATTGCTCACTCCACCCACTGTCCACCAGCTACACCCACTGGTCACTCACACTCCCTGGCCCTCCGCTGGCTGCTTGCGCCATCCACTGGCTCCACTCACTATCCGCCAGCTCCACCTGCTGGTCACTCACACTCTTCAGCCCTCCACTATCTGCTCACACCATCCACTGGCTGCACCTACTGTCCACCATCTCCACCTGCTGGTTGCTCTTCAGTGATTTCCTCTCTAAGAGAAGGTCTCAGACTTCTGTGATTTCAGCTGCTGACTTCAGGACAAAACAGACAGCTCCTCCAATCAAAATTACAGAAGAGGCTCCACAAGGAGCCATTCAATTCTATCTTTTAACAGCAAGGCAGGGGTAAGGCAGAGCCTCACTCATAGCTCTTTATCAGAGCTATGCTACCCCCACCCCTCTCTCTCCCTGCATATACTGAAACAAAGTTGTTCACTCTTTCAAGGTCTATGTTGCTAATGGTGATTTTCCCATCAAAGAGTAGCATATTACAAAAAAACACAATACATCATTTCCCTCCTCAGTTAAAATACAGGTATTGACAGATTTGTGATTAAATTAACTCACATACAATTTACCATCATGCTCTGCACCCACACAGTGAGACTATGCTAATACCTAATTGTGCTCATGCAAATACAAAGCCCATGCAGATTAGTTGCCCCTCTTTGGCTGTTAAGCACAAGCAGTGTCCAGCCTCTAGACCTGCCTCACAAAATGTTGGGGGAAAAAAGAATTGTATTAAGGGTTTCAATTTCTAATTATTTTTCTATGTAATTTGTCCATAAAAAAAACCAAAGTTAGATCTACCATGAGAGGTTCTAGGTGTAGCTGTACTCTGAAGAGTAACTGTGAAATGTTATCATGGGGCTGGCACATAGAGGTCTTCAAGATTAAGTTTCTTCAAGTTAAGATGATAAGATTGTAAGATCTTCTTCAAGTTTTCAAGGAAAACACAATTTTTTTCCTAACTGAAGTATATCAGAGCTGATGTGTACATAAAAAACAGACCTTATCTCTACCTATAATACACCTTAGACAAGGAAGAGAAGAGCCCAGTTCTAGATTCCACTGTTAGTTTGCAGGACCAACAGTTGCAAAACCAAGTTATTACTTGCAAAGTAAAGAAGTTTAATCTAGAAATCACTGAATCCACAATTCCATTATGCCAATTTTATGAAATCACTTTTGGCTATAGAACAAGAACTGCATTTTGAGACACCTGCAAGCATTACAAGTATTCCATTTACCTAATCTTTCTCTGACCTAATGGGGGCAGGCACTTAGAACACTACCGAAGGCATACTTCCTGTTCACTTGCAGTAAACCACCTTCTTCTGCAGGGGATGGATGAGGAACCGAGCACCACAGACTGCTTCATTTTCCCCTCTCTTCGATGGACACGAAAAAGCAGAAAGAGTGGAGACTTTATTCCATGTAGGCACATACAGCCCCAAAGAACCCATCAAGGTAGTTACACCAAGACCGTGAGGATTATATATTGTCTTAAGTATAAATCTCCTGGGCTATGTCTACACTTAGAGGGTCAATTCGAATTACTGAATTCAAACTAGTCAATTTGAACCAATAATTATTAGTTTGAATTGAGTCAATTCAAATTGACATGGCCACACAAGAAACTCCAATTTGAATTAGCATGTCCATGAACTGGACTTGCTCATTCAAATTGAAGGACGGGCACCATGGGAGGCCATGCCACCACCCAACCCCCTGCCAGGCTCCAGCACTCTGAGCCTGGCACAGGGAAAAGCATCCCACACCCAACTCTAGCCCCAGTGCGGCTAGAGATGAGCAGGGAATGCTTTTCCCCATGCCAGGATCAGAAGGCAGGAGCCTGGCAGGGGATGTTTTCCCCTCCCAGGGCTCCCTGGGGCTAGGGCACCCCCAACCCCCACACACAGCACAGTCGGGGCAGGGAAGAAGGGATTCTCCCACCCCGTGCTGTCAGCACCACTGGGGGAATCCCTTCTCCCCTACCCTGGCTGTGCTGTCAGTGCAATGCCAGGGGAATCCTTTGGCCCCACACTGACACAGATGCGGTGGGGCAGAAGGGATTCCAGCACACAGCAGGACCCCCTGCCATGGGGAAGGCACCCCTGTGTGCGGCTCCTGCCCAGCTGGCTGCACGCAGGGAAAGCACCCCAATGTGCAGCTCCTGCCCAGCTGGCCGTATGCAGGGGTGCATTTCCCATGTGCAGCCAGCTGGGGTGGAGCCACACACAGGGGTGCCTTCTCTGTGCACGGCCAGCCAAAGAGAAGCCACACATGGGGCTGCCTTCCCTGCACATGGCCAGTGGGGCTGGGGTCCTCATCCCCAGCCAGAGGACATTAACCCCACACCCCCCCATCCCAATCTGGCTGGAGGAATGGAGGCACCTTTGGGGCTGCTGGTCCCAGGTGCTGAAGGGCTGGTCTTCCTCTCAGGGTACATGGCACCCTGGGAGGGAGGTCAACCCATGTCAGTTCAAAGTCAGTGAGTTCAAATTGAAATGGCCACACTGGGTCAATACAAACTACTGGGTTTGAATTGACCCTGACTTCGAAGTCAAATGAGGTTTGACCAATTCAAAGTCAGCTTTCATCAATTTGAACTGAGGAGTTCATTTCGAATTAAGGAAAGTGAGCATGGCTATGCACTTAATTGAATTCAAATTGTCATCAATTTGAATTCAAGTCTAAGTGTAGACATACCCGGCAGAGTGCTCCTCCTAGTAGCAATAGGGAGACCAATATGGTATTGTAAATGCTAGAATTATCGTCTCCCTACCAGCTGCTCAGAAATGCACTGCTTATTACTGTGGCCTGGACTGTAAACTGACTATTTAGTTTCAAGACAAACTTTTGCAAGTATCAGTAGTTTAAGAGGACTTCCCTTATAAATGTTCACCTTCACTCGTATTAGGTAGTAGAACACTGAGTTTAAACTAATTATCACCACTACCATCTGGCTAGAAATTTCAGTTTATACCTACGGGCTTGTCTTCACTGATAGCAGCAAATTCGCTGTTGTTAAATCAATCTTCCCAACTGACTGAGTGAGTCTCTGAAGACCTGCTTAGTCAATCCCTGAAGACCACCCCCTTAAGCAGTGTAGTGCTGAGTCGACAGGAGGGCATTCTCCATCAACTCAGCTCACTGAAGACACTGTGATAAGTAGGCATTAGGCAGTCAAAGGGAGATATACTAGTTATTTTAAGTAACTTGCATATCTCCCCTTGACTGCCACTAAAATCCCCCGTTGTAGACCAGGGCTATGTTAAGGAGAGCTAAGTGTATAATTCAAACAAAAAATCTGAGCAAGTTTAATTCAAATATGCTGAACCATCCCTAAACATGCCAACAATTTGGCACAAGCTCATTACATTAGCAGGAACAGAGGAAATAACGTTATATGCTCTGAGCTGAAACCACATCTTTCAATAGCCAATGCAAGCAGAAAATCTGAACACAAAAGACAGTTTGCTCTACTTCTATAACTGGAAGACATAAACAAAATTTCAAACAATAAAAAAAGGAAACTGGATATCTGTGGCTCCAATGCCAGAACAAAGAAAGCAAGATTAACTTTCAGCTCAATCGCCATGGAGGAAGTCCCCTCAAGGATAAAAGAGCACTTTAATAAAGTGAGATGGTTAACTGATCAGACCTACTCTGTCACTTTCATCTTTTGCAGCACTTAGAAAAGAACAGACTTCCGTGCCAGCCCTTGGCATGGTCACCATGGACCAAAAGAAAGGGAATCAGGCAGGCTGAGGACAAAAGTAGAAGCAGTTAAAGGCAGCAGCCAACTTTAAAAAAACAAAGCAGCTGGCAGGAGACAATGACAAGGAAGAGGCTTGTGCCTGTCTAGTGTGTAGAATGGCAACAGCATAATCACAAACCTGAATGACACAAAAAAGGATAGTTGTATGCAAAGTGAAAGAAAACCCTCCAATTACTGCTTTAGGCAGTCCTATTAATCCTAAGAAGTATTCCTTACAGAACATCTATTCAGTTCTCATTCTACGTGTTCTGTCTAATGGGAACTGTATTATGTTTGACACAGAAGACAATGACCTCATGAAAATTTTGCATATGTGAGAAGTAAAGGCTTTAATTTTCTGCAGGTGTCTTGGACACATTCCTCACAAATTCTTTGACCTCAATGAGGTGCACATTCCTGTTTTGCAGGGCTGTTCTCAGATTGGGATGGTTTATATTTGAGGGCCAAGTAAAAGCATTTCCCATACATTAAGCGATGCGGCACTTAATATGTTATCCCATCATCACACAAGCATGGGTCACTGATTGCTCTAGCAAAACTAAATTAATAAACTCTTCCTGCTCATTACTAGAATGTTTTGGATTTTAAAATATTTATCTTTTTGCATCAGAAAAACTGAAGACTAATACTTACTGTCCTGGTAACATGTGATTCCTCCTGCAGCTGAAACTAAAACATAAGTTCATGTATATCAGGGTTGTCATGTAATGTTTTATGGCATCTTGTGATTTAAAAAGTAGAAAAGGACAAGATACATTTTAGTTTTGGGAAGGTTCCCCCTTCCCAGTGAAAACATGTACAAAAATGTATTTTATTAGAAAAAAGTAATGTCTGCTCGAAGGGAAAATAGCTATATTGTACCTAAATTGCTTAAAACAGTTGATGAAATACAGTATCCAGATTGTGTTGGATTTGCATCAATTTGCAGACAGATAACAAAACAAGCTTCATCCAAAAGAGCTTTAACATGCAAGTTGTTAAATGATTCATGATAGCAAAATCTTGACATTTGAAAACAATTTACTTCTTGCCTTTTCCCTGGGATGAATTTAAAGAAAGAACAGCAGCAGCATTTTTTTTTTTAAATCAGTAAAATATCTGAAGTCCTGGACAGCAGCTAAAATACCACTATATTTAAAAAAAACACCCTGTTATTTACTAATCATTTACTATATTCTACATTTGGAGAGTATCTTTAATCTAGTAAGGTTCTAAACACTTACACACACACACACACACACACACACACACACCCTCCCACCCATTGTGTATGCATTAATGAACATACATTAAGCTACTAAACCATTAAAGAGGGTCTAAGAGTTGGGTCTCCTCATCATTCCCTGCTGTGACCTCCACAATCATTCATTTTGTGACAGGTGGCAACTGATAAGTATGCTACACAGAAAGAGAGGACATTTTGACCAAGGACATTGAGGTAAGGACCTACTCCTACAAAAAATATCAGGAGTTTTTCATAGTGCCCATGCAAAACTGATAAACATTTGTGTATAAGGAATATAAACCTTATGAACACCACAAAATAGTAAACTTTAAGCTACTCTTGTTTGTAGTATAGGAAATGAAGAGCTTGTCAACAATACCAGGACTAACATTAAATTTTCGGGCTTCCACATCCATAACATATTAGACACTGTTGCTTAGATGACCTCATGAGCTCCCTTCCAACCCTAGGATTGTATGATTCTATGAAATCGCTAACTATCTTATCTAGCTGCAACATCCCCCTCCTATTTTTAGTACATTCAGTGCATCATTGCTGATGAGTGGCATGCACTTGCTACTTTGGTTTCACATCTCCTTAGAATTTTCAGAAACAGGACCATTCAAAGAACTAAGGGAACATTCCAAGACTGCTTGAAGATGGTATGAGTCTTCTAAGACACCCAACAGTGGTCAAATTATAGTTTAACTCATTTGAAATTGATAGAATTACAAAATGGATACATTTGGCCCTGAGTTTATTTCAGATATTCTACCTTATGTATGTTCACCAGCTATCTCAAAAGTTAACATTATGATGTGCATCATCACATTGTAGATTCACAGAAACTGAAGTGCTGGTACTGCTAACCTTTCCCCCATACGTCAAGCCTAGTTATCAGAGCTCTCAGATGGGCTGCAGGAGATGCAAGTTTGGAACCCTGATCGCCCTCCCCCGATGACTGTCCTAACCACTGGGTTACATAATCATTCTTTCTCGACCAATAAATTTTCAAGTATTCTATACAAAGCAGAACATTCTGGTAGTTAGGATGCTTGTCTGATGCCCAGTGACTGCATCATAAGACAAGATGGTTCCTTAGAGTATGTGCTAACAATCTGTTCCATCTGGCATTTAGCTGTGATGCTTGGAGTACCTTTCCCAGATCTAAAGAGTTCTTTGTGACTCGTAAGCTTGTCTCTCTTGATATCAGAAGCTGGTCCAAGAAAAAGTATTATCTCACCCACCATGCCTCTCTAATATCCTGGTGCCAACATGACTACAACTACACTACACACAGGTTCAGTACCTGAATCTGATTGATTTATCCAGATTCACTGAGCAGACATGGAGACCTGCTCAATCTATCTGGAAATCGACACTACTAATCCATCTACACCAAGTGGAATAATGCTTCATTGATGGGAAAGCATTTCTTGTCAATGCAGTGAAGTACAATGCAGTAAGTAGAAGTTACGAAGTTGATGGGTGATATGCAAACTACATAGCTGAAGTATCTCCTATTGACTGTTGTTGAATTTCATGGGAAGTGTAGACACAGTCTTGGTTAGTTCTGTGCACATGTAGAAACATGGAAAAACCCTGCTGCATATGCTCAATATACAATTTCCATATTTGCATAACAACACTAAAAATAAACAAATTTCTCTAGTACAAAGTCATGCACTGCTCCTCAGTGAGGACAGTTTACATGTCAAACTCATATTCAAATCTCAGCTGTTCTGGATATAGAACTTTAAAAAAAAATCACAAAAAAAACGGTTCTTTAAATAATTTTTACCACATTGCTCTCCTTCAAAAATAACAACTGATTTTGCTCAGGTTCAGCAAATATATTTATATTTGGCTAAAATCCAAATACATAATAATTCATCCCAAAAATGTAATATTTCACAAGTTTATAACATCTGCAATAGGGTTTATATTAAACCTATTTTGCAACTTTAGCTATTGCAGGATAACTGAAATCCACTACAATATGCATTAAGTTAGGATTATAACTGTGAAAAATGCTCACAATAAAGTCAAACTACATAAAGCTTCCTTTGATTTTGCATTTTTTCACAAATAAAAAACTTGTCTCGGTTTGTCAAAAGGATCACTAAGATTCACACATCTTTAGAGAACCTGGGTCAGTTTATGGTTTGACATAAAACCTTACAAAAAATGTTGTTTTAACTGAGCCCTAAAATTCAAACTAAAATTCAGTGGGTGCAGACACATGTGCACTGAAACCAAAAAAATGTTCTGCATGAAACCCCGGGAACAAAATCTATTAAATTTTCCACAGCTTGTTGGAACATTACTAGAATTGGGGCCATTTGGGGAAATGCATCTCACAGCCAAGAATATTTTTAAATGGGAAAGAGGAGAAATATATGTTCCAGTTTGCATGGAAGTCTAAAGTATGCTTAATTAAAACTTATGGAAATACAGAATAATGTAAATTTTTTGTTCTGACAAAGAACCTGTTTGCAGTTCTGCACAGATGAGATTTTTGCATTGATATTATTTAAGGTCCTTCCTGAATTAACTAAAATACTCTCTTTTTGTGGATATTTCTTTTAAAATGTTTTAAAAGGCCCTGAAACAAAAATTTAAGTGAAAACACATAAAGCTTCACAAAGTCACTGTGAGATGTAAAAAGAAAGAAGGTTAAGTCTTCACACTTAGGTACTAAATTCTAAAACAAAGACAATTAAAGCCTTTGTGGTGGTGCTCCTCCAAAGTCCCTTCATAAAGGAATGGACAGACTCCAAGCATCCTCATTCCCTGCAATAGAATCAAGTCAAGATGGTATTATAAAAAGTACATAAAATCCTACATGATACAGATAATGTCTATTCAAGAACTATTTTCAATTTAAAATATATGATGGAACAAGGAGGCATGCATGAAAATTAAAAGAAAATCTGTTTTCAAACAGATGTCAGAAAGCCCTTTTTCATATGAAGTATCATGAATGTTTAGAATGACCAAGGAGGCAAAGTTCTCCAGTTAAAAACACAAACCCCTTCAACAAACAATTGAATAGCATTCTGGGGCAGAATGGGGTATGAAAAATGAATGGACATTGTTGAGACAAACATCTTATGTCCTATATTTGCAGTACTGTCTCTTTAGAGGTAGATTACACAAGAACTCATGGGTAAAGCAGACAATTATTTTTTGCAATTTTAAATGTGCCCCTTGTAGCGGTTGTGGATGGATCCTGATTTCTGTAAACAGATTCATTATTTTTACTTCCTAAATCTGAACAAATCTCAGTTTATAGGACCCTCAGATCATTTACTTCAACTATTCAGTATTTATTTAGATGTGAATACAAGCCCTTCTCCTTCTTGCACGCCCACCTATAGAGACCCCGCCAACTTGCCCTTTCTCAGGTTTGGGTTTGGACCAGGAACTGAAGGGGGGAAACCCTATGAATTCCTGGGTTCCAGGCAAGAGAGGGTATTGTCACCCTTGTCAGCAGGGGGGCGGATATGAATTGGATAATGAAAGGTTTCGTTCCTCTGGGGGTACAAAAGGGTTTTGTTCCTCTGGGGATGCTGGAGGGTTTTGGTCCTCTGAGAATGACCCCAAAAGAACCTTCCGAGAGAGGACAATCATAAGAACCAGAAAACACAAACGCGTAGGAGGAGCCAAACAAACAACAGTTACAGTGAGATGATGAGCTAAAGAATTATCTTCCTCTTTATTAAAAGCAAAAGGGATTACTGATAAAAAGGAAATTATGTATAAGACAAACAGAAGAATCCGGCTTATGAGCGAAGTACAGGGTTTACAGCCCATTTACCTATTAGCTAAATAGTAGTTATAACAATCCCCAAATACACCAAAAGATTAGCATGTGAAGCTGCGTCAAGCTAATACTGGCCAGGTCTATTTTTATTTAGTTCCCTATTTGACTGTGTTTAGTTTCTATCTCTCTCCTGTGCAGTTTGCTTAGTTTCTACTTTATTTAGTCTATATTCTTACCCAGTCCGTGAGAGCTGTGCCTGTTCCCCAAAAGCTGGGTCTTTTGGTTCAGGTTACTGATACTCTCTTCAAGTCAGCCCAAAGATCACCCACAGTCAGGTTTTCGGGGAGCTCCAAAGTCCACCCACAGTCAGGTTTTCAGAGGGTGAGCGTCATCCCGTTAGGCCGGGGGGCTAGGTTTTCAAATGTCACACCAGACTTTTGACATTTCCGTCAAGATTCCCTTTTAGGGGCATCTGAGCCAAAACCATGCTTCCTCAGTAAGTGAGCAAAAACTGCTTCCTCGATAAGTGAGCGAAACCATGGTTTCCTTAGTCTATCTGGCTTGTCTTAGGTTTGATATGCTGACGTGGTTTCTTTCTTAGGGTGTCTGACTTTCAGCTTACCAGTCTGATTAATTTGATTAACAGTTTAAGACAGGCTTTAATTGATTAATTGTTATTTAGGCAATCAATTGATTGCTATATAAGACAGGCACTTCTCTTCACCAAAATAATACCCCACCAATATCTGTGCCCTAAAAATACTTATATATATTGGAACAAATACAAGCAGCATAGGAAAGCCCCCCTGAAACCAAAGTAAACCTTGACTAACCAAAAAATTCAAAATAGTAACATGTACTTAATACAGTCAAAATGCTCATCCTACCTAAACCCTCCATTCATCCCAGAAGTCCTAGGAAAAATGGTTATTTGCAACATTCAATAAAAGTCAACAGATTTTAGCTATTTTGTTTTTTAAATCAAAGGAGTAGAAGAGGAGCAAGCTCGTAAGTCAAGGTGCCCTCACAGAGACAGCCCTCTGGCAGCTCGCCCCCCTAGATCAGATACCTCATATTTGAAAGTGAATCCACTGACCGTAGTGGTGGCAGTGTCACATGGAGAAGGGCAGTCTTCAAATTAGACAGGCCCCAAGCTTTATAGGCCTTCATCAAATAAAACAAATTAATTTACATGGGGTGTATGATTGGTGAGCTGTGCCACATTTCTGCTTCCTGGTCATATGATAATTTAAAAAAAAAAAAATACCTGAACAACTAAAGAAGAATAGTAAATAAAGCATAATGTACTCCAGTGGTGAATATTAGAATGAACAGACTGATTTGTTAAAAAATTATGAAACTTTGGGTATTTACAATTAATTTCATAAATATCTGACTATTATCAGAATGCTCACAAATAACAAATATGCCCCATCCAACCCAGATGAGAGCGAACTAAGTTCATTAATTATATTCGAATTACCAGTTTTTGGATTTATCCAGCCAGATGAACTTGAGTATAAAGACACTGAAAAATGTAGAACACCATCCTCATTTATATGGAACAGCTCTCAATGTATTAATTATTTTAGTAAGCAAAAATTAATCTTGGAGTGCCATGTTAATCCAGGAATGCCACCATTCATCCAAGTTAGGGCAGTTCAGTCTATGTGAGTGCATGCATATGTTAACCTGGGTTTAAATTTGGAAAGTATATAATATATACATTAATCAAAAATCATAATAAATCACTGCTGCTGTAATTTCCATGCCACATTTACTATCTTTTTTAAAGTATTGGTTCAATAGGCTATGTCTACACTAGCAAATTAGTTCAAATTAAGAAAGATTAATCCAGACTAATTTGGTCCCTGTCTACACTAGGCTTTGCCTAGTTCAAACTAAAAAAAAAATTTAGTTCAAACTAAGCAAAGCTTAGTTTGAGATAATTAGTTCAAATGGTTACCCATGCTAGTTCAAACTAAATAAGTTCAAACTAAGCACTTAGTTCAAACAAACTGTGTTTTTTTTTAGTTTGAACTAACTTTAGTTCGAACTAGCCGCACCTTTTTTAGTTTGAACTAAAAAGTTAGTTTGAACTGAAAAAGGTGTGGCTAGTTCAAACCAAAATGTAACATTGAACTAACCAGGCACTGCTTAGTTCAGACTGAGGAAGTCCGAATTAAGCTTGCGAATGTAGACATGGACATTATGTCCCCTATCTCTGTCTCCTTATAAAAGAACCTCAGTTTTATGAGGTATTGACATCTTGTGGCTCTAAGACAAAAAAACAATTTACTGCACTGAACACAATTCCTCAAAGAAGTTTATAAAATCACTACTGGCCAAATGTATTCCTGTTGTCACTCATCCATCTTCAAAGGTTTTACACAAGCAATGAGTCATTTTAAAGCAAAGATGCAAACAGAATTTAATTCAGAATGGTTCTAGTTTTCATGGAAAATTCTCTTGTGTTGTTAGCAAAATAATTCTCCTGAGTTCATTGGAAAATTTGCCTACAACGCATCTATATGAATAAATGGGAAATACAAACAACAGTTAGCAATGAACCTGAACTACTGAAAATATGAGTCTGTGATATGTTCATAGTTCAAAGAGAAAAGAATCTCCCTAACAATTCACAGTATATTGTTCTTAATTCCCTCTACATACTACTTTTAACTAACTCGTGGCCCACCATACACCAACACCAATGTACTCATCACCAATTACATGAAATACCACTGTGTATTTGAAACCTGGATGCCTTTCATGTTTCACACGTACTGAATTAACATTCTGCAGCATATATAGAAAAATAGCTTATTACACTAACATTCTTGTGACCAAGTGATACCAGCTCCACAAATATTTATATCAATAACCCATATACAGAAATTCATCAGCAACAGAAGAGAAAACTATTGGAATATAATCTGAGAATTTACTAATTATGACTGTTTCACTCCAGAACAGGGGAAATGGGAGGACAGCCACATTTGTAGTCAGGCATCCAGAAATTTATTAATAAAAGATGCTGAAAATTACCTTCATAGCATACCTAATTTCACTGTTAAATAAATCTTCTGAGGTCCTGCTTAACATAGAATGGCTTTGCAATTGCCTAGAGTTAGGGGGATGGAGTTCTGCATAAGCAACTTGCCCAGAGGGAAAAGGCTGCATCTAATATGCACATAAATGGATACAATTTCAATAAAAAAACAAATTCACACAACACATTTGCCTATTTCTATTCACCTGTCAAAGATGATATCAAATCTCATTCAGTTACAAATGAATTGTTCCACATCAGTTAGAACTACATATGATATATTTCCATACTTCTTGTCATAAACCAGGGCTGATCCAATACCATCCAAATCTTCCAGTCACACGCTCCTCCAGTATATAGTCCTCCTCCAAGTTCCTCAAACACTTCATCCCAGTCTACCAACTTCTAGTGCAAATGGGCATTCACCATTTTCTTCTCCCCACTTCTGATGTAGGCAGCACACCCCTTGTCACTTTGAGCAATATTCACAGGTAAAAATATCTGCTGGTGTACACTGCTACAGGCCAGCTGTCTCAAAATTGAATCCAAATATGGAAGCTTCACCCCCACCTCCTCTTTCACTGGGGATGTTCAGTGGATCTGCTTTGTTTTGGAGAGGAGATTAAATAAAATTAATGAACAGAAAGAATTTAATTCAGATTGTGAGCTGTACATGGCAAGTGCTGGGTCTTATCTACAGTATATTCTGCAGAGCACCATGAAAAATCAGCACTATATTAATGCTCAATAAGTTCTGCAGTCCAGTAAATTGCCATGGTGTAAATAACAGAACAACCCAGTTTATACCCATATAATCCATATCATAGAACTCTATCATCGTTACAAACAGTTAACTTTAAGACTGTTTCCCATTCAGTGAAACTCTTCAAGATATCAACTTTTTCCCCATTCTGCACTGGGACAAAACAAAGACCTTTTGAAGTTTTTGCACAAAGAACGAGGGCCCCACCCCCAATAGTCAATAGCCTGATGATCTGGGATGTGGTAGGCCCATGTTTAAGTCCCTGATCCCAGATTCAGATCAGGGACTTTAACTAAGTGACCACCAAGCTACTAACTACTCTGATCTCTCTCACCAGAAATTCATTTGGGAAAGGATTCTAAGATCCAGGCTGGAAACTTTCGACAACACTGATAAATACTTGTTAAAATTTGGTTTTGAAGAATCAGCATTTTGGCTGTGTCTACACTTACAAAATTAATTTGAAGTAGTTAACTTGAAATAACTACTTCGAATTTAAATCAAAGTTATTATTTCAAACTGGCACTACTTCAAAGTTATTATTTTGAATTAGGAGTCCAGTGAAGACTCTCTAATTTGAAATAAAGGCGGCTTTATTAATTCAAAGAAAACAGTCTTCACTAGACTCTCTAGTTCGAAGTAAGGGAAGGCAGGCAAAATAATAAGGAAACTAGTTTGAATTAAGACTGTTCCACAGCTTAAAATGGCTTAATTTGAACTAATAACTTAAAAGTAAGTGGAAATAAAAGGAGCTTTTATTATATCAAAGTAGCAGTTCCTTATTTTGAATTAAGGAACAGCTTAATTCAATATAATAAAATGCCTCCTTGGCCAGGGAGTTTATTATGTCAAATATAAATTGTACAAGATTTGAGTGGCACAATTAATATTCTTCTCCAGTCCAAAAAACAAAAACAAAAAACAAAAAACAAAAAAAACCAAACAACCCTAGCTAATTACAAGAGCAATTAGAATGCTTTCATTACCAAAAGCATGCTATGTTAGTACAGTTAGTGAAAAAATTCATTTCCTGGTGCTGTGACGTCCCATGTTTCAGAAGCCTGGACAAATTCATCAATAATTGACAGTTATTCCAATAGTAATCTGTGACTAGTAGATATAAAAGTTTTAACATGCATCAGTATCTCAAATACAAAATTCTTCTATCATTCCGTGCCAACGATTCAATCATATGGCCTCAGTGATTTGCAAATATCAGGTATGACACATGCTTCAACCTTTAGAAATGTGACATTTTGAAACTAGACCAACAAGGAAGATCAAAAAAATGAAGACATGGAAAACGAGTAAATAAACTGTACACGTTTAAATGTCTAACATTTTATATAATTAAAACAAACTGAATCATCTATTTAGTATCCTGTAGTTTCTTGAATTATGTTCCTGATAATGATCCATGCACTACCCTTCAAATATCAGGCCAAATATGGAAAGATCAACTCAGAGGTTTGAGGAAAGGAGTGGGGAAGTTCTATGTTTTTATTAACTTCGTAACTGACAATAACAGCTACCATAAAGTTGTTATTCTTTCCTCTTTTAGTGGCATTTTCTCAAGTTCACAAAATAATCTGTGGCTTTGTTAGTATTGTCCTTGTTCCCTGTAATATTCCCCCCCCTACAGTACCATGCATATTTAACCTAATTATATTTATCTCTGCTACTGCTTTTTCCTGTGTCCTCTGCTCTTTTCTCTTGCCAAAGAGCATAAAAATGGAAGTGGGATTTTCTCCCACAAAAGCTCATGCAGTAAGTTTGCTAGTCTTTAAGTGCCACAGGACTCCTTGCTTGTTTTACTGAACTAGATTAACATGGCTACCCCTTTGGATCTAAACATTTTTTGTTGTCCTTCTCTCTTTAGCTTTTCCATTTCTAATATATCCTTTTAGATGGGATAACCAGAATTTCACCTAATACTCAAGGTATAGGTATGCCATGGATTTATATAACGGTATGTTGACATTATCTTTCTTATCTATTCCCTTCTTAACGGTCCATAACATTCTGTTAGCTTGTTTGACTGCTGCTGCATATTGAGCAGATATTTTTGGAGAACTATCAACAGTGAGTCCATCTCTTCCTTGATTTGTAACATCTCATTTAGACCTCCTCATTTTCTATGCATCTGTGGAATTGTGTTTTCCAATGTGTGTTGCTTTGCATTTATCAACACTGAACTGCATATGCCATTTTCTTCACTAGCTACCCAATTTTGTTAAATCTCTTTGTATCTCTTTGTGGTTTGCTTCGGATTTGTATCACTTTGCAGTTTGCTTTGGATTTAACTATCCTAAATAATTGTGTTGTCTGCACATTTTGACACCGTACTCTTTACCCATCTCCTGATATATTTTTGAAATGTAGTATAGAAAAGTGGCCAGTATAGATCCTTGTAAGACTTCCTACTTGCCTCTCTCCACAGTGAAAATTGGCCATTTATTTCTACCATTATTTCCTGTCCTTTAATCAGTTACTTATCCACAAGAGGACCTTCCCACTTATTCCATAACTACTTTCTTTGCTTAAGAATCTTTGATGAAGGGCCTTGTCAATGAGTTTATGGAAGCTCAAATACATTATATCCACTTGATCACTCTTGTTTGCTTATTTGTTGGTCCCCCAAAGAATTTCTATACACTGGTGAGGCATGATTTTTCTTTATAAAAACCCTGTTGACTCTTTCCCAATCAGTCATGTTCATCTATGTGTGAGATGATTCTGTTCTTCACTACAGCTTCAACCAATTTGCCTAGTACTGAAGTTACACTTACTGGTTTTGTTTGCCAGTATTGGCTCTGAAGCCTTTTTTTTTAAATTGGCATAACATTAGCTATCCTTCAGTCATCTGGTACAGAGGCTGATTTAAAAGATAAGTTACATACCAAAGTTAGTAGTTCTGCAATTTCATATCTGAGTTCCTTCAGAACTGTTGAGTGAATGCCATCTGGTCATGGTGACTGAATACTCTTTAATTTATCAGTTTGTTCCAAAACCAACTCTACTGACACCTTGATTGACAGTTCCTTAGATTTGTCACCTAAAAGGAATGGCTCAGGTGTAGGAATCATTAATGGCATCTAGCAATTTTATTTCTGAATCCCATCCTAAGATGATGTTTCCTGTCAATATGGGGATAGTTGAAATCCTCCATTATTATTAAGTTTTCTGTTTATATAGCCTTTAATCTCTCTTTCCATTTCACAATCACTATAACTATCCTAGTCTGTTGGTCCTTATTGCCATACACTTACTGCTCAAATATGGAAATTCTGCCTATACAGATACTATGGTACCATGTTTGATTTACTCGAGTTTTTTTTTTTTGTTTGTTTGTTTGTTTTTTACTGTAGTTGAGGCTTTGCTTTCATTCACATATAGTGCCTCTCCAACCACTAACACAAGGCAATCTGCCATTCCTATATATTTTCTACACCACGATTACCATGTCCCATTGATTATCATTACTCTAAAAATTCCTGATAGCCTATTATATCAATACCACCATTTAATACTGAAAATTCAAGTTCACTCATGTTAGTAGTTCAGTTTTGTGCATTTGTATACAAGCACTTATAAAATGTCAGTATTTAGTTGTTGGCTTTCATGTGATGAACTGAATGGGGCTCCTTCTCATTTGACCACTTCCCCTCAGCTCCCTACCTGTTCTTTTAACAAAAAGTCTACCCTCTCCCCTTCACTACAAATAGAATATGCCCTTTAATAAATCCTCTCCTTAAGGAGGTGTCTGTCTGAACTGAATGCACCTCCTCTTTTGACAACCTTCCTCCAGATCTTAGTTTAATAAGTCCTCTGCAAGCTTTTGAATTTTACATGCCAACTATCTGATTCTGTTTTGGCTTAGGTGGCCCCCAACCTTCCTATTCAGGCTCTTCCTGTCCCAGAAACATTCTCCAGTTCCCAATAAACCTAACAGCCTCCTCCAAATGCCATAATCTCATACACACACTAAGCCCCCACTGCTGTGCCTATCTAACTGGTCTTGCACATGTAAGAAGAAGCATCTCAAAGAATGCTAGAATGGAAGTCCTGGACTTTAATCCCTTACCTAGCAGCCCACATTTGGCCTACAGAACTCTCCTAAATCATTAGTACCTACATCCACCGTGATTACAAAGTCCTCCCCAAAATTGCATGTAAGTCAGTCTCCTGAGATCCACAAACTTTGCACCAAGCAAACAATTCACTATGTTATTTTCCCAATCACCACAAACCTAGCTATCTCTATTTCTAGTCATTTCATCTCCCATTCTCATTGGTTCCTTATTTTGGGAGAGAAAAGCACTTCTCTACATCAATTTTCATGCTAATGACCATCATTACAGTCAGGACACAGGGCTAGATTTTTCAAAGCAAAAGACCTTGCATACACAAGATTAGGCAGAAAATGGTGTGAGTGCGTGTGCTGGATGGGTGAGTGCTGGGTGTGCTTTATTTAAAAAAAAAATGATAATCATACTAAACTTGAACACCCCTCCTGTATGGCATTTAAGAAAATGTGGTTAAGAGCAAAACAAAATTGGGCCTACTGCAGGATCATAGGGTAGGCTTATTTTAGAGAACATACACAAAACATTTAGAAAAGCACATCACAAACAGGAACAGGAACAAAATAAAGCAGCTCCCAAACTCCCACCGGGGTGATGGGGCACTTCCAACATACACATTTCTGCTGTTTGAGTAGACATTATAGCAGAAATAAAGTCCTCACCACAGTGGAGAGAGAGAAAAGTCAGGACATTAGTTGACACTACAAAATAAACTGCTTTACTGACAGAACATCTCAAAAGGAAGTAATTAGAAGTTTGAAAGAAATAAACTGTTCTGCTGTTCAAGTTGTACCGTGTTCAAGGGAACAGGACATCACATGTAAATAAAGAAAATTGAATCAAAGAAAATAACTGGTTCTATCATCAATTTCTCCTCCTAATGCAAACAACCTACAGATTCCTGAACTTTGGCTATCTTCTCAGGTCAAAGAGGGGTAACAATATATCTACTGCATGCAAGAGGCAACGTAAAGAGCTTGGCTTGTTTAGCCTAACCAAAAGAAAACTGAGAGGAGATACAAATGATCTCTATAAACCCATCAGAGGGATAAATACCAGGGAGGGAGGGGAATTATTTGAGTATAGAGCCAATGTGGACAAAAGAACAAATGAATATAAATCGTCCATCAAGAAATTTAGGAATTAAATTAGATGAAGGTTTCTAACCATGAGAGGAAGAAAGTTCTGGAATAGCCTTCCAAGAAGAGCCGTGGGCACAAAAAACCTCACTGTCTTCAAGATGGAACTTGATAAATTTATAGAGGGTATGATGAGAAGGCCTAGTTAGGCAATTGACCAGTTTTTAAGCACTGGTGGTGCGTATGCCAGTGACCTGAGATGGGACATTAGATGGAGGAGGTTCTGAGTTATCACAGAGAATTCTTTCTTGGGTGTTTGTCTGGCAAAACTTGCCCACATGCTTAGTGTTTTAACTGATCACCATATTTAGGATCAGGAACAAATTTTCCCCTAGGGCAGATTGGCAAGGGCTTGGGGGCGGGGGGGGGGGGGGTTGCCTTTCCCTGTAGCATGGGGCATGATTCACTTGCTAGCAGATTCCCTGTACTTTAAAGTCTTTAAATCATGATTTGAGGATTTTAATAACTGTCATAGGTTAGAAGTTTATCACAGAGTGGGTGGGTGAGGTTTTGTGGCCAGTATTGTGCAAGAGGTCAAACTAGATGATCACACTGGTTTCTTTTGACCTTAGAGTCTGTGATATCTTGGTCAACAGAATTCTAGCCAGGTTTTTTATATGCATACGGGAAGAATAGCCCAACGGATATCTGCACACTTCCAACAGCATCCAGCTTTCAACCATGAGCTGCCCATTCTGTTTTATTCATCTTGATACCAGTCTCACAGAATTGAAAGCTGTATCAACATTTGATGCACTAAAAATGAAGGATTCCTGGATTGTCTTTATGAGTGTTTGATTAGTACAGGTATCTGCAACTCAAAAGGTAACAAGAGCCATTTTTAAAAAATTCATTCAATAACCAAAACAAGCAGGGAGATCTGTGGCATTTTTTAAAAACTAACAAATTTATTTATCGCATGAGCTTTTGTGGGAGAGTGCCACAGAACTCCTTGTTTGTTTTGCTGAAATAGATTAATATGGCTAGCCTTTTGGAACTCTTCAATAACCCAGTGTTTTGAGAGCCACAATGAGTGTAGCCTCCTGGTGGGGGAGCTGGGCCAGGGTGCCTGCCACAGAGTCCAACCATGGGGCTGGGGTGGAAGGGTGGGTAGAACCAGGAGCAGCCCACCCACAGGGCCCCCTCTGGCAAAGGGAGGATGCGGAGGAGCCTCAAGGGGCAGCCAGAGAGCCGCATGTGGCTTCAGAGCCACAGACTGACTTCAGTGCAGGTGGCTCCTGGGGATTGGGCCCTACATCGTCAATTAATCAACATTAAATTATGACTAGATAATTACCCCCTCAGCTGCATAATCAATTTCATCAGTACTCAAGTTGTAGACTAGAATGATGCGCATCTTTCTCTACCCAGCCCTTGGTGGTATGATCCTGGTACGCTGCAACAATCTTCTAGGTGTAAATGAAAGTCATAATTCCATTCATGTTTTTAAGTTGGTCAAAAGATAGCAAGTTTTACCTTCATCTCCCTGGTTGGCATAGACAGGCACATCTCTGAAAATCTAGTTCATACAATTCAGTGCTGAGAGGGCTAAAACAATTTTTACACAAAGGTGCATTTAAACGAGCAAGGCTCAGCCTGAATTTGTGCGTTTCTGAGAATGGAATGCAAGAAAATACACACACACAAACCAAACCTCTCTCTGTATCTCACCACCTTCTTGAATTTAGAAAGTACTTTAAAGCAATGAAACAGAACTTAGTTTCCACTCCCACCAAATTAAGGTAGTAGTCTGAATAAGATGTCAACATTTTAACCCAATAACCTGATTTATATCTTTATTTAGACAAACAAGAGCTCATTTGTAACAGACAGACAGACTCTACCATTCATTATGGGAAGAAATTACTACAGGGTTTAGTTAATTGCTTCTTTGAAAATAACTACACATCTTAAGTGCCAATCCAAAGATTAAAACTGTGACCAGTAACATATTATTTCTCTTTTAACACTACAGAACACATCTGCAGTTACTGTATGACTGGCAGGGTATCCTGTCATGTTGCTGAGATTCCAGCAGAGGTAGATGGGTTGAAGGAATACATCTGCCCTTGCAGGGAAAAGCCACTGATTAAGATTTCAGTACTTTTTTTTGTATTGTACTTCTTAATGAAAAAATCACACACATACAAAGTCATATAGAAACCCTCACTAACAAACCACAATCACTGCTGTTCTGAAAACCAGATGTTATTATGAGTAATCCGAATGCCGAAAACATCAGATGGCTACTTTGAGCTACCTTTTTTATTTTATGTTTGGCCATAGATGGAAATATATGAGAGAAACAAAGTGAGAAGGTCACATTACCTAAGCATTAGGTGAAAGAATTAAATTATTCCTTCAAGTTTTAACTCCTATTATGAAAAATATTGGGATTATAATGATCCATAGTTCTGAGTGAGTGTAATTGATTATATTTAAAGCTAATCATTTTTCTGTCCATGCACAGACAATTTGGATAGCACTCACTCAGAATCCCAACATTCCAAAATGTTTTTATTTGAGAAGAAGCCTAATCAAATAAAATGAAAGAAAATAATTCTCCTTTTAATACCATATCTTTGAAAACCAAGCCTTTGCACATGGATTTCCAGAGCTCAGTTTTTCCACAAAATGATAAAAGGTAACTCACATTTACTTTAATAAAAGCTACTCTTGTCCTATGGTGCATCATAACCTCAAGGAAAGAATATGCAATAGGAGATGAGAATCAAACCCATTCTAATGTTAATTTTTACAATAACAAATGGGAAGAAAAATCTAGAAAATTTATAATCCAAATTGTTTCTAAATAGTATGTTTTTAAAACTTTTACAGGAGGCAATCAGTGTATCCTTAGTATTTGGGTATGTTAAACTTTTCCTCCACTCATTATCAGACAATGTGAAGATACTGTGCAGTCATAAGTAATTACACAGTTATTTACAACTTGAAGGCGGAATCATGCTCTGCTTATTCAGTCTTCACATGAGCCTACACTATATGCATGAAAAGCCAGCAAAATCTAACCCCCCCCCTTTTTTTTTTTTGGAAGCTGACATTCATGGCAAAGAAAAATAATTGGACATATAAGGGCATGGTGGTACACTGCATATTGGTAGTACATCCTTTTCTAAGTATTGCCTGAAAAAGGAAAATTTTAGTAGGGAAAATAAATTCAGAAGCCTGATTTTCACTTATACTTGACCTTTTTTTATTACTTTAGTGGTGTAAAAGAGCCTTCTATTGGGTGCAAATGTCTTGAATGTTTGAATATGTTTCAGGACCTCCATCATCTATAATGGCTCAATGGAAAGCCACACTAAATGCATTGTTCTCATTGCAGCAGTAAGAACTCAGGAAAGACTGACACCTCATGAATCCTGCTCAGAAAAAATATTAAGAACAGTAATAATTATAGAGAATCCACCAGATCTGAAGATAGATTCAAGTTGTATGTGAAATAAGCAAGGCTAGCCAGGGTTTAGTGACAGGACATAGATAAAAAAGAAATATTGTACCCTATTATATTATACAGGACAATATGGGAAATCATAGCAGGGACACAGGAGATATCAAGGAATATAAAAAAAAAAAAAAAAAAATTCCCCTCTGACCCCTAGGGGTGGTATGTGTCATCCTCAACCTCAGGTCCTCTACTAGAGGCCTGGGAGTTTGAGGGTTCTGCGCAGTATCTTAGCTGTTCCTAGCACTGCACTCTTCTGGACAGAGAGCTCTGATGTTGCTCCTGGGATCTGTTGGAGCCACTCTCCCAGCTTCGGAGTCACAGCCCCGAGTGCTCCTACCACCACTGGGACCACTTTGGCCTTTACTTTCCACATCCGTTCTAGTTCCTCTTTCAGGCCGTGGTACTTCTCCAGCTTCTCATACTCCTTCTTCCTGATGTTGCTGTCATTTGGCACTGCTACATCTATCACCACCACTGTCTTCTGGTCCTTATCTATTACCACAATGTCTGGTTGATTGGCCAGTACCTGCCTGCCTGCCTGGATATGGAAGTCCCACAGAATCTTAGCCCTGTTATTCTCCATGACCTTCTTCTGTGGAATCTCCCATCTGGTCTTGGGAGGGTCTAGCCCATACACTGTGCAGATGTTCCTGTACACAATGCCAGCTACTTGGCTGTGCCGTTCAGTGTATGCTGTTCCTGCCTGCATCTTACATCCTGCCATTATGTGTTGGACTGTCTCTGAGGCCTCTCTGCACAGTCTGCACCTTGGGTGGTGTCTAGTGTGGTAGACCCCTGCTTCAATGGATCTGATGCTCAGTGCCTGTTCTTCTGCTGCTAGGATCAGTGCCTCAGTGCTGTCTTTTAGTCCAGTCTTTTCCAGCCACTGGTAGGATTTCCCAATGTCAGCCACCTCAGCTATCTGTCGATGGTACATCCCATGCAGGGTCTTGTCTTGCCATGGCATTTCTTCTGCTTGATCTTCCTCCCACGTCTGCTGCTGCTGCCTCAGGCACTCTCTCAGCAGCTCATCTTTGGGTGCCATCTTACTGATGTACTCCTGGATGCTCTGGGTTTCATCCAGGACTGTGGCTTTGACACTCACCAAAGCCCGCCCTCCTTCTTTCCGGCTGGCGTACAGTCTCTGGGTGTTGGACTCGGGGTGGAAACCTCCGTACATTGTGAGGAGCTTCCGGGTCTTCACATCGGCAGCCTCCATGTCCTCCTTTGGCCAGCTCACTATACCGGCAGGGCATACCTGTTGATGGCGTGGATCTTGTTCTTCCCATTGAGCTGGCTCTTCAGGACCTGTCTTATCCTTCGGTGGTACTTGGATGTTGCTGTCTTCCTTGCCTCCTCATCGGGGTTCCCATGTGACTGTGGGATGCCAAGGTACTTGTAGCTGGTCTGTATGTCTGCTATGTGGCCTACTGGTAGTTCCACCCCATCAGTCTTGACTACCTTTCCTCTCTTTACTACCATCCAGCCACACTTCTCCAGTCCGAATGACATCCCAATATCCTCACTGTAGATCCGTGTCAGGTGGATTAGCGAGTTGATGTCTCGTTCATTCTTAGCATACAGCTTGATGTCATCCATGTAGAGGAGGTGGCTAATGGTAGTTCCACTCTTGAACTTGTATCCATATCCAGTCCTTGTGATTATCTGGCTGAGGGGGTTCAAACCAATGCAGAACAGCAGCGGGGACAGCGCATCACCTTGGTATATGCCGCACTTGATGGCCACTTGTGCAAGCTGTCATGAGTTGACTTCCAGCGTTGTCTTCCACAGTCCCATTGAGTTCTTGAGGAAGGTCCTTAGTGTCCTGTTGAATTTGTATAGCGCCAGACATTCACAGATCCATGTGTGCGGCATTGAGTCGTAGGCTTTCCTGTAGTCAATCCAGGCTGTGCTCAGATTGGTCTGTCTAGACCTTGAGTCTTGGGCGACTGCTCTATCTATGAGCAGCTGGTATTTTGAGCCTCTGGTGTTGTGCCCAATGCCCTTCTGAGCTGTGTTCAGGTACTGGCCCATGCGGTCCTGTAGCTTGGCGGCTATGATGCCCGATAGGACTTTCCATGTTGTGGGGAGGCAGGTTATTGGCCAGTAGTTGGACGGTGCTGTTCCCTTGTAGGGGTCTTTCATGATCAGCACCGTCCTTCCTTGTGTTAGCCAGTCTGGGTGGGAGCCTACTGCTAGCAGCTGGTTCATCTGTGCTGCTAGGCATTCATGCACTGCTGTTAGTTTCTTTAGCCAGTAGGTGTGGATCATGTCTGGGCCAGGTGCTGTCCAGCTCTTCATGTTCTTGACCCACTGTTGGATGTCTGCTACTGTGATGGTGACTCATTCCTGTTCTGGGAGATTGCTGTGGTCTGTTCTCAGGTCCTGCAGCCACTTTGCACTGGTGTTTTGAGTCTTCTCTTTCTCCCATATGGTCTTCCAGTACTGTTCAGTTTCTGCTGTTGGTGGCTCTGCTGTTGTTGTGTTGTTGCACTGCAGTTGGGAGTACACCTTGGATGGTTCTTTAGAGAACAGGGCATTTATCTTTTTGGCCTCTGCTTCTCTAGTGTATCTCCTTAGCCTGGTAGCCAGTGCTGTGAGCCTTTGTTTAGCAGTCTCTAGGGCTTCAGATGGAGTCAGGCCCTTGTATTTTTTCAATAGCCAAGTCTTATCCTTAATTTCTACACCCTTCTGTAGTTCCACCAACCGGCTAACTGCTCTCCGGGTTGCCTTGATCTTATTCTCCAACCTCATTTTCCGGGGGGGTGGGGGGTATGTACTGGTGTTCTTCTTGATCATGTAGCCAAGCGTCTCCAGGATTACAGAAGCTGTAGCATATACCAGTTCATTGGTTTGAGTTATGGTGGTAGTAGGAAGTGTCATTAGGGCTCTATTGGCATCTTCTAGCATACTATCTGATGGTACTTCTCCAACGAGCCTTGGTAATCGGTCTCGAGGATTGACTGTAGCTAGTTTATCCATGATCTTATGCCTCATATCAGCTGCTGTGCTCTGTAATGGAGAGGGTGGCAGTGAAGTTCCAGCTTCAGGTGTTGGCTGCACATCTAGTTGTTCTTCTGGGTCGTCTTCTTGAGTCCACGATATAATGTGGAGTTGGTCTATCTCAAGTTGTGAGAGCAGCTGCCTCTTTACTATGTTGAAGCGTTGGGTAACTAACTGTTTCTCAGTTAGTGTGGATGTAGGTCTTTTGTCCATCCATAGTTCCCTCCTACATCCCCTCTCATTAGGTCTACTCTTGTAGTAGCATTCCATCAATTCCAGGTTCTCTTGTCTCGTCCATGTATGGTTTGTTCCAGTAGCCCACTTATCATCAGATTGCCTGGTTCCCCAACATCTGACGCAGACCTTGTTAATCCGGGCAACATCCGAGCAGGCATGACTCTCCTAGTTCATGTCACTCTCACATTCGAGGTATGCAAGTGAGGCGTTAGTGGGTCTTTTGCCCAAGGACCCCTGCTGGGAAGGTAGACAGGTACCCACCGGGATTTGAACCCCAGTCTCCTCTATCAAAGGGCATCATTCTTAACCACTATGGCGCTCTTAACCACTATGCTATCCAGTAATATTTGTATATTAATGCAAGAAATGTAGAGAAATAAAGAGGAACAACTAGAAAGTGAATAATCACTATTATGATGGAGACTTGCTAGGATAATTAACATGACTCAGTTATTGATATAGATGGATATAGCTTCTTCAGGAAGGACAGGTAAGGGGGAAATGGAAGAATGTGTTGCTTTGTACAGTATATCAAAAATGTGTAGTCTTGAATTGAAGTCAAGACAGAAGTGGAAGGAAAAATGATTGAAAGTTTCTGGGTAAGGGTCAAGGTGTAAAACACAAGGGTAATGTCATGGTAGGAATCTACCATAGACCACCTAACCAGGAGGCTTTTAAAAAAAACAGATGAGGCTTTAAAAAAAAAGCACTAATAAAATCATCCAAAGCACAGGATTTGGTAGCGATGGAGGATTTCAACTACCCAGAGATCCATTAGGGCTCAGATAATGGAATTCATTGGAGACAACTTTTTGTTACTGAAGGTGTAGAATACAAGCAGGGAGGAAGTTAATTGTTTACACAAGTAAGATGTCTTCAAGTTGTCAGTGACTGACCAAAAACATCCTAGAATACTGAAGGAACTGGCTAGAGAGACCTCTGAGCAATTAGTGATTATCTTTGACCCAGACAGACACTGCTGCAGAATGCCCAATCAACACCACCAGGACATACTAACACCTAAAAGTGGAGCACCCACAGAGAGAGCACTGGAAGAAGAATGATGGGTTATCTGTCAGTAACCGTCTTTCTTCAAGATGGGCTGCTTTCATACATTCAGTTATAGGTGTCTAAGTGCCGCAGCACATCACTGGCTGGAAACTTTTAGCTCTAGCCTGTCAGAGCAGGGTCAGAGGCCAAAGCCCCCTCTGGCCACTCCCACGGCTATATATAGATGGCCCTGACCCTGATCCCCCTCAGTCCCTAACTCCAACTAGTAGGAATGATGGGAAGGACTTGAATGCAGGCAAGCAGCCCATCTTGAAAGGAGAACAATTACTGGCAAGTAACCCACCAATCCTCTTTGTGCACTGCTCACATAATTCAGTGTTAGGTGACTATTAGCCATACCTTGGATGATGGGAGGAGTTAGTAATTTTCCCCTCCGTCAGCACGGCTCTACTCAAATGGCATCCCAACTGCAAGCATGGACAACGCGGTGAGTTGTCAAGCTTACACTGACAAACACGCTACCAACCTGCAGATTCTTCTGACAGAAGACCCACACAGTGGGTGCCTAAGAGGTTATCTGTCACTCCATCAGAAGATTGGCTTTCTGGAAAGGGTGCAATCCTGATCCAGTATAGACAGCTTTTATGACAGTAGGCAGTAAGCAAAGGAAATCACTGTCCCCAGCAGCATTTCTCCATCCTATCAAGAAGCAAATCCTATCAAGAAGCAAACACTCCTAAACATAGGGAAGGGAAAACATTGGCTTTCCAACCTCAGTGGGATGGGTTTGGACACCTTTACCTATGATGCACTGGCCCAGAATGCTGTGGATAGAATCAAGGTAGAGCACACCATGGGGTGGGTGTCCCACAACAGTGCGGAAGGAAAGAGCAGGAAAACAACCATGGAAGGAAGATGCAGGGTAAGAAAAGGATCTCTGAGTTGAGGGCTGACCACTTAGGTTTGGCCAAGAGGGACCTTGGAACTCCAAAGGGGTTCCATTAGATGAGGGTACCTGGAGAAGAAAGGGTAGTGAGGGGAAGCATCTCAGAGGGCCCCGCCCAGTGGAGGTGATCCTCCAACAAATCATGGTAACAGGTTGGGTCCCCTTTTTAGGGAACTCCCACTCTAAGCTTTGGGAGAAACTCCTCAGAATCTTCTATGGGAGGAAAAGGAGTGGGATAGTAGAATGAGATATAACAGAAGAACAACAAGGAAGTAAAAAGACCCCACATTAAGTCTTCCCTAGGCCCATGGGGGAAACTAATGCATGACAAATGCAGAGATAGGGGGACCCCTATCTTGAGGCCTGAGGAGGAATTCGCGCAAACAGAATGGCTAAGTGTGTGTTACCCTCACTCTCTTCCTTTTCTGGTCTTTAGAACCTAAGCAAGGGAAGGAGAGAATGAAGAAGACTATCCCACAGCCTCTTCAGGCGAGGCAGGTCTAGCCTCAAAACTTGTTGACTATCCTCAGCAGCAGAGTGCTCGGGAGGCACTAACTCCCATGTGATGGTTATTTATTCTCTGACCCGACCTATATATAATAATAAGACAGTCAGCCACTCATGAGTTCGGTAGTCTACCTTGAGCCGGGGCAGTGAGCTACAGTCGTTGGTTCCTTGGCAGTGAGGGGTCAACAGTGTAGCAACCATAACCATCCCTCTGGGTATCCGAGGGTTAGCTGGGGATGCTTAGGAGCAGATCTGTATCCCTTGTTCCATAAAGGAAAAAGGGGTTACTACTGATGAGCTCCACCATATAATTGAAGTAGGACAGCATTGGGGTTAATCCTGGACTGAGGGAGAAGAACCCCAGGGGAAGAGACACATAAGGTAAATCTTGGAAAGGAAAGGTGCAAAGGACTATTCCCTTGCGCCCTTTGATGGAACAGAGCAAGGGGTATTGGGAAAGCCATCATGCCCATGTTACCAATAACAACACCAGCTCTCTAGTCTGCTTAGGTCACATACCCCCTTTTGAGGCTGAGGGCTTCCTGAGAGAACTAACTATGTACTTGAGTCCCAGGGTTCCTAAAGTGACCCTGTTCGACTGTAGTACGAAGTCAAGATCCCACTGGGTGATGGGTCTCTGGACTGAGAGTTGAGTCAACATGCGCCCCTCCAGCACCTAGCAGAAGTAGGGTGAGGGAACACTAAGATCCCTTCCACTCTAACAAGGGGAGGACAAGGATTGTCAGTAAGGGAGCCTCAAGAGAGGGATTGATAGGGCTCTCTCCTTGAAGCCCAGAGTGGGGGATTAATGGGGTACAGAGTAAGTGGGAACTGACTCCTTCACTGTTTCCTTTCTTCCATACCAGAGGGAGAAAACATCCCCACTCAGCGTTGTAGGTAGGCCCAGTGGAAGGGGGAGGTCTCCTACAACTTATCCATTCATCTTGTAACGTTCTCTGAACTGGGGTGTGACACTAATTGGCTGTCAGAAATTTTGGTGGGAAAGAGATAACAAATCCTCCTGCCTGGTTAATGAATGGCTGGGAATGACCCGTCCTCCCAATGATGGGCTATTTTAGAGGTTTACCTGTGGAGCAGCAGACCAACAGGGAAGGACAATCACCCCTGGAAGAAGAGGAATGAAGCGGAGCATCTCCCTTCTGTGGGGCTCAGGGGGCCCCGCTGAATGTCCAGGGAATTGTGAGAGCCCTGGGGAGCAGGTGGGTAAGAAAAAGAGGGTGAGAACTAATCCTCTTAGAGAGGACTTTAAGGACAGGCAGCAGTGTCTCGCAGTTCTTCCCTTCATGAGTGAGGGGTGAGGCTGCTCTAACCATTTTGGTATAACATCATCTAAACAGAAAACTCACGCTTGTGATCAACACATGGAAGAGTATGCCTGGCCCAGCCCCTTGGTCTGAGGTGGCTCGGGGTTGATGAAAGGGAATCGTCCTGTTACTTTCCCTTGTGCATACCAGTCAGGCTGCAACCCTGGAGGGAACCCTGGGCATGTGAATTGGAGATTAAGGAGGAGTAACAGGAGCCTCCTCCTCATATTCCCACCACCTCGGCTTTCTGTTAAAGATCTGAAGTCCCATGCATCTACCAATCTATCGCATGTGGGCACAGTTCTCAGCTGTCTCACCCCTTGTCAGCTCTGTGATGTTCTTGGGGTCATCTGACAAGGGTTAACAGGAAAAATTGCTATTGGAGAGGAGAGGGAGAAATCCCGAGACTGACTGTGAGGAGGCAGTTTGAGTGAAAGCAATCCTTGGGTGCTGTCCAGAGAGCCCAAGGCCTGCTGTGGTAGGGCCATCAGGAAATAGGAAGGACGAATATCAGGGGGGAGGGAGGCGACGACTAATTTAGAAAACATTCACCCACCTAGCGAGGGACCCCAGAGGGTGGACGGGTACTGGAACCCCATGGGGATTGCCCTTCCTCACTACCACATGGGAAGGGTTGTGATGGTGCCCTTGCCCTGAATGTTCGAGGGACTGCCAAGAGCTGGGTGGTCATCTGGACACCTGTGGCATGTGCATGTCTAGAGCTCTGAGGGCTGCTCTAGGGTCCCTACTGTGGTGCAGCAGAGAGTCTGTGGCCCTGACAAAAAGCAACATCACTCAAAGGGCAGGTCCTGTATGGCCGGTTGTAGGTCTTGAGACAGGGCCCATTCTTGGAGCCAGCTGTACAGCACATTACCGCAGCTGAAACAAGGCCCTGGCTAGCCCTGTCCAAAGTGTCCCAGGCCACCGTGAGTGCATCAAGGGAAGCTACTGTGCCCTACTCTATGACAGATTCATAGTCCTCCAGGTACTCCTAGGGAAGGTCTCAGAAGCATCTCATGGACTCCCAAAGGTCTAGTGTATATCTACTAACTATCGCTTGGTGGTTAGCAATTCTGAGTTGGAAGGCCGAAGTTGAATACACCCTCCTTCCAAGAAGGTTAAGCCTCCTAGCCACCCTAGAGCTTGGGAAAGTGTCAGAACAGCCCTAACCCTCCTGTCTGGGGGCAATCTCCACTAGCTGGTAGCTTGGTACAGGGTGCTCCACTAAGAAGAGGAAATTCTCTGAGGGAGCCTGGTACTTACAGCCACCCACCTCTGAGACCAGTGGAATGGAGGCAGGGGTCTGCTAGCACGCCCTGGTGAGGTTCAGCACGCTGTCATTTAGGGGCACCAAAATCACGTCTGGAGAAGCCACAAAACCCAGGTCAAAAGGTGGGTCCCAGTCCCCCCTGAGGGGCTCAAGCCTCAAGCCCAAGTGCATCAGCATCTGGCAAAGGAGGGCAAAGTGTGTGCTGGGGTCCTCCCTGTATGACCCCAGTGTGGGATTTACAGATTCATCCAGGGAAGAGGACAAACTTGGCCCCGGGGTGCCAGCCCTTGGCTCAGTGGTGCTGCAGGAGGGCTCCCCTTTGGAGACACCCGACAAAGGAGACCGACTGCAAGGGTGGCACCAAGGGGGGCCCAGTGCCAGTGATCCTTCAATAGAAGGTCGATCCCAAGATGCCAGTTCTCGGACACTTTGACGATGCTGGGTTGGGGAAGTCAGTGCCGTAAAGGTTGATATAGTCGGTGCCGAAGTGGTTGGCACTGGTGTGGTGCTAAGGCACTGAGTGGAAGGGAAGTGCCTACAAGGGCACTTGAGCCTACAGCCCCATTCAGTGCTGTGGAAGGTGGATTACTCTGGGGAAGAAGAGGATCCTGGGACCTCTTCCAACTCTGGTCCCTCACTGTGCAGAGCAGCTTGTTGCGCCAGGGCAGGTGGCAACCGGTGCCATTGTGAAGTGGCCCACTTCCCCGAGAGGAAGGCTGGTTTTCCTTGGGGCTTCAGTGGTGTGGGAGTCAGTTACAGCAAGAGAGACTTTAAGGCTTTGAAGGCCTCCAGTGTGGACAGCAAAAGGATGTGTTCTGGGTCTTGTTCCGGCACGGGGACTGGTCAAGGAGAGCCAGAATGGTGCCAGTGCTTCGGAGCCAAAGTGCATGCCACACAGAGCTTCCTGTACTCCTCCAGGGAGCGGTGCCAAGAGGCCCCTGGTGCCAACCTGGAATGAGTGGCTCCGTAGAAGACCCCGATGTGCTGGGGGTAGGCTATCACGTTTGCTCCATGGCCAACACACAGCACCTCTGCTCTCTGTCTTTCAAGGTCCTTGGTTTGAAAGACCAACAGATTGAGCATTGACTTGCCTGGTGGGACTCACCGAGGCATTTTAGGCACTGTTGGGGAATGTACTTTGCGAAAGTTTTGCCGCAACTTGCGCAGGGCTTGAACCCTGGCATGGTGGGCAGCAGTTGGGAGCGGTATTCCAGCTCCAGCTGTGAAGGCTCAGAAGGAGTGCCAGGCCACAGCAGAACGCTGTCCACAAATAGGTCTTTTAACTTCTGGGAGTGGCATGGCAAGTTCATACTCACTACGATCCGCTCCCGGAAGAGCAAACTGATGGTGGCAAAATTGCTGCCATCAGTATAGACACAGCCTCTCCCCCCCTCCCCCCCCAATCTCTGTTAGGGAGAGAATGTGGTCCAGCCAAGTGCAGTCACAGGCTGGATGGAAGAGGTTCACAGGCCACATTTGGCCTGCAGGCTGCATATTTGACACCCCTGCTTTAGAAATTTGGAACCCACAGACAAATAGTTCAGCTATATTTTAGCTGGCTATGCAGTTAACTGAAAGAATTCGTCTATAGAATTTAATTACCATGACCAAAGCAGAGTTAATTCTGACATCGTTTTAGAACAAAAATACTTTCCAAATCAGGTCGATTAGTTTCAGAAGAAAAAACTGTACTTTTAACATTTTTAAAATTGCTTTCTGGAGGACATTGACCCCAAAATAATATTGATTGCTTATGATAATAAAATACAGCATTATGATCTAGTAAACATAATATCAAGAAGAAACCTAGCTGAATAAAACAGTGCTGGATTTTAACTGGACTCTACTGTATCTTGACTTCAGGCATCATTAAATCTGCTATAGACTCTTCTTTGAACCATGGTCTTTGCTATTATACCTGAGCTCCCTCAAACTTTATCTTTAATTTTAATCTCATGCTTGATTTGAAAAGAAGCATATATTACTGGGGGCTATAAAAGTTTCTCTTCTTTGAGATATCTGCAAGCATACTGCTTTGGCCTCTGACATTGATCACAATGTGAACAGAAGATAGTAAAAGGGTATGAATAAGGAACTTTAAAAGAAAAAGGTGTTAAAGGAGGTGAAATTTACAGCACCTATACACCTTTGAATAATTACTTGAGCAGCTGTGATCAAGAAGCTCACTTTTCTAGTATTTACAGTGTTCACAGGCACAAATGAATACTATCATTAAAGTTGAAACTCTACCACCATTAGAGTCAGTGGTTTCTTTTATTCCAGGAAACATCACTTGTACACATGTGAAAGTGTGTGTACATGTGTAAAAACCTCTTTAGAAACTATCTTCATAAAGTCAATGTGCCTCTACAAAGCAACAAGGATTTACCCACATGGATCTGTCTGTGAAGTAAAATTGTTTTGCATTGTTGCTCACTTCTTCTATTAGCACTAATTCATTTTTGTCATCTAGCTCCAGTAGTTGAAAACATATTCAGAAGCAAAGCACAATTTAGAAAATTAAAATTTCATCCATCAGTTTTCCCATTAACAGATGTGTGTATTCTTTAAAAAAAATGTGCTTAAAACAAAACTCTGCACTCAGATATCCCCCTTTCAAGGGCAAATGTTAAAAATTCAAGATCACATCCAAATCTTGCAAATGACAATTTTTAAAATGACCAGACCAAACCTAGCTATCCACCTAGCCAAATTTTTCAGTAGTTAAAATCCAGATCTAAATTTTGTAGTGTGAATCCACCTCCAATCTACGCATTGGATTTTGTTTGTTTGGTATCCATCTAAGAGGCTTCCATACACATGAGCCAAATGTGTAACAAACATACATAGTTTTGATTAAACTCACAGTACATACTTTCAGTCCTAAATTAAGATAGTTCCTTCTTGTAGAAGGTAGTATTACCTGGGAGATAAGTTAGTGGCCTGAGAATCAAAAAAAAAACAAAAATACAATAAAATCATTCTATTTTTAGCTTTGGACCTTTAATGGACTTTTATTGGGTCACTTGCATAGGTCCTCTCTGACATTAAAAATAGCTCCTTCCTTTGCAGAGCACTTTGAGATCTATCAATGAATGGTGTGATATAAGGGCAAAAATGTTTATGATCATTCACTCCCGTGAAGCAAAAAGATTAGATACAAGTAAGTTTAACAACATGATCTGGTTAATTGACTCTGATACCAATGAACCAATAGGGCAAGTAAATTCCAAAGCCAAAGGTATTTTACTAAAGGCCCTATTTTCAATCCCCATATGTTGAAATCAAGTGACTATTAGCAAAAGCACTCCACTTCACCCCAGATGCTGCAATGATATATAGATGCTGCACTGACCTATGTCAATAGTGTAAAATCCAGTAGCAAAACCAGAAGAGAATTAGTTTGTGCGTATGTTGGAATCATTCCATGACACATTGGTAAAATTACAGACATCAGTAAGTTGTATGAAAAACAAATGGAAATTATAGATAGCAACCTTTAGAACATTCTATCTCCAAGATAGAAAATGGTCAATTTAAGGGAAATAATGATAGTTTGACATTTTTGCAATTCATTGACCATTTCTAAAGTAGTGTACCTATAGAACATTGAATAGAATGTATTGAAAATGAAGTTCTGTAATATAAGAATCCCAAAAGCCATGGAAGATCCTGATCTCCATCCATTACTGAATAATATACCTCAATCACTAATACAACAGGGCCCATTTTGTTCATCCTTACCCTACCATAATAAATACAGTTAATAAAATATAATAGTTAAGGCCTTACAACTGACATTTTATTTTAAAAATTTTCATAAATCACAGCCTCTGATGTGACCACAGAGGAATGAGAAAGATAGTACCATGTTCATCCTTTACCTTTCTTGAACCCTTCATAAAATAGCAACACTTCTGAATAATACAAGTTGCTTCATTTCCCTGACCAAAAGCACTGAAGAAAATAGAACAAATTAATTTCTATTAAACAAGCTTTCTTTGCCAAGAACATAAACAACAGCCATCCTATGTTCTGCTAATCGCATTGTCACTTTACAAGTAACATTAGCACACTTCTGGGACAGAGACTGTCACACATATTGAAGAAAAATCAAAGCAGATGGCAGGAAAAATGGATTCAAAGAGGACCACCTTAGGAACTATAAACCCAATCTTCCAGAATAGAGTTTTGAGGCTGCTGCAGTCTTTTCAGCATAGCTCTGAGCAGAGATGAGCATGAAACATAAAATTTTGAACTTGGGTGTTCAAGGAAAGAGTTTAGTTTAGCCTCTTTTCAAAGAGGGCCCAGCTGCCAAATTTGGATCAAGGCTTTAAATGTTACTCCCCAAACTTCAGAAGTGTTCAGATCTGGAATTTAGGGAATTATTTTGAGACATCACTTACTTTTCCCTTGGAAGGTTCAGTGTCTCAGAACTTAATAGGGCTACATGACAAATGTTTAACAAAATTAATTTAACATTATGTTTATCCTTAATAATTAATAATATGGGCACAAATCTGACATCAGAAATCACATTCTAAAACCAGTGGGTCAGCATTTTATTCTTTGTGATCACTTCATTAACAATTTGCTAATTGCTGCGCTCAGACAAATGAACACTAGATCAAGGTTTCAAAGAGAAGCTGCCGAGATTGAATTAATTTGCAAATTCAGTTGCGTTGCCTCAGGACTCAATAGGGACATTGGTTTTTTTCTCTCATTACAACAGGTGATTGCAGCTCATCTTCCTTCTCTCTCTTTTTTTGCTGCTGTTCCCACTGTTTGAATCTTTACAACTGTTTTGTTTTGCTTTTACAGTGTGACCTGTTCCCATGACATACACTTCCTTGCAGTTATTTTCTCCCATTCTGTAAGTTCCCCCATCTTCAAAGTGTCTGATGACGTGGGATTTTCTCCCACAAAAGCTCATACAATAAATAAATGTGTTAGTCTTTAAATGCCACAGGACTCCTTGGGGTTTTTTCTGCTAATAATTATGGTTCTTATCTCTCTCCATTATTCCCACACAGACAATGGATACATAATTAATTCCTAATTATTCTGGAGTGAGAAGGATTCCATTAATTCATACTTTGAGATGTAAACACATCTATTAGTCTTTTTGAGAATAAGATTTCTCACATAAGCTGTAGCTTTTTAGTGCAGTATTATGACCTGTGTGTTTAAGACTAATTTTAATACAAATACATTTTTAAGAAAAACATTTTGATCATATTTCTGGAGTCAGTCTCACTTATCTTATGGTGTACAACAGAAAAAAACAGTGAAAAAGACAGGAGGATGTATAGAGAAAGTATGGTCACATAACCAAACTGGAATCACAGAGCATACTCCCCAAAGTCTTTGTATGCATAACCTTTAATAATATCAAAGTGGAAAGTGACAGACTTCTCATGACCCTGTATCATACATACACATATCTGGTAAGGCTGAAGGTCCAGAAATAAGGAGATTTTATGTGTAAACACCAAATACGCAAATTTGTGTATTTGCTAAATAAGCATGATCTTTATGAATGACAGTTAATATCCTGATTTCTAGAACTTAAGCCTTACAATGTGCAGGATGGAATGAGCTTTAACAACATAGGATTACTGCGCTTCTGGCTAGTTTGGTAGTCAGTAGCTAGGTAACACTGGTGACTCTTGGAGGTGTTGCCCTTGGCTGTTCCTTGTGTTAGGTATGAGGGAAGACTATGGTTGTGTTGCTGGACTTTGGTGCTGGACATTGTTTCCCCGGGACTGCAAAGTGGAATTATCTGCTTCCTGCCATTAGCTGAGGAATATCTTGCTGAACTACTGGTGCCTAGTTCAGAGACTCTGGCTGTCCCTTGCCCCTCGCTCCATTGGTTCTTGGTGCTCGTCCCTGTCTGGATGAGCTGTGATTGCCACTCTCTAGTTGCAGCTCATGAGGTTAGCACAGTGGACGCTATGTTCTTCTAGTCACAGCATCACATCTCTTGCCACTGATGAGTTCACAGATTATACTCTAAATCACATCTCGATTAGATATTTTGGGGTGGGTTTAACTGAAAGAATTTGACAAATTCATCATGAATTTGCAAAAGATTTTGGTCAACTTGAATCTGCATTTTTCAGCAAAAATTTCAGACAAAATTCTTCACTCAGCTCTATACTGCATTTCCATTGAAGAGGTTCACCACCACCATACAACTTTTCTGAAACTGTGCCTTAACTTGTTCTAAAGGCATTGCTGTGAAAGGATTGGTTCATGCATAAAGCTCAGGCCACCCTTAGACCATTGGCTTTCTGCCAAGATGACCAATAAGGGCTAACATCAGTTCCATGCAATGTTTCCTCTAAGCTCTGCTAGTGGGCAGGGGCGCAGTGAGCATGTGGGACAGCGCAGGCAGCCCTGCCTTTCCCCATCCCGGAAGAGCCCCGTGTCTCTTCTCAGCTCCTGCAGGCAGCCTGTGCTGCCTACTGGAGCAGTGAGACCTGACGGCTCCTCCCCACTGCTGCACATAGCCAGGGAAGGAGCAGAGGGGGAGGGAAATTTAAATCTCTCCCTCTCCTCTGCACCAGGCTGCTTGTGCAGAGATGGTGGCATCTTTGGGGCCTGTGTGGGCCCCAGCAGGTAAGCAGCCCTGAGCCTGAGCAAGAGGGGGGACCCTGAGAGACGGCGAGGCTAAATCATGGGGCTCCCAGAGGCAGCCATGTAGTGGCCACAGGGACGCAGGGCTCTCTGTGGAGGCAGGGGATGGGAGCTGGGCTGCAGGCAAAGGAGCCAAGCTGGAGCTGGAGGAGGACTTGGGACTTGAAAGACTCAAGCAAAATTGTATTGAGCCATTTAGCATCTCTATCAAGGGTGAATGCTTTGCTTTTCACATGCTAAAAGGCTCCTGAAAGAAAAGCAAGCCTTTAAAATAAGCAAAAACAAGTTGGGTTAATTTCAGATTTATTTTCTTTTCTGTGAGAGATTCTAATGCAATCAGTTTGTCAAGGTGGGGCTTGACAATGTAACTTTGTACAGACTCCTGTGATGGAAGGAAACAAATCCTAATGATTAGGAAAATGAAATGAAAAACTGAAAGAATAAAAAGTCATTTAAGGCAGAAGGAAAAAAATATTGCCAGTGGTGCAATAATTTTTTTTAAAAAAAGAGACTTTGTATTTCTATTTCCCCAAAACTGTGTTAGAAAAATAATCAATCATTTTCTTTCACAAATCCATTTATTCTCTTGCTTCTTGCAGCTTTGATAAGGTTTGCTTTAACTGTCAAAAATCAAAAATTATTAAACAACCTTTATTATATTCCACTACCAGACACACGCATCTCAATTGTACCTCATTTTGTTTATTTTAGTTCTGAGAGTATTTACACTCCGGGCATACTAATTATAGCCTCCCTTTTATTGTTGAAAATGATTTGGATAAAAAAAACCCATAAACTCCAAAACTGAGATGTTAGAGACAGTGTATTAAAGGAAGATACAGTGTTTAAAGTTTCCTGTATGCCTAATCAATTTTTCGTCATTCACTAAGGGGATTGCTGTCCGATATTTAGCTTTTGAGAGGTATGATTGGGCATGATAATATAACAGACTCTAACCTAGCTCTATTTGATGCAAATTCTTTAGGCACAAAAGATGGCCCTGATTACAGAGATGTGATGCTGTGAGAAACTGTCTTGAAACATGTTTTCTGCCCTTGCCACCTTTAAAAGTTTTGAATTTCTCAGATAACTTTACTTAAGATGTTGTCCTGAGGGAATCTGGGAAGCAGTTGCTACCTAGTGATTGTGATTTGCAATGCACGGTAATTTAATTTGTTTACTGAGGGCAGAATAGGTGTATTTTCAAGGTTGATAGCTAGATATTAACTACAATCCCCTCAACATGTCAGTCTCATTATCAAATATGAAGCTACCTACTTAATTTCAAATCAAATCAAAATCATAGATTCAATCTATGTTTTGGACATTTAGGGCCTGATCCACTTTGAATCCCTTTTAATTCCAAAGGGACATCCGTGTTAGTCTAGTAAAGCAAAAAAAGCAAGGAGTCTTGTGGCACTTAAAGACTAACAGATTTATTTTTTGCATGAGCTTTTGTGGGAGAAAATCCCATTTTGTCTATATATGTATTCTGGAAATCTGACAAAGACAGGCAACAAAAACTGAGCAGTGTAGATGATGGTAGAGACTAGACAGGCAGCAAGTTTCATTGTCTCACATTTGTTTAGAAAATTAATAAAACTACAGTATATCAATTTAACATTTTTATTGAAGTTTGAATGAAAAAACATCTATGAATTACTTTTGAATTAAGATACTTAGGCATGCTGATAATTTCAGCACCAAAAAAACTGTTGCCCAGGCCTCATAAATTGTTGCTCAGTAAATACCATAACTTGCTCAGCTGCATCATCAGCTTAGAGAGAACATTGGTTCCATGGGGACATTCTTTTACAAACTGGAGTAAGACCAACTCAGCTTCTATACTTTAGTCCACTGAAAATTACATTGCTCTCAAGGAGCCATATTTGAACAAAAGAGCTACAGATGCAAGGGTCAACATCCCATTACCAATGCATGAACTCAGGGAAACACTGTATGTCTGGGAAAAAAAAAAAAAAAAAAAAAAAACCGCCGCCTCAGAAATTCTACATTCACCAATATCATATAATTATGCTATATCCTGTACAAGGCATGCTTTATTTTGTATTGTTTTAAAAATCTTGATCTATTAAACATTAATACCCTGTTGGATCGTACGTGTTATCATTGTACGTGAAGTTATAAAATGTTTCTGTAAATGCCACTAAAACTTGTGGTGAGGTGTGAAAAACCTAAACCAGCCATGCAAGTGAAAAAAATGGGGTGGCCAATCAGAGTTCATGGCTCATTCATTTGGAAGACAATCCACTATCCTAGATTCAAAGGGATAGCAATGTTAGTCTAGTTCATCAAAACAAACACGGAGTCCTGTGGCACTTAAAGACTAACAAATTTATTTACTGCATGAACTTTCGTGGGAGAAAACCCCACTTCATCAGACACTTTGAAGATGGGGCCAAGATACAGTGCAAGATATAGTGTAAGATCAGGGCAAGATATGCTGCTGGGAAAGCAGCTCGATCTTCTCTGTTGCTGGTTTGTGAGCGGGGGGGGGGGGCATTGCTGCATGGGCCTGTGCCAATGTGGGGGCCCTCCACCCTGCTGATGCTGGGGTAGAGGGGGCGAGCTGCTCTGGGCCAGAGGCTAGACTCTGTGCTTCCGCCCAATCCCTGGGCCAGCTGGTCCACCCAGGGCCGTCCCTAGGGTAGGATGACCAGAACAGCCAGCCAGGACCCCCACGCTTTGAGGGGGGCCCTGCAGGGCCTGCACCTCTACCTCCCCCCAAGCTGGGGACAGGGTGAGCTGGCCAAAAGGACAGCCCAGTTCAGCACTGCCAGTCCTGCCGCTCCCCCTCCCCATTATATGAACCACTGTTGGCTCTGTGCTGGAGCAGCAGGGAGGGGGTGAAAGGCAGCATGGAGCTGCTATCGCTCCCCCCCAGTGCAGCCACACTGCCTCCCGCCCCCCTCACTGCTCTGGCACAGAGCCAAGAGCAGCGCACATGCCGGGCGCCCTTTTGGCCAGCTCACCCTGTCCCCAGCATGGGACAGCTGGCGCAGGGGCCAGCCCCTCCCCTGGGCCAGTTGGCTCAACCCCCAGTGCCGGGGGGCTGAGTGGGGGCCCGCAGAGGGTGATTTGCCCAGGGCCCTGCACCCCATTAGAGACAGCCCTCGGTCCACCCCACCGATGGCATAGGCTGACATGACTGGTTGCACCACTCTGGGGTTGGGGCTGACTGGCATGCAGTACAGCCTCTGGCACAGCCTTCAGGCTACACAAGAAGTTTCATCACATGCCATTCGGCCCCACCACCCCAGGGGCTGACTAGGTGGGCTGGGGCCAAGGCCAGTGCAGAGACCAGACTCTGGCCTCAGGCACTCCAGCACCAGCCCACCAAGAGGCCACCTCTGGGGCTCCAGGACCCTAGGCTGGAAGTGGAACCAGAACCCCAAGCAGGGGGGCAATGCCTCAAGCAGGGGGGAGCCACTGCTGGGGAGGTCTAGGAGCCCTGAGCTTCCTTAATCTGCCTCTGTTTGAGAGGGCTGGAAAGTTTTCATTGAAGTATACTGGGTGTGGTCCCTGCCTGTGGATGGCTGTGTAAATTCAGAATCTGCCAGGAGTTTGTGGTTTGTCACAGCATCACTGTGTGAGAAGGAGCCCAAGCTGGTCAAATACAGGGTTCAGTAGTATCCCAGATCTCAGACAGTAGCCCAGGATTCGTCTTACCAACACATCCAGAACATTTTTCAGTAAAATAGTAGTGTAATTGTAAAACCTTGAGCCAACAAAGTAAGGGCAAATAACTGACATTTTGCTGTTACTCTGAAACATGTAACAGATATTCTCTGTGTTCACTAGGTGTGAAAGGACAGAAAGGAGGGAAAAAACAGACAACAGCAAAATATAGGGAAATACACTTTGACAGTCTGAAATTTGAATATTATTGAAATGTAAATAGTAACTTAAACTCTTCCAAAAACTTTGGTAAGCCATCATTCTTTAAATGACTGTTTTAGACAAATGACTGTCTCAACTGCACTAATGAGAAACATCTATTGCAGGAAGCTAATAGAGTGACATAGAAACCAAAGAAGAGTCAGTCAATCTTCATTCATCTGTAACATGTGTTTTATGTGTAGAAAAAGGCTGTAAGAGCAATTCCATTTTTAATACTGTTACCATTCATTTCTGTGGCTCAACTGGTCACAGATGGATAATAAACTCTTCCAGTCACATGCTGCAGATTGCAATTCCCTAATAGCCAGTGTAGAGACCAGTGGAGTGTGGCCATTCATTTTTCTAATGACATTAGCTGCTCTGACTCTATGAAACTCTTTCAGAGAATTAGCAAACTTAAAACTGCAGAAGGAAACAGTCAAAAATGTAAGTGTAAGTGTACCTACCAAATAATATTTCCATAGAATAATTCTTTTATGTTAAAAAAATAAACTAGAAGAGTGAAAGCATGCAAATTAATAGCTATGAGTTGCAGGCATGTCACTCAATCTTTACTTATCATTACTTTGTGCCAATTATACTTCCACACTCAACCTTATCACCCATTTTACACAGTATGTATGTCTGCAATGTCTCAGAAAGAAATCTATCTTGCGAGACTAATCAAGTTTAGAAAAAGGCAAGAGAGGCAAGATATTGAGAAGGAAGATAGTTAAAGTAGCATTTGGAGAGTCTTTAAGGCTACTCACACTTCCCTACCGACCACCAAGTTTTTCCTCCATTTTATCTCTGCCAAGAAGCCCTGGCTCCCACTATCTTCTAACATGGCACTGTGGGAGAGGCCAGTGAGCTACCATCTTCACTTGCTTGCTCTACCCTATTCAGCATTATCTTATCTTTGGTCACCCTGAAAGAACCACTCCCTGTTCTGGAGAAGGAGATTCAGATCATTCTTTTTCAGGACCCTTCTTGCTTTTTTGCCCCTTTAAAAATATAAAAGGCACTCTAGAGCTTCAGATGTTTCTAGTATAAATCAGTGGAAAGATAAGATACTTCATTTGCAGTGATATATGTGACAATGGGCATATTCTTTTCATTTACCTATATAGAGACAGAAAAAAAATCATCATGCATCAACGCCTCACACTACCTACCTGGGTGCAAACCAGATCTCCTAAAAAGAGAAAATAAACCCCTTAATTCCTGGGAAACCAATCAAAAACAGGAGTGAAGACATAGCCTGCAGGGAGATGGAAGAGGAGAGAGATGTTGGGCTGAAGTCCCTCAATCTTAACTTCTAGAAGCAGCAGACTACAGGGTGAATGGAAAGGGGGAAAAATACTCAAGAAAATCAAACTCCCCAAACAGGCAATGCCGAAATACTCACCCAAACGTTTTGGCCCTTGCAGATGTCTAAAGGAATTTTCACTGATCAAGTTATGACAAATTGGAACAGAAGAAAATCCTTACTAAACAGTAGAGAATGATTCTACCTTATTAAGTAGGTGAATTAAATGATGTAACAGGACCTTCCCCCGCTTTTTTAATGATTCTATGATCAATGCATTGCAGCAAGGCATCTCTGACCAACAGAAAGAGCTGCATGAATGCAAGAAATAGGAAGAGCTGTATGAATGCACAACATAGGACTTTACGAAGAAGCTTTAAAAGGTAATTGAGTAACTATCCCCATTTAGAACTACAAAGGAACCCGTCAGTAAAATGCAAATTATCTAATTCATCAGCTGGGCAGAAAGCAGGTGTCAAATTAATCTAATTCATATTGTTTGTACAGTGCTGTCCAGGTGTGGCATAACAATATACACAACCCCAAAATGTTTACACAGCCTGAAAAGAAAAAGTACAATCCAAAAATATATACATTACAAAATATAATAGAATAGAATATAAACTATAATACAATACAATACAATGCAAAACCTAAACATTTTTCAACCAAATAAAAATGCTAGACATATTCTGGAGTTGTGTCTGGCTTGACCCTGTTGAGCATCTAATGAATGCAAACACAGCTATCCTCAAAAAGGTAACAGCCTATGGCATGACTGCACTTGCTATTTGGAAAGTTTTCTACTTCTATTAAAAAATAATGTTGAACTTGCTATGGAGTTACATGGGTTGTACTCACTTTCTACAGAATGAGGAATGTTAAATGAAAAATTGATTCAGGGTGGGGCCCATCTTTTTGTTCTAGCACAGTGGAATCCTGAGCCATGATCAAAGCTCCTAGGGATTATGGAAATAGTAATAATAGTAATACTCAGATCATCCATCCAGCCAATCTTCCTCCAAAGAGGATTGTCCTCTAATGTTTGTTTTCTAGTGTTTTCCTTATTTTTACATTTTCTAGTTTGTATGTCTAACCTACAACCCCAACTCACTCCTGCCATGTAATAACTTCTAGGAAACTAAGTAACTATATGTTGACATTTTTATGTAAGAAGTTAGCTTGCAAGTTCTTTAGGGGTGGGCTCCATGTTGATTTGTGTACACACACTGCTTAGCCGATTGTGTAAAGCTTGTCAAAATAGTAACAAAATTAAAAGGCAAGTAAACTCCAGTTATATAGGTAGGCAGTGATCCCAATGTTCCTCTGCCTTGAACTTTTTGTACACATTTATACATGTCCATATTGGACATAAAATACTCGTGATTTGATAAAACAGGGATGGGTGACAATACAAAGAGACAGGTAAATTCTAACTTGTTAGCATTTCATATCCACTTGGTGGCATTTCATATCCACTTTGCACCAGCATAAATGACTTCATGAGGTGCAAGGCAGAGTCAAAAGCTAGAACTATATTTAACATAAGAACCTGAAATATTCCTGCATAATCTGCTCAGTGTGCGTGTGTGTAGATTGTTCAATTTACACAATGGCATGAAAAGTATTCTAAGCTCTGATGATCACTTTTGTATGTTTACTTTCTAATTTCAAAACAGGACATAGTGGAAAAGATATATTCTATTTTACCATAGGTTCACAGATGAAAGGCCTTGAATAAACTGCTGTAACAGTCTAAGCTTACATAAGTGCACACAAAAAGTCACTTACTGCACCTCCCTGTGACAAACAAGACTCCTATCTTCCTCATTATCTCACAACAGTAGGAATGATTTTGTTTAAATCTAGATAATAACTGAATTAAAAGAGCTGGTAAAGGTTAAGCATGTATAATAGAATCATGTCTCAATTCCCTGAGAGTTTTGTTTACAGCTGAGCGTTCTGTTCAATTTAGTTTAATAAAAGCAACAGTGTTAACCCAAAGGTTCTGACTAACAGAGCAACAAATTTCACAAATCTCTCTCTCAGCCATAATAGTCCAGTAGCTAAAGGAGATCTCAGACTTACGCCAATGATCCTCTAAAAATGTCTGGGCAGCAAATAAATACCACATCTAAATTTCTCACTGCATCTGCCAGGGCAACAGTGAGGTGTTTTGTATTGTTTTTTAATCCATAGAACTAATCGTTGTTAATCCTCAAAATCTTTTAATAGGTTTAAATGGAAAGTTAAAAACTGTTATAGATAATGTAAGTCTTATTTCATTTGTAGAATACTGCTTTGAGTTAAGAAGTCAGAGAACTTTCTTTAAGCATCTCTAAAAACTATTTAGAGTACAACTATAAAAGTTTATTTGTTTTTTAACCATAGTTCAAGGATAAAAATTATTATATTATCTTGGCTTCTTTCTTGGATTATTTTTATTTCTTTGTCTTATATGACAAATAGGTAGGAACATGGAGTTAATTTGAAATAGGTCAAGTGGCTTTGATAAGCCACATCTGATGGCAAAGAAAAAGATTTCACTTCTCTCCTTCTTTGCTAAAATGTACTAAAAAAATCTGTTAAATAGCATGTTTTATAAACAAATGAAAATTTTCCAAATGCAATATGATAGCTACCAAAAATTCCTTTCTCCTCATATTTTACATGTATTATTGGAAATGACGAAAATTTTGTAATTTTTTTATGAACATGCAAGACTTAGTTTATTCAGTCAATTTGCATTTCTACCCTCTGGGTGTGAAGAAGTTAACATCTCTCAAAGGACAGGAAGGAGTGAGACACAGAAGGATGCCACATACACCTCTCTGACTTGAAACCAGAGAGACCATCAACCATAGATGAAGTAGTTCTCTGGAGAGACAACCAAGCCACCAGACATTCTCTCTTAATGACTGGGATCCAAGGAAAGCTAAACAAGCAAACAGAACAGAGGCTGCAACTTGGGATAAAGAGGCCAGATCTGAACAAATTATTTTTAAGTCCACCAAGACAGAGAGATAAAGGATCAGAGAGATTCAGCAAGAAAGATTTGGGAAAGCTGGGCAGATGATTCTGCAAAGATGGACTTCAATTTAACCTTGAATCTTAAATACAGTACTCCAGTAGATTAATTAAAGCTGGCTTGTTTTGAAAAGGCTGCCCCATATTATTGCAAAATATCTATCAGTTGCATCATGCTTATAAGGGATAAAATTGTTTATCATCAGTGCTAACACACATCAGAGAGCCAAGGGTGAGGGGGGGAAAAAAAAAAAAAGAGTGCTGTAGCCTGAAAGCCCAGGCTCAGTCATAGGGCTAGAGGGTTCACATTTTCCTAAAAGATAATCCTAGGGCCTAGTAATTAAGAGTGGCCATCAACAAAGAGACTGTATAATATCTGGGACATCCAATACCCTGTAAATACATTATTGCACCACCCTGTAAATATAGGGATGATCAGCCAAAACTTGAGATAACTCTTTTTTAATGAAAAAACAGAGTCCTGTGGTACTTCTAATGACTTTTCAAGGTGGAAATTCTCCATCTTCAAAGCATCTGACAAAGCAGGATTTTCCCCCATGAAAGCTCATGTGAAATCTGTTAAATCTTTTAAAAGTGCCATGGAACCCCTTGTTTGATGAACTAAACTAATATAGCTACCCCTCTGAAACTCTTTTTTATGCTAATCATAGACCTGACTCCCAACTGTCTCAATTACTCCTAATTATAGTGCATATAAGTGGTGTTACACCCATGTAAACTGGAACAACACAGTGGAGAACAAGGCTCCTTACCTCTAATGAAGCTAGATATATTTAAAATAAGATGTTTTTACACAGATTCCCACTCCCATTTTAAAAAGCACAAGTGTTACAAACAGTTTTTAAAACAAAGACTTTCTTCCCGAACATGAGTTCAGATCTGAACAAAGCTAGCTCAGGCGAAGTCTTCTGAGCTCATTTTTCCTATTCATTTTCCAAGTCTGAAAGTTAGTCAAGGAAAAAAATTCTCAGCCTCCACTGTGACTGTGAAGACATAACTCAAGCACCCTCTAGCGCTAATAGTAACAAGCGACCGTAATGGCATAACAAGAATTATCTCCAATCACATTGATTCTGCTTAACATGCAACATGTGGAGAGGCAGGATGGCTTTCCAAAATGTATCTCTTTGAACACTGAATATTAAAATTTACTCTTTTCTAAGATGATTGTGAATAATCACAGTTTATCACTACTTCAAATAAAAGGTTATCTTTGGCAGAAACAAACTCTGAGCTGTTTAAACATCTGTGTAATATAAATTAGGTAGTGTTTGTTTATACTAATTTCCTCAGATCCTCTGATGGAGAGAGAGAAACTGTAATGAGAAACTTTACCTCCGGTGCATCAACAGTTGTGTTATGAGCTAAATCTCAGGAAGGGCAGACAGACTGAACTCTCTGATTTAATGAAATGGAGGATGGAAAGTCAAGTCCCTAAATTACAAAATCTCTCTTTCAAACAGTGGATGCATTTAAAAAAATGCAATTATATTTGCACCCTATCCACAGAAACTGTTTAGTCAAGAATAGAGGTGTGACTTGAACCAACACCAGAAAAGCATATTAAGATTTCCACTACAGATGGGAAAAACTGGAAACAGTTCTGGATCACAGGAGAATATATTTTCAGGAAAAAAGGAGGGAAATTATTTTACACATAAGCTAATAACTTCAAGGAATAAGATCATGTACATTTACCATAAGAATCATGTTGCCACCCATAGGATTCTGCTACGTATGAAAATACTTGTGAACATTTTGAGTTCTATTTCAGGAATAACACATGCTTTAAAGCATGCATTTCTTAGTTATTTAATGACACTATTTTTATTTATACTGTGCCCTGTGCTAAACTGTACAGCACTCGGAATTCATTAAGGAATTATGGAACTCATGTTGGTTTTCTTGGTGCGTTTTTTTTTTTAAGTATGTTTTCAGATTTTTAAGACAGTATAAGGCCTGTGAAAGGTGTGGGACTGAAAAGTGAGGACTCTGAATTCCTGATACATAGAGACCTGACAGAGAATGAGCAGTGGAAATGAAAGACCCCCAAATGTTTGCTCATGTGCCTTACCCCAACTGAAGTCCTTCCTTTTGGGCAAGACAGTGTTTCAGCCTTTAATTCTTCATGAAAGAAATGCTGAAACTGCCAAGAAGGAAGATAACTAGTTTCACCTGTAATGGTGATTTTTGTAATGTGGATTTAGGAATAGAAATGAAATGGTCATTTATTATCCATTGAAACAAACTGCTAAGGGACATTATAGATTCTCCATCTCCAGATCAAGAGTGGCTGACTTACCACAAGATATGCTTTAGGCATACATAAATTATTGGACTCAGTACAGGGGTTACTGGGAAGAATTGAATGGCCAGTGATATATAGAGTATCAGATTAGATGATCTAATGGACCCTTCTGGCCTTAAATTCCATTAAATTCATTTAATTTACACCATTATACAGTTTTCTGTTGTGACTAATGATCAGTCACCTATAAATGAAAGGTTTAATAGCCTACTACAATACCGCTTGTATTTTTTCTTAACCATTACAGTCATAGCCATGGTGTTGTCTCCAAATCAAAAACCAGATCCTCCCCCATCTCAAAGATTGTTAAAAATCTGCTGTTTTACTTCAGCCACTAAAGAGAGGCCTGAGCTGCAGAAATTCATATTAGGATGTGAAACCAAATTTGCCAAAACTGGATGGTTTTGTATCTTGTGTGCCATGTTAAAAAACAAACAAAAATTATCACTTTTCCTTTGGATTAAAACATGGATGCACCTCCCCCACGACCTAAAATGTTAAATCAAAGTGAAAGAGAAGCTGAGATACATTAGATGAGTGTGAAAACTGAAGATGTCCTAGCAATATTATTTGCTAGTCATATTTTTCATGAACTGTGAAAGAGAAAATAGGTTGCAGGCTCAGGTAAAGTGAGAAAATTAACTGGAAAAATTCTGTCCTCTGATATGAAATGATCAATTAAGAAATAAGAAAAACTTCAAGCCCCCTTCAACCACTTATGAGGACTCAGGCTTATAACAGTGTTCATTTAAATGACCTATAAATTTAAGCCATCGTCTCCTGAAGATTAGTAAATAATAGTTTTACCATTCTTAGTCATTCTTTTTTAGACGTACAGTTACATCACACAGAAAGGAAAAAATGTATCAGGATTCAAGGTTAGGTATAAAAACTGAAAACAATATAAATCAAATACAAATGTACCAATAGGCATGAAGCAATCTGAGCTGAGATTAACCAAGCACATTTCCTACAGCTTCAATCAACCCTTCTTGGCTCACCTGCCTCAACTGATACCCCTGAACCACAAGGCTTTCCTGTTAAATGTGAGTAAGGATATACATATGCTAAGTCCAGCCACACCCACCAGGCAGAGAACTCTGCTAATTGGTTAAATCCACTTTAATATCTGGCCACCAAATGTCATAAAACCAGCAGATGCTGCCCTCATCTCACTTTATAAGATACTCTTTATTAACACCATATTTTAATACTAAACCAAATGAAGTTTCAATAGAGCCAAACATCTGTGTTGTACATTCCTCTGGAGGTGCCCCCTCCCTTCAGTGGCAACATTTATTCTCTCAAGTTCTTTGTGAGACACATTGTAACCTATGGCCTACTGCAGTGTTTCCCAAACTAATTTGACTATGGAATACTTGTGGGCTTAAAATATATTGACAGAACACATACATGCTGGTTGGAGGAGGAGGAGGGCAAGGGAAAAAGTTCATACTGAAAAATTGCCGCACATCTTGCTCAAAAGTTGATATAAAAATATTAGGGTTTTTCAGGATGTCTTTTATTTTACACAGAACAAAAAATAGAAGAATGAAGGAAAAATCATCTGAATGAACAACTGTCTTTCTGATAGAAAGACACTTAGCAACCCCACAATTAAATAATAACAACCCTATAATTAAATATAAAATAAACATTAAATTAACATTAAATATAAAAATTAAAGTACAAACCCAAAACAAAACATCAGTATAACAACTGAAAGAAGGATGGTTAGTGTCCTTCTTGTGTACAAAAATAGGAAGGACAATTTTGTTCAACTTCCTTAAAGCTTAAAAAACATTTTTATGAAAAATAACCACAAAACAAATTAGGTATCGAAAATATTTTTACATTTTGTGTTGTTATAAATTTGTTATTATATTAGAAAACTACTGGAAAATAAAAATAGGCAACACTAGAGAGGTTAGCTGATTGGTTTGTTTTTTAAATGGGAAGAGGTTTATTTGTTGTCTTTTGATCACAAATCCCTTCCCCATCTTTCCCCACACGTCAGCTCCTCTCCCTCCCCTGACACCCACACTGCAGGGACTCCCCATGCCTGCCCTGACTCATGCCATGGGGGCACCCAAACCCTTCCCTGGCCCCCATCCTACCTGAAAGGGGGTAACGCCAGCCCATGAACCCAGCTCTCTAGCCAGGCCACTCGCCCTCATGACTATGCATAGGGTGGGAGAGTTTAAAGGGCCTCAACAGGCCTATTTTTGACTGAATACCTACTCACTTCCCACAGAACACGAGTCTTCCACAGAACACAGCTTGAAAAATGCTGTTCAACTGCATATAACTACTTCACAGTGCATTTTGGGAGCTATGAAGTCTGATTCTGACCCAAATCAATCTTTAGGCCCTGATCCAGCAAACTGCTTTAAATACACAAGCACCACTGAGTTCAGTAGCTATTACATGAGAGCAGTGGTGTGGAAAACAGGCAACCTACAGTTAAGGAATCCCCAGGCCAATACTTTCTGTCAAGAGCCAGCATTGCAGAAAATAGTAGATGCTTGGGAGTTCTTAGTCAGGTTATTAATTTATTTATCTAATTGCAGAAACTGATTTGAGGTTTTCACAAACACAGAGCTACTCAACTACCCACTCACTCCACCAACCTACAAATGCTTCTCTAATGAAAGGTGTGGGAAGACAATCTACAAATGAAGAGTTTGTAACAAGTGATATATAAATTTGGAGTATCTGATTCCATTATCCCAAGACTTAGTCCTCCTCTCACACTACTTATGGAGTCTACATAAAGCACACAACAGTTCAAATAGAATAGTTTAATCATAATTAAAGCTTAAAAAAAGAAAAGGCATACTGCCAGTCCTGCAGATCTTGTCACGCTTTCTAAAAATAGGTTTAAAAAAAGCAGAACTTCCAGTTAGTAATCCTCCCATCCAACTGTGTAAGAGCAGAGGAACACATTTCAAATTTACTGTCTACAATCTAGTTATCCCTAGCCCAGCTAAACTCCCATTGACATCAACGGTGCAGGCTTAGCTCTTTAGTAAAGACCTCTCCTGTATATTAGTCAGACTGAGCCAGAATGATTAATCATCCTAATGTAATTAAGTCTAACACTAATAACTTCCTGGGGTCCTGATTAAAGGCTAATAAAATCTAATTAAGAAAGATTTCTCTCTAGTTAAACCCTAACACTCATTAAAGGCTAATCTAAGCCATCATCTGACTACAGAAACTAATTTTGCAGTAAAAGCTGTTTTTAGTAATGAAATCCAAGCTGATTTACCATTAAAAGATTTTTGAAATCTTGTTAAAAACAATTCATTCTTTCTTATGTCTTCAATACTACATCATCTAAAAGCCTACTGTAAGAGGCAACTTACCTAAACTGCAAGATTCTAAGGAGCACACTGTTGCCATTCATCCCACACCCAGTACTCTAAAATTCTACAAGTTTACTGAATTCAAAAATCTCCTTGCCAAAGACTTCCTCTGACGTGAACTATAGTGGCTGACACACCAGTTTCAATCAAGTCAGGTTAAATATCATGTAAATTTAAAATCTCCTTTTCAAGCCTATTAGTCAATTTCATCTTTTCATTATTTTGTGCCCTGCCTTGATGAAAAACAGAAAGAAAAATACTTCAATAATCATATTTTTAAAAAGTGTTGGATTTTAACAATGTAGAGAAACACACAGTACATCTGTTCCTTCACATTTTCAATGCTACCAATTAAACTGCAGACCCCTGAAAATGAACATTCAAAGGGGGATGTGTCTCATTTCAAGAAAATGGCAACATCTGCTTTCTAAGACGACATCTGCTAGGGAAGCGAGGAAAGCAGGATATAAACTGCTTAGTCAAATTGTTCATAGATAAAGAAATAATTAGTTACCCCAGGCAGGGGGGAGCAACAGATTAGGACCTGCATGTAATTAGCTGTGCTTCAGATGCCAAAACACAGTGTTTATGGAAATATAATTAATGAGTTATTAGGAACTCCTGATGATTCTCAGCACTGCTGAGTGATAAGGCTACTGAAATCTGCTCCAAAATGCCTATTGGGCAAAAGTCTATGGAGTTGGTTTCTATGCTAGCTATATGGCGTACTCTGCAGCAGAATGCTTTCCTGCTGTGGCCAGGTCTCCCATTAGAACTGGAAAAAAAAAAATTGAAAATCACTGCCTAAGGAATATATAATTCAGTCAGTTTCACCAGCAAAGGTTTAGTTTTGTCCAAGTGAAACTGTATAAAAAGATTACATTTTCTGGTATTTGTATAGATTACACTGATGAAGAACATAATCTAAGAAATTTAACCTTTCACAAGTTAATAATTTACTGCAGGACCAACTCAGAAGTTATAATGTACACTTTTGCTCATTGAATCACCTTCAGCTAAATATGTTAAATATAATCCAGTTAGTGTTCTTCCCTGTGTTGTGCATTTCTTAAATCCCAGATCCTAAGAAGAAAACCAAACTGTGCACCTGCACCAACCTTTATTCAAGTAATTTATTTAAATTGCCATCCTGCTTCTTACATCTATAATTTTATGTTCATCTTAATTTTATAATATAACAAATACATTCATTCAAAAATTGAATTATGCCAAAATGAATGTTTTAGTCCAATGGTTCCCAAACTTTACCTTTACGCGGACCACTACATCGTTATTAAAAGCTTTTGCAGACCACCATGTAAGCAAGCCATTTTAAACATATGTAACATAGCCTGTGGCTGACAGGAGTCAAATTTATATACATCTTAATTTTGTAATGGAACAAATGCATTCATTCAAAACTTGAATTTTTTTTAAATGTTTCGTTTCACTTCACTTTTTTTTTTTTTTTGCCCCAAAATGATTTTCCTACTTCATGTTGTATGCCCAAACTCCTAAAAAAAGGTTTACGTATTAGCTAGTGGAATATCATTTCAGTTTGAAATGATAATTCTAGCTTGTGAAGACAGGGCATTTGTCATATACAAAGTCTCTCTCTCTCTCTCTCTCTCTCTCTCTCTCACACACACACACACACACACACACAATATGAAAAGGTGATTACCAATTTTGGGTGCCCAGTTTATGGGGTCTGATTTTTACTGATGAGTACCAAATTGAAATGCATTTCAGTCATAATTTTATATTATATTCATAACTTTACATAAAATGTTGCTACATGTCTTTTCCCATATTACTTACCAGCAAAAGTTATTAGTTTTCAAAATCACATCTCATTAGGAGTATTTTGTACAAAATTGCTAGAACAGTATGTAGGGTATGAATGAATTCCATCACAGTATATATACTCTTTGAGACTATGATGCAAACCTGCATCTGATGGCCCTCTTAAACACATAAGTAAGACTCACCCAGAAATTAAAGTAGATTAAGAAAGGGTTTCCAGCACACCATGCAAGAAAACAGGGGAACTGTAAAGTAGCATTCCTTGCTCAAACCAGGGAGAGGAAGGTAGGGTGCTGTTTTTATCAGGGCAGAAGAACTGCGTTCCACCTTTCCATTCATATTACCCATTACTTTGGCTGTTGGGCTCAGCCAGTCAGGGAACATAAACCAACATCATGAGACTTAAAACCAGCCACAATCAACCTACCCACCTCAAAATGCAAACACAAAAACAGGAATTTGTCACAATACATTTTCACAATCTTCTAAAACATTTGTAGTCATTGTGCAAATTTTATATTAACAGATTGTGAATGTTACCACAGTTGCTCTTTTTCCTCATTTTGTGAATCTGATACACAAACAAATCCCAGTAAAAACATATTGGTTGTGAATTATTCATGCACTTTTGGTTGTTAGGAATTAGTATTCTCAAATTTCTAATATTTTGAAACATGAATACCATCTAAATACAAGCTAATTGTTCTGAAAGATGATAGCCCAATAGCAAGTGTGAAAAACTGGGATGGGAGTGCATGGTAATAGGTGCCCATATAAGAAAAAGACCTCAATATCAGAACTGTCTTTATAAAATGTGGACATCTGGTCACCTTATTCTGAAATAGCACATATAAAATTGTCTCATATGGAATATGCAATACCTACCTTTTACCTTGATCTGCAAGATATTCATGTCACATCCAGCGGTGGTTGGAACAATGACTCTCTATTAGGACCCTACAATTAACAAAATATATAAATGAATTTTTAAACAATCTCTGGTGAAAACAAACTGTCAACCTTAAAACCGAAAACTAGTGATTATTGCTGAATAAACAAAACAAAGGGCAATAAATATTAACCAGTTTTATTAAACCATAAACATTTGTACATGAAAGTTGACATTATAATGACATGGACAGAATCCATGAACTTGTTATTTTTGTATAATGCCCAAGCATATGGAACAGGTATGCTTTCTAAGTGAAAAAAAGTAACTAAATGAGTCTAGCCATTGCTATAAATAGCCACCAAGCCAGCCATGGAAAATAGAGTTATTTTCCTTGAATGTCTTGGCCCATGAGAGGCTGAAATGAAGGAGAGAATTATTCTCAGAATTTCATTTACTACTGACCCCCAACTAAGAAACCAATTTGGCTACTACTTATGCTTCTTATCTCCTCAGTCAGCTGTGACCTGCAGTCAGCCTCCAACTACAGTGTCTTTTCTAGCTTTCACATATGGTTCTGTCTAAAGAAACATCGAAAAGCAAGGTCAAGTTTTCCATAGCAAGAATGCTGTATACACTACCTACCAGCTATGTTAAGGAAACTAAGTTCAAACACCACGTCAATATAAGCCTTCCATGAAAGCTGTCTTTTAAAACACTGCCAGTCATGCTGATAATTTGGTTTCTACAGTGCTAACCAGAGATAAGAAAAGCAGCATCCTCTGAATGAGCCTATCCTCTACTGCAGGAGACTACACAAGGATGACCTCATGAAACAGACATCTGTCTTGGGTATACAATTAGTAGTTTTCTTATATTAATCTGCCCTCTCCTCTTATTAGCTATAATTGAAACTTTTTGTTCTTACTTCATTTGAAGACCAGAAAATGAATCTCACATTACTACTATTGTAGCACACTATATTTTTATATGAATTGAGACCATATTAGATTGACGGGTTCTGATTGTACATAGTTACTTTGAAAGAAATAGCCTGAATGGATTTGTCATAGTTGAAATTGTGGTTCATCACCATTCAAAGAAAAAAAATCTCTGTGATACTTGTTGGGGTTTTTTTGTTTTTTTTTTTTTTTTGTTTTTTTTTACTAAAATCAAATTTGTTATTACAGTTTTCAGTTTATATTTAACTATGATACTCAGGCTTCTATTGAGCTTTTCAGTCTGGCAACACAGAAAAGTTACATATTGTAAAATTGCCACTCAGTGCAGAATGGTCTTGTGTACCTGAAACTCTTTAGTGATTTTGTGGCACCCCTGTGTTACAGAGTAGGACATAGTCAGCGATTAACATTCATTGTCCTTCCAGCAAGCTGCAAAAGCCATTATTTTTAATCACACTAATTTAATCCTTTCTACAAGAAATAACTGTATATTAGTTTTTTTTTTTCTAGGAAGCAATTCTTTGCTATTTTTCACAATCCCACCTCTTTTTGAAGACTAATATGTTAGATAGCCCCTAGATCCTGAAATTCTTGAGCATACTTCTTTCAATATAATTTTGTAACTTTTGCTTATGTATTGACAAGAAGAATGTTCCAGAATAGCAGATTGTTGATTTTAATAAAACAAAATTCATTCCAGAGCTTGAATAAGTAATATTTCTAGTAGCACGTATACGTGGAGAGTGAGGTGGGTGAATGAAGGAGTTTGGCTGGGATTTGATCAAAGCTAGGGCCTTGGTCATCATCATGGGATGAAACTGCCACATCCAAGATATGTACCTGGAGCTTCTATGCACCAATATATGCCAGCATTCTGTCAAAAAATGTACTTTCCAATACCAACAAATCACTACATATTCTTAGTATGTCTTGAGGATACCTCTAATTATGACTTCTAAATTGACAACAAACCAAGAACTTCATTTGTCAAGAATGCAAAATAGAAACATTTGTGTGAAATCCTGCAAGAAAAAATTATTCATAAGAAAAATAATCTATTGCATCAGCATCAGTAACCAAAGTCAGATTAAAATACATTGCCCTCATCTTCAAAGTCTAAAAATATTTCTTCCTTTCTAGAGTGAGTGTGATTTGATTAATAGAGAACTAAACATCTTTCAGAACTGTAGAAGTCTCTTATCTAGAGCCAATGGAGGACATAGGCAAAAAAGCAAACTGCCTTCTTCAGCTAAACAAATTCTTTGTATTTTTCATGCTTTCCATTTCCATTAATATTCTTGGTGTTTTTCATTAACTGATCAGAAGAGAACTGAGTTTAGATATGTTTTTCCGCCTTCAAGTTTACTCCTCCTTTTTCAGTAACACTTCTGTACACATATATTGTTTTTATTTGAAGTGATCCCAAGAAAAAATTATACAGCCTCCTTTCAGGGCTCTGCTTTGAACTATGATCAGTTGCAGTGGACAGGAAACAATCTTTTCTAAAACTGGCAACTGCAAAGTAAAAACCTAGTGGCAGAATGCAGTGGCGGCTTTCGTACTGCTCCTTGTGATAAGGTATTCACAACACAAAGGGCACCATGAAGGTGGGTTCTAACTGACATTCATATTAAGCAGTTAGTGTAGGATTGACTGAGCATAGATAGATGTTTCAATGCCCTCTCAGTCCTGTATATAATTCCTGCTTTTCTGCCTGTAACAGGACTGGGGCATTTTGACAGAGACAGGGGGAGAAAGCTTCAACTGCTGAAGCATAAGTTCCTCAAGCTCCGTGAATAAGTAAAGGACATCAGCCTTCATGAGAGTCAAACCAATATTTTTTCATGGGCAGGTAGGTCCTACATAGTCTATCATATTCAGATTAACATGTGGCTAAATTAGGAAACCTGGGTAGTCCTTCCAGCTCTGCAGACTTCTAGCGTGATCTTGGGCAAGTCACGTAGCCTCAGCTGGTTCAACACCCCATCTGCAAAATGGATCAATCATATTTACAAACCTGACTTGGGCAATGTGCTTAGAGCAGTGTTTCCCAACCAGTGTGCCATGGCACACAGGTGTGCCCTCAGGCCTGACCAGCTGTGCTATGGAATTTTTTGAACAACTACTTGAAGAGTTCTGGATAGGCTCATGAATGTTCATAAGTTCATTCAGAGACTATATGGTAGTGTGCCTCAAAATAATTAGAGGTATCAAGGTGTGCCACAGCAGAGAACCACTGGCTTAGAGTTCTTTAGATGAAAGGAACTACGGAAGCACAAAAAATTTAAAAAAAATATGAACACAGTATAATGCATCTTTACTTATGCCACCCTCCCAGCCTCAACCCCCATAGAAATAAAAGCCCGAGTGATACCAAATTCTCCGGTGTATTTGATTTTGGCCATTTGGTAGCTCTAGGAAAGTCAGCTATCTACTACCCCAAGGAGACGCCATAGATATTGCGCATGGCTCGGCACAAGAAGGAGCAAGAAAGCCTACATGCCAGATGCAGGAATGAAAGTGGCCATTATTCCGTCTCCACAGTACCAGAGGATCCCCCATCTAAGGAGTGTTCCACTCTTCACTGCAACACTATATAGAGGAAACCTTTGTATTGCTAGCACAGTGCATAGTGACCCCAACACAGGACAAAATCTAAGGTGTTTTTTTTTGTTTGTTTGTTTTTTTTAATAACAGGCACACTTAGATTAAGTTTAAATTAGACTACTCTGACCTAGAAAACCTTAAATCATGGTGTAAAATATTCAAATCTGCTATACTTAACTATAGCCCTATTGTGATTAAAAATTCAATCCTAATGTAACATCCTTTAAGTCAATGAAGTGAGTCCAAAGAGGAATTTGGTGTATGTGTCTTCTCCCTCCACAAAAAAAAAGAAAAAAAGAAAAACCAGAAGTCTGACAGTTATTTTTGACTCTAGCTTTTCTTTTCAAGAGTTTTCAATCACTAAACCAAAAAAAAAAAAAAAAAAAAAAAAAAAAAAAAAAAAAACCAACAAGACTAGTCCATTTAGAATGGCTTCATTCTACTGGTATCTTGATTTTACAAATACCATAACATACCAACCAATGGTACATCAAAAGTCAATTTTTATTATTAGATTTTGACAGTGTCCACAAATGCTTTTCAGCTACATAAGATACAATCATAGGAACTTACAATCTAGAAAGGTTATACAGAGATTAATGGGAAGGGATACAGCAAAAGTAGAGCAGCTAAGCATCATCCTGGTCAAACAAAAGTTTGGGGTTTTTAAAATATACTTAGCATAAGTCATCTGAGGTACTTACAGACAGTACTGCAGTTTTCATCTCCCACTCAGTAGTATTTCATATTACTTGCACAAACACTATCCATTTAGATGGCTCTCACAGCATTGGCTAGGATATAAAGACTTCTTCACAGTTTCTAACTTGTTTCTGGTTCAACAAAAAGTTCATTGTCACACATTATTTCAGAACAGAACAGTCTCTGCACAAAAGAATAAACGGACACAAATCAGACATCAGAAAGAACAACATTCAAAAACCAATAGGAGAACACTTCAATCTTCATGATCACTCCATTGATGATCTGTTAATAGCCATACTCAGGCAAATTGATAACAAATCAAAGCTTCAGAGACAAACTACAGAATTGGAATTTGATGCAGATTTGATTCCATCAACTTAGAACTGATGAGAAACTAGAGGATTTTTCCTCTAGTACCACAGGTAATTTTCCTTTCTTCCCCACCGCTCTCCCACATCCCTGCTTATTGCTGTTCTCCACTGTTTTGAATACAAGCAACTGCTTTGATTTGCTATAACAATCTGACCTGATCCTATGACTTATACTCCCCTACATTTATTTTGTACGTTTCCCATCTTCAAGAGTCTGAGGAAATGGGATTTTCTCCCACAGAAGCTTATGTGATAAATAAATTTGCTAGTCTTTAAAAGTGCCACCGGACTCCTTGTTTGTTTTGCTGAACTAGACTAACACAGCTTCCCCTATGGAAATTATTTCGGGACTTTTTTCCCATTACTGTTTACATTTTTCTTAATACTAGAGGCCTAATCTGTTCCCAAATGTTTAGTTTATTTTTCCATGGAATTGTATCCCCAAAAGCCTTTTATTTTTACATGGAAGTCCTAGTGGGAGGCAAGCAATCACACAGCAGTAGCAATTAATGATAAACAGACATTATTTACCAATTAGTCTGAGTATGTCATTGACAGAAGAAAATAGAGCTCTTTTTAAATTGCTATATAATGTGGAGGCAATTTCTCTTTCTCCTCCATATTTTTTCACTGCTTTTCATATTATTCCATTGCATTATGGAAAAATTATGTCCTATTTCTGTATTCCTTCTGCTCCTAAAACATCCATAATTTCATTAATATGAGATGCAGATTTATGTATTTTGTTCACTTTTATGAAAAATAAAATAAAATAAAAAAGGGATCAATATTTAGCTTGGAAAGCACATTGAGGATAACTGTGCATCCAGAAAAGAAAAGCTCTTGTACTTCCACTTAATGCAAACTCCTTTAATCTTCATCTTAGTTTTAGATTGAAAGCATCTAAGGAAATACTTGCATCAATAAAAACTTTAAAACAATAAAAAGTTTTTGGTTATGTGCTCACAGTCCAATACTTAACTGAAAAAAAGAGAGCATTAAAGCAGGGGTCTTGAACTCAAATCACCATAAGGTCTTCATGAGGATTAGTACATTAACACAAGGGCCACACCACAGAAATCTTTTCATACAATAGTGTTGCAGGCCACAGGAAATAACTTTAGGAGCTGCAAGCGGCCCATGGGCTATGAGTTTGAGACAAGAGTCATCTGTACAGTCTGGATTCATGTTACAACAGTATCTTCTGAAAGCTGACTAAAGAAGTGGAGAAAAGCAATCTGAACCTTATTAAAAGACAATTTACAAGAGAGGAAGAGTGTGAAGGTAAAAAAGTCATCATAAACATAGATCAGTTAAAAGCAGGGCAAATGAAATCTGAAGTATCGAGTGATACAGTATAGGAACAAAATGAAGAAGTATGTCATTCTCTGAATCAGAATCTGCTCCAGAGATTCTGAAGGCACAGAATGATGTTCATGCCACAACCTGCAAGATGCCCCGTGCTGTTTAACCATTCAAATGACAAATAAGGAACATCTGGATCCCTTGTTTCTATGACACTTTTAGGGTATGTCCACACACAGGTTTTAAATTGAAATAACACTGGTTATTTCAATTTTAAAAAGCTTTGGTCCACACGATGTTTTTTGTTTCAAAATGACAAGCTCCACCATTTCAAAACAAGGAAAGTTAGATCGATTCAAAAGACCCCATTTAAAATCAAAATGATGCTTAGATTGCAACCGTTGTATTGAAATAACACAGTGTGAACATGTTATTTTGATTTAACACTTTTGCCCTTCTTCTTCCCAGGGTGACTTCCTCTTCTCATATATTGGGTGGGGTCATGGCCCTTCTGGGGGGCCATCTCGCCACACCTCCCATGGTGCCCCTTTCCTAAATCAAACTAGCAAGTCTTGTCCCTGGACATGCTAGTTCAATTCGACTCTCTCATGTGGACCTATTAAATTGGTTTAAGCTAAATCAATTTAACGATTTTTATAGCAATTTTTTAATCAATTTAACTGCCTGTGTGTGGACAGAGCCTAAGAATCCACCTATGACCATGAGCTATACTAATTTAAAATAAAAATAAAATAAAATAAAAAAATAAAAAAAAATTCATAACTGTACCTCACTAGCCATTTTGTCTCCCAACTTTCTCATCTCAGGCAAACTCTTACAGAAAGTAGTAGAAAATCTGTATGAGCAACCTATGACCTCCACCAGCATCTAGACCTTGCCCTCATTTCCCAAAAAGACACCCACAACCAAGGGGGGGAAAAAAATAAAGGGAGTGGGTTTCTTAGTTCAAGTTAGCCAATTCAGTTTAACTAACCAATACCTTCCCATATAATCTTTGTCTTAACAGGCTAACGTGTGAAAATGAAAACGACAAACCTCATTTACACTTGAAATTTAACTTTAGTTAATTAACTTGTGTTAAAAACACACTGACCCTTCCTAGGGAGCCTGTGGATTTGCATACAGCATAAGTGATATTGGTAAACAATCTTATCTCAAGCAGAGCAAAGGTTAAAGATCTTTGCTGACAGTACTAGACTTTTCAACACCCCTTGACATGTCCCCTATAAAGGTGCTGCTACCTGTGCGAAGAGGGAGAGAATTTAAAGAGGAGTTAAACTGGCTTTGTTCATCCTTTTTAGACAGATCCCAAATGGTAAGCTGAGGTAACAGTTCCTGTTCCCTGAAAGCTCACATCTCCTACTCAATATCTGTGTCAGAATTTAGACGAAATCATTGTGCCATGGGATCAAATGCTGACATGTCAATAACGCTCAGTTTCAGACTGTAACAGCAGCAGACAATGATGCTTACTAAATGTGACTTATCTTGATGATGTCTCTAACTGGCAAAGAATTAACACCTGGACAAAGTTTCTAGACAAAGCACCTCATTGCCCAAATAGGTGGGTTAATGCTGTTCATTAGTGCAACTCTCACTGTAGAAAAGGAGAGAAAATATATTGTACAGAGAAGAGGAAAAAACATTTAACTGTGTGCCATGAAAGAAACTCCCCTCCACCTCCTCGCTATCTAAAGCAGTGAGTAGATAGCATGTTTTGTAGCAGGACCAGCAGCAGGTGTGCACACAGACAAATTTACATTTTTGTCCCTGTTTTATAGGACAACAGATAACACTTCAGGACCAGTTCTACCCTCAGTCAGACTAGTGTAACTCTCCTGAAGTGTAAAACTGATATAAATAATATCAGAATTAGGATTTTATATCCTATTTGTATAACAAGAGTGCCTAGGAGCCCTAGTCATGGACTCTCATTGGGCTGGTGCTGCCCAAAGCACAGAACTAACAAACAGCCTCTGCCCCAATGAGCTCATAATTAAAGAGAAAGACAAAAGACAACAGATACAGAGAAATGGGAAAGTATAAGGAACTGAGACAGTACTGATCAGCATGATAAGCACACCAGCAGCCAAACTTAAGTTTTTCATAGGTATCACAGCAAAGGAGAGCTTTAATCAGGGATCTGAAGGGAGAACAACTACGTAGTTTTGAGGATGTTTACAGGGAGCTCTTCCAAGCATAAAGGGCAGCTTTTTCAAGTACAAAGTGCTGTACAAATATTAGCTGAAATAATCTCCCTAGGTATGGAGCAAATGAAGTCCCAAAGACCCAGATCTCCTTTGCTTTACTTCTCTTATAATCATGTACAACCACAAACAGTATGGCAGATCAAAATGGCAGCATTTTACTCCTGTTCTAATGACTGCACAAAGTATAACGGGCTAAGGACCCAGGGCACGCATGTCTCACCCAATGTCACAGGAGCTGAGATGCATTCCCTACTTCTGGTGCCCTGCGTAAGAATTTGTTCCTTGGAGGGCGGTAGTCCCCAGAACCTTTAATCTGGAACTTTTCCCCAGCACTTCTGAAAGAAAAAAAATAAAGCAGCCGTGTTGTAGGAAAGGGATGTAACTATTTTTTATGATCATTAGGCCTGTTTACTGTAGGTTTTCCCTCTTCAGTCAGAGGAAACAATAAAATAGTATTTTAGTGTTTGGCAAATACCTAATAACTTCCTGGGACACACACTATACAGTACATGAACTGAGAAAAGCTTTTGATCATTATCTTGGGAACTACACAACATAACAGAACATGAAGTTTAATCTTATGTGAGCCATTTCCTGACACAACTGTTCCAAGATCATCTATTTGCTAGGATGATTGTGACAGCTGGATATTGTACTAACATACGATTCTGTTTTTTATAGTGTCCATTTTTCATTTACCAGAAGAGACATGGATGTGTATGAATCTCAAAAGAAGGGGAAAAAAAAAGTAACTTAGCTCTCTGGATGTCCCATCATGAAAAGGTATTACACGTATAAAGCAAAAGTTTCAGTTAATCTAGGATAAAAGCAAATTAAAGAGACGAGTAGTCACTTCAGAGGCTAGATAGCCTTCTAAATTTGGTTACTGGTATTAAACTGCTTAAAGACATATGCACAGACTTCCATAAGCAGCTTATTAGTTGATTCTTACCTCTCCTCTGCCATCTAGTGTTTGCAAGCTGTTACTGAGACTTTAACACCATTAAGCAAGGCGTCCTGTAACACTTTTAAAGATGCTTTGAAGCTGACAATGTGGGATTTTCTCCCACAAGAGCACCTGCGAAAAAAATTATTAGAAAGTGCCACAGTACTCCTTGCTTATTTTGTCAACTACACTAACATGGCTGTCCCTTCGGAACATGTTAACACTGTTACGCTTTCAGTTGACCAACTTTCCTGTACAATCAAGGATGAACAAATCAAGTTTAAAAAAAATTCTCAGAGAGGAGTTGAAGTAATGAAAGCATTCAAAGTGAACTGTATTTTAATAACCAAATAAAACAAAAGGGAAGGGTTTTACACTTCCAATTGGGAGTTATGGTGCATGCGTCCTGAAATATTGCATAACAGACCAATGGAGTCTCAGCACGGTCATATGCAGCACAATGCAAGCAGAATTCAGGTACCTATCTACAAAGATGGTTGGGAAGAGGCAGGACACAGAAGGGGGAGCAAAATACAGCCATTTTCCTAAACATATGTTTCCACATTTTTGCGCATCTTGTATTTTGGACTTGGGTACCTCAACTCATCAAAATAGAAACCACTAGCAATGGCTCCACTCCTACTGCACAAGTCATTTCCCAGAACAAAACCTTACTGTGCTATGGATAGAGCCTATCAATATTAGCCTTTAGCTAAACGCATTTGCTGTTTCCTTGGTGCATTGTGAGGGAACCATTCCTTCCATCAAGCTGCAGAGCGCTGTCATGAATGCTCGACATGTGGAAGCTAGCTGTTAATTTTGTCATTGAACTTCTTGACCCAAATAATGACCCAAAAAAATGGACCCACCATTGTTTCTACATGCTAGACTGCTGGCACATACAGTTATTCTCACTGCAGGTCCCAGTATTACCCAGTTGCACCACAAACAGCCCACTGGTGACAGAACAGCAGCAAGCTTTTTAAAGATCTGTAAAAGCCACCTGCCAAGCAAGTCCTTTTTTGGCCAAAATTTAAGAAACTCAGTTTCACAAGCCTGTGGTGAATTCTGGAAGGCAAAAGAATGAAGCTACCCAGTTGGGAAGGAGACAGATATTATGTTACCAAGCTCTCAAGATTTTATTACACAACATGCGAAAAGCATGATTTCCATCCCATGGAAAGCTTGATTTTGTTCCAAATGATGATGAGAAGTTGAAAGATTGATATTCTTTATTCAGGATGGAAAGTTTCAAAACATTTAGACTCAGAAATTTGACATTCTCAAATGTCCAATCAAAACAGTGACATTACTGAACCAAAATGTTTTGTTTTTGTTTGTTCACATTGTCCTTCAGCTCAATTCAACATTAATCTGTATCCCATTGACCTGATGCAGTGCATCAAAAAAGTTGTAATTCAGACAGTGGTAATCCAGCTAGGGAGCCTTGCCCACAGAGAGAATGGGAGCATGGAAGCAACTGATTTATAATTCCAGTTTGGCACTGTGGCAATTCCGCCCAGATTAAATGTCAAACCAAGTCAAACTGAAATAGTAATTCATTTCAACAAACCAAAACATTTCCATGCAGGATGATCTAACCCAAAATGAAATATTTCATTTTTTACTTCCCCAACAGAAAACCAAAACAAATATTTTACTTTGGTTTAGTTCAACCTGAATGGAAACATTTGGTTTTCCCAACAGAAAATCAAAAACCTTTGACAAAATCAAAAAGATTCCTGTCACTCTCAAGCACAAATTTCCTACCTGATGTTCTTCCTCAAAACCCCAGCTACCCAAAGCCTATGAATACATAAGAACCTCAGCTTTCATCTAAAACTAAATGTTCTTAGCTCTCATGGCTGTGGAGGGAAAAAAAAAAACTGATAAACCTTTTGTTTACTACTATTCACCCTAAAAACTCCAAAAACAGAAGGCAAATAAAAAAGAACCCAACATTTACTCTCTCTTTCAAATCATGATCTTCATTATTGTGGGGGTTTAGAAGAAGTCAGGATTTTTGAGTTCTTGGGGTTAGCAATACTGAGAGAATTCTACATTCTCTCACCCAGCAAGCCCTTGTTTATGCTAAGATAGTTTTGCTACATTCTTCCATGGTTCCTATCACAATTTCATTTCCACCAGTACTAGAAACAGTGGAAACTCTAGGCAGCTATTGAAATTTAAGCATCACATCTAACCCTGCTCAGAGAAAAAGACATCAGACATTTGTAGCTATCATACACGAGCTCTCCCAACTTTGCTGCCAAACAGTGGATCTGAAATGCTGCCAGCAATGATGGGAAACTTTTAAGGATTATCAGGAACTGTTTGACATACCTTTTTACTTCAGAAAACACTAATGAACTGAAACTACTCCCCGCCCCCCCCCTTTTGAAGCAATGTATCATTTCAATGAAATTTTCTTCAGGAAGGTTTTTCAGGTCCAGGTTGAAATTTCTGACAAAAAAAAAAAAAAAGACACATCTCTCTCAAAAACAGTGAATAGCCTAGCAGTTAGGATACCTACCTGGGATCTAGTCAGCATCTCATCTCTTTTCTGAAGCAAAGCAACTAGGTGACCATGTACCTGAAGGTGAAGTTTATGGAGCCAGTCTCTCTCTGGCATAATGAATATTTCATTACTTATTCAAAATAGATCAGTTCTATAACAGGGGTGATCGAGAGAGACTGATCTGAGCAGAACGTGCTGTCTGGCTAACCTGAAAAAAATAGCATGTTTTCTCTCAGGTATACAAGAGCTTAAGACACTCATTCTCCAAATGGAGACTGCTACATAGTCTTGTCTACAGTGACCAGAGAAACTGATTGTACCTCGCAAGCCTCCTGCCATTCAGTTCTGCTCTTGCTAGAAAAAGATTGGGAACATTTTCCATGGCCACTAAGAACAGATCCTAACTGTGTTAGTCACCAATTTACAAACCTGGTATTGACCTGGTGAGGACTAATGCTGGAGAATTAGTGTATAGCAAGGATTTGTAGATTTGTTTATAACATGGTTAGACCATACCTACAATACAGCATTTAAGCCCAGACTGCTAGATAGCTGTTTTGCTGTCCTGATTAAAGACAGCCAATTGTACATATATATCCACAAGAATATATTGCAGCAATCATCATATTGGAGGACCCAATTGCAAAGTTTTTGTCTTCTGACAGTTAACAGGCATTTGATCTTTTAATTCACATGGGGATGAATCATGCTACAGCCTGGAGCTGAGATTTTCAAAAGAAACTCGGGAATTTAGCCACCAGTTTTCATGCACATGAATGGAAGCTGTACAACTTGACTATCTCAACTACAGTTCAGAGCCTTGTCCACAGAGACAGTTTTGGGAACAACTCCCCCTCTTAGAGAGATTTCCTCAAACTGGCCATTGTTACACAAACAATCAGGGTTGAATGAGGTTTCAGACAATCATGGTTCCAGAATACTGTTAAAACAGCTTAGTCTTATCCACACTGGAAAACAAAATAACATTTGAGGGTTGTACACTGTTCCCCAACAAGATTCCAGCATAGATGAGACCTTTTAATATTAGCTTCTCTTTTCAGTGATACTGAGTCAGTGGTAGTGAGCTTTTCTAGAGAGTTCAGCAAAACAATTCACTGTTCCTCCAATTCTTTCAGCTTCTGTTAATTTTTCAGGTCAGCAACATCATCTTCTGCACCTATCCTGTGGTTAGATTTAATGGTTATATCTAGATCCAAACAGATATCACACAGTAATTGCAAAAACTACTAAGGAGCTAAGTACAGATCCCTATAACTTCAGGAAAAGTTGCAGTTAATAATAATAATAATGAGGAAAAAACACGTGTTAAGGCTCCTCTTCACTGCAAAGACAACTCAGGTTATAACATGATTGTGACTCCTAACTCCAGTCACATCCACACATAAAAGCTTTACACAAGGATGGTGGTGTTTTTAATCTCAAGTTGAATGGCCTGGGGGGGGGCATACAGAATGGCTCAATTTGCAACAAATGCAAAGCAACATGAGTCCCTAGTGTCTTAGTGTGACACGCGAGTGCTGGGCTAGTGTGGACTTTCACAGCTCAACTCTTATTCAAGAGTTGCCTGTCATTTGAGCTGGGGGGGGGGTAAACTGGAATGGCAGTAAGTTAATTCTGAAGAGAAAACATATCCTAAGAGATGGACTTGACCAAGCACCTAGAAACTGAACTCTCCCGCCCTGCAGGGTCCAAATTCCAAGGAATTACAGCTCTCAGATTCACATCTCAGGCTGGTTTTATCAGAAAAGAAATCATCCAGATCTAAATTCCACACTAGCCACAAGGTGTATTTTGGCAACAATGACAGTAGATTTTGAGCAGTTGTTCCAAGAAGAGTTTGGCATTTAGCTGCAGTCTGTATCTTAATGACTGAATTTTACAATACATGTTGTTGGACCAGTCACAGGGATGGATGCCATGTGGCAAGACAGAGGGAAGAATAAACGAACTAAGGTGTATGTTTATTTGGCTGACGTTCTACATTATATTAGTTGTTTTTTATTCCCTATATACTTTACAGCGTTAGCAAATGATAGTGGATTTCAGATGTATGAATTGTGTGAAAAGAGGAGTTCTCAGGAATGGCATGAAGGCAAAGAGGGAAGTGACATGGCATAAGATCAGGGAAAAAACATTCTGGTAAAGAAGTAGCACAGGTGAAGGAATAGAAGCATATTCAGAAGATGGGAACCAAGGCTGCATGAAGCAAAGTAGAATTGCCAGAGTACAGAGCCTGAAGAGGAGAGTGCAGGTGACTAGCTGCTGTAGTAATAGTCACTAAAATTATACTGGATGTTCCATAGAAACTTGAAAGATGACAAGTCTCCTTAGCTGTTTACACAAGATATAGTGATGACAGCTGGAAGGGGGACAGTAACATTGCTCAGCCACAAAATCTCTGAGTTTTCAAAAACTTTCTTGTTCCACATAGAAGAATGAGATTATTTTTTTGGGGGGTAGAGGTTAACAATTAAAACAAACACCCAGGGAGTAGTAAAGACAGAACAAGAGAGACACCAGACTCACTAAAAGCCTGAAAATCAGGACACTACCACCTGTGAGGTGGATCAGCCAGATTCAGGTCCCTAGTTCAAATTGGGCTGAGTGATTAAGGCACTCACCAAAGATATAAGTTCCAAAGGGGTAGCCGTATTAGTCTAGTTCAGCAAAACAAACAAGAAGTCCTGTAGCAATTTTAAAGACTAACAAAGTTATTTATCATGAGCTTTTGTGGGAGAAAATCCCACTTCATCAGATGCTTTGAAGATATAGGACATATGAGATATAGGAAACTCAGGTCCAAATACATCGTCTTTATCAGGCATCACAGCTGAGTGCCCTAATCACAGGCTGTTAGCTATTCTGGGGTCTCTCTCTTGATTCTATGACAGACCTTAGGAGCCTTCCTGGCAAAATTGTCACAACTGTCCGGTTTCCACAAAATGTTTCAATTTCAATGAATTAATATTTTCTGACAACAAAAAGTTTCATAACTGCTGACCAGTTCTAATGCTGGTATGTAAGCAGGAGAGGTATATAGAGCTGTAAAAGCAAAGATACAAATTTCATGTGGAAGAAGTGGAGGCAGTAGAGACTAATACAAACCTAGATCAACAGAGACCACAGTAGAAGTGGCTATATTTCATGACTATTTGTTCTCCTTTTAGCAGAATGACTTGATGGTAAATACAAATACAATTCAGTACTGTAGCTCTTTTGGCTGACTTCACCCCACTATCTTCTATTAGTGAAATTGCTACTGCATCACCCCAAATAGTCACAGTAGTTTAGCAAAGCAAGTATGCTCTCTTGCTATTGAGCTAACACTCAAGATAGTTACTGTGCCCATACATTCCCCCATTTGCAGTTTTCAGCAGAAACAAAAGCATTCCATAATTATTTATAGGTATCAGACTTGTGTGCACACTTCTTTTGCAGCAGCTGTAATATTAAGCAACACAGCAGTGTCCAACGGTTTTTCATACTCACCAAAATTATGGTGAATGTCTTATGATTTTCACCACATGACCCAAAAAAGTGAATACAATAAAAATATAAGAATGGTACATTAATAAGTATATAATATTAAAAGTGATTGTAATTACAAATAAGATAAATAGATTAAAAAAAAAAAAACAAACAACTTACCAGCACAAATTTATGCTTGTGGGCACAGGCAACATTCACTATGCTAGCTTCTCAGAAATTGTCACAAAATATAGATTAACCTCAACACTGACTAAGGTTGTTCTGAATTACACAGTGCAACATTTGACAACAGCCGGGTGTAGATTTCACCCACAGCACAAGTGCATTTTGCAGTGTATGTGTATACTGTATACCATATAGGAGCTAAGGATGAATCTGTGATTGTTAAGGGCAGAGAGGTGCTAAATTAAGATGTCATTATTTTGTATCATTCAAACATATGTATATAAATGCACAAAAAAGTGGATACTTGTTTGAACTGGTACGTGTATAAATGAATTTTGTTAAAAATTTTATTTAAAAAATAGGTGGTAGAAGTAAAGCACCAATTTGCCACAGGTCAATAGCCATTTTGCCACATGTGGCGAGTGGCAGCCATGTTGGACACTGTGGAGATGGATGTACAGACCCAGACCTTTCCACTGCTCTGAATAGGCTGATAATTTGAAAAAAACTGGTAAAGACATTAGGTCTTTCAGACACAATTCGTCCCTCTCAACTTTTGTGGGCATCTATCCTTCAACAGTAAAAGGAATCTGAATGTGTGAAGGCAGCCTGCAGCAAACTCATGCAGTTGTCTGCACCCTATGTGTATTGTAGAATCAAACTCTATGAAAAAAATCCCCTATGCTAACATGTGGTGGTGTTTGAAGAAAGGGCAGGATCAAGGCCAGTGAATCCACTGGCTGAATTCCAACACAAAGCTGGAACACAGGCAAACCAGAGGTTCTGAGTGTGAGATGGGTGGGAACTGGGGAGGAAACTAGTCCTTCCTCCTGTGAGTTCTGCAAGAATCCTTGCATGGTACTTAAGTATTTGGGCTTGGCATAGGAACTAGGAATTGGCCCCAAATGGGTCTAGATCAGTGTTTCCAGACCCAGCAAATAGCGTGGGTTGATCTCATTAACCCAGCCAGTATTCAGGTGCCTCAAATGCCTTTAAGGAGATGAAAATAAATCTGGTTTTAGTCTGTACTAAGATGCATGAATGCTGTTGGGATTGATGAGCTCTGCAGAGACCTCTGTATTCCATAGCTCTGTAGCAGCAAAGCAATGAGATTGCTGTAACTGTAGCTTCAATGTGAGGACAGAAGGAGAAGGTAAAAAGCCATTCTCAATTGCATAATCAATGATTATTTCACGCAATTGAGAAAACTGCAAAAAAAAACAAACCTAGAATATCGTTTGTTCTCGTCTTAAAATTTATTTGTGAGAAAGAGAGCATTTCTTCAAGTGGAAAACTGGCATTCTAATATGGAAAGATGTTTTCTGTAGTGAGAACTGCAAAAATAATCACACTGGTCCTAACTTTTGAGAAATTGCTAGCTTGGCACAATGCTGCTGTTGGGCTGCCTTTTGCTTTTATGATGCACTTGTAGTTCATTTGGAAAACAGTCTTGCCATCAATGTGTTACGGTGTTGAAATCTTTTGCTGAAAGGTTGTACTGCAGTCATAAGCAAGAGTAGTGAAAAAGCAGTTTTATTAATGGAAGACAATTGTAAGTGGTCAATCTCTAAATATATTTGCTATGAGGTTATGCTGCTAAATAGCAAATGAATGGTTTGCTCTTTGCTGATTTACATAGTCTTTGTTCTAGCCTTATATTGATCTCTATGTTGCCTTTACATCTTCTCCCACATCAAATTCATACTCCTAACCCCTGCTTTTAAAGCTCAGGTTCTCTCTCCTGCCCACGTATCAGGAATTCCAGGTCAGGAATTTTACACAATGTATGTGTGAGAAAACACTGATTTATGAAAATTGAAACTTCTTGTAGAAGCAAAAGTTTTAACAAAATTTTTATCACTAAGGCACCTCATGTCCAGCAAGGATTTATTCTTGGTTATATTCCTGAAATAAAGTAGGCTTAGGTTGCACATTGTTGTTACTTTGCCCTAATTACAAAAGTATTTGGTCTGTCACATGCACTCTGCATCGTCTCATTGTTCTCATTTTCTTTATTTCAGGCAAAGTTGTTCCTGCAAGATTCCAACTATGTAAAGGGATTTCCATTTCAAAGGAAGCAATTTTATCTCACTGCAATATTACATTCTGGGTTCAGAAAAATCTTGCATCATCAGCAGCATAGGACAGCCCCTGCCTGGGGCATCCTCCAGCATCAAGCTAAAGCATAACCAGTACCTTTGCTTTAGTTTCCCCATCAGTTCTTTTCAGATGTACTCCAAACACTCTGAGTATACACAGACTTTGTGGGGCTCATTTAATTCAAAAGAAAGCCATATTCAAATAAGCCATAATAAACTGTGTCCCCAGATCCACCAATGTACAATACTGGCAACTCTCACAATGGAGCTGCAGGAAATTGAGCAAAGTGTCTCACCAAGCTCACCTCCCAGGTATTGCTCTCTGACCACCCCTCATCCCCTCTGACTCTCTGCAGATTTCCCTCAGGTAATTCTGTTGTTCCTTCTCTCACTCTCTCCTCTGGTCAGGTAGCTTTCAGATACTACAAATCTCATTCCCAGGAAGCTGTCACCTGCCTTTTTCCAACTGATTCCATCTGTATTCTAGAGCAGCTCAAGCTCACCACATCACTCTCTCCTCTTTAAGTCCAGGTGCCCTCTTTTATCCTAATTGAGTTCAGCTGACAAGTCATAGGTGCAATGGCCGCTTTCCTCTCCTTCCCTCTAGGAGATCCATCCAGCACCGGTCCTCCCCAATTTCTAATCCAAAACAGTTTACTCCAAAGAGATTCACATCTACTCTGCCTCTGCCTGCACCTGGCTCATGCCTTCCTTTCCCTTTACACTGACGGGTATTCTTCCTGGACATTTGTGTCCTGCTGCAGGTATCTTAATTTGTACAAATTAACCCTTTTCTGCCTTGCGTGGGGGCTGGTGTACCCCATTATAATCATAAGTATTCTGAAGAGATGTTTGTTATCTTTTTAACATAACCATCATATCTAATTTTGCACTTTAAAACAATCTAATACCAGTTTCTAAATGCTAAATTCTATATGTTAAATTTGAGTCTGACCCAAAATCCCTCAAAAAATCAATAGAAATATTACACAGTATAAATATTAATGGATTAAATCCTTACTGAAAAGCCAATAACATTTCATTATACCAAATCTATTTACTTTTTTTACATTACACATTCTATTCAATAGGTGGCAGAAATGCATATTTTCTGTCTAAAATATATTTCTGTTCACTGCACTAGGTTTTGACTAAACATTGGTAGAAAACTTTACAGCAGAAAATATACTAACAATCTTAAAAATATTCAACTTTCAAGTAAATTATTTCTGTATATTTTTCCCTAAGAATATAGCCAAAGTCAGAGTCAGGCATGAACAACCAGAGTAGACAGACCAGAAACACCAGTGAGGCTGATATGCACACCTTGTTTTTTAAGAAAGTAGCTGGCAAATCAAGAAAGATTTGGATTGAAATGTTTTGAGTAGCCCTCTGAAATTATACCAAAGGGATTAAAAGTGCGTACTAGAAAGCTAAAAATGAACTAAGAAAGAAAGAAGAATCAATCACTGCATCCTCCCCTTCTGTTTTTTCAGGAACACTGCTTGCTACACCCTCGAAAGATTATCAGAGGATCTGAGCAGTTGATACCTTGTAGTAAATACCTAAACCAGACAGACAGTTATACCATGACTCATTTGATGCTGTTTATTTCTATGCAACTCAGTAAGGAATCCAATGGAAGATGACCAATGATTTTCTCAAATGAGGCAAATGTGGAGCAATATAGAGTCTTCTAAACATGAGTGTGTCAACTTAACTCAAAGTTTCAGTTTCTATCTTCTGTGATTCTCCATTAATTCATTTTTCTAGACAAGCTTCAAGGCTCTTAAAAAAAAGTAGAATCTTTTTAAACTAAAAGCAATGAATAGTCTGGTCCAGGTTTGACACTGTCTTGAGTTCTGTTCCAAGATTCATTTTTTCCCTGAAAGTAATTATTCCCTCACATTATAAATAAGATGCTGACAAACATATCCCAAGCTTTTCTCAAATTTTGCCAAGCCTAGTTAGTATTAGTTCTATATGAAAAATGATTCAGTTTTGTTTTGGGGAGCTGTCCAGCAATTATCTATAATATAAGCCCTGGAAACAATTCCTCATATGGAGACTCATAACTCATATGAGTTGTCCCACTTAAGTAAATTACTAATATTAACTTAAATAAAGGCTACTTTTAAAGGACTGGCAGAATCAGCCTTTAATATTGATAACCAACTATTCAGCTACAAGGAGAAAATTATAGATTTGTCCTAAAGCTACCTCATGCCATATGTTTACATGCAAAATTCCACAAAATGTATTAATTCTGTCATTTTGCCTACCCCTCTGCTGGCCAACATACCCAATTCTCTTAATCTGTCAATCCACTGATGCACAACACACTGAAGTACAAGTTAAAAAAGGGAAATGTAACAATGATCCAAAATTGCTCATTATAAAGCTCATATGAAATGCCTTTTTAATAATTTTAAGACATTGTAACTGCTGTTGTAATACAATGTCACAAAAAACAAAAAAAAATAAATTTTTGAAAGATAATTGGATTCTTCCCCTCTTCCCGTAAACAGTGGAACAAACAAACAAACAAACAAACAATCTATAACAAACTGGACTCTTCTGTACTTAATGAGTTCCAAAGGGGCAGCGGTGTTAGTCTAGTTCAGTAAAGCAAACAAGCAGTCCTATGGCACTTAAAGACTAACAAATATATTTCTCCTGTGAAAGCTCATGAAATAAATAAATTTGTTAGTCTTTAAGTGCATAGAACTCCTTGTTTATATTACACATACTGAGATTTACCAATGGACAGTCTGCAAATAGTATAAAACCATGTCCAGTTATTTGGTTCTGACTCTTCCTTTTCACATCATCTTCAGAGGGGACAGACAGCGAGTCGCATCCTGTCAACAGCAAATGGTCAAAGTTAACAACTGAATGGCCAATGGACTAAAGTTTCTTTGCATAAACTGCCTATTGAATAGTTACAGTTAAATATTTAAAAAAAAAAAACTTGGTTTTATTCATGAGTGATTAGAGAATAAAAAACAGGGCTAGCCTAGAATCATGATCCTGAAAGTTGTGGATTGCAATAAGGCTCCTTTCAGGTTGGAACAGAACAGAAAATATGCAGGATCTGGGCCTAAATTTGCAATGAATACATCAGTTCTAATCAGAATGGCTATGTCTACACTATGGCCTTAAGTCGACTTAAGGCCCTTTAAGTCGACCTAAATTAAGCCCAGTCTATATTTAGAAAATATTAAGTTGACTTAAGCAATTGCTTAAGTCGACTTAATCACTCCTGCCCTGGAAGTCAACCTAAGCAGTTAAGTCGACTTTGCAGGGCAGGGCCCACCCCTTTCCCCACCCACAGCATGACGGGCTCCTACTGGGGGCCCGATATGGTTCCAGCCCTCCAGCAAAGTGCTGATGGAGCCAGCATCACCCCTGGCCTCTTGTAGGCAGCATCAACACTGGCTGCTTGCAGTCGTCCAGGGGCTGGGGGAGCTGGCATCACCTTGCCCCTGGCCACCTGCAAGTCAACTTCCTGGGCGCCCCCCTGCCCAGTACAAACATAGACCATATGAGCTACTCTAAGTCCAATATGTAAAACATGCCACTTGTCAGCATATACATATATGCTGCATAAAAAGGAGCTTACAGGAAGTGGAAGCTTGGACAGATGACTAGGGAGGCACACAAAGATATTGCTTGGACTGCAGGGATAAAATCAAAAAGGCCAAAGGACAACTGGAGTTGCAGCTAGCAAGGGATGTGAAGGATAGCAGGAAGGGGTTCTATAAGCATGTCAATAACAAGAAGAGGATCAGGGATGGCGTAGGTCCCTTATTGAATGAGGCAGGCATCCTCATGGTGGAGGATGCAGAAAAGGCTTAAGTGTTCAATCCTTTTTTTTACTTCAGTTTTTAAAGGGAGACCCAGCTCCCAGCCCACTACACTGGGTATGGCAGATTGGAGAGAAGAGGAGACACCCTTGGTGAGGTAAGGTCAGGTTAGGGACTACTTAAAGAAGCTGGATGTGCAAAAGTCCATGGGGCCAGATGAACTATATCCGAGGGTGCTGAGGGAGTTGGCCAATGAGATAGCAATACCGCTGGCCATTATCTTTGAAAACTCCTGGTGAACCAGGAAGATGCTGGAGGACTGCAAAAAAAGCAAATATAGCACCTACGTTCAAGAAAGGGAAAAAGGAGGATCTGGGGAATTACAGACTTGTCAGCCTCATCTCAATCCCTGGAAAAACTATGGAGCAGGTTCTCAAAGAATCCATCCTGAAACACTTGGAAGAAAATACAGTGATCAGGAACAGTTAGCATGGATTCACCAAGGGTAAATCATGCCAGACCAGCCTCATTGCCTTCTATGATGAGACAACTGCATTTGTGGATGCGGGAAGAGCTGTTGACGTGATATACCTCGACTTTGGCAAGGCTTTTGATACGGTTTCCTACAGCATTCTTGTCAGCAAGTTAAGGAAGTATGGGTTGGATATGTGGCCCATAAGGTGGATAAAAAACAGGTTAGATAACGGTTTCAGTGAGTAGGAATCAATGGCTCCATGTCTAGTTGGCAACCAGTAATGAGTGGAGTGCCCCAGGGGTCGGTCCTGGGGCCAGTGCTGTTCAACTTTTTCATTAATGATCCAGATGATGGGATAGATTGCATACTCAGTAAGTTTGTGGATGACACCAAGCTGGGAGGAATGGTAGACATGCTGGAGGACAGGGACAGGATTCAGGGAGACCTAGACAAATTGGAACAGTGGGCCAATAGAAATCTCATGAGGTTCAACACGGACAAGTGCGATGTCCTGCACTTGGGAGGGAAAAACCCCATGCGCCACTACAGGCTGGGGAGTGATCAGCTAAGTAGCAGCACTGTAGAAAAAGAACCAGAGATCATGGTGGATGGGAACCTGGATATGACTCAACAGTGTGCTCTTGTTGCCAAAAAAGGCCAATGACATACTGGGCTGCATTAGGAGAAGTGTTGCAAGCAGAGCGAGGAATGTGATCATTCCCCTCTGCTCGGCACTGGTGAGGCTGCATCTGGAATCCTGTGTCCAGTTTTGGGCACCCCACTACAAAAAGGACGTGGACAAATTAGAGAAAGAGTCCAGTGGAGGGAAGAAAAATGATCCAGGGGCTAGAGCACAAGACCTATGAAGAAAGACTGAAGGAACTAGGCTTATTTAGCCTGCAAAAGAGAAGACCGAGGGGGGATTTAAAAGCAACCTTCAGCTACTTGAAGGAGTGCTCCAAGGACGATGGAGCTCAGCTGTTCTCAGTAGTAACAGAGGATAGAACAAGGAACAGTGGTTTCAAGTTGCAGCTGGGGAGGCTGAGATTGCATATTAGGAAAAGCTTTCTTAATAGGAGGGTGGTAAAGCATTAGAATGGGTTACCAAGGGAAGTGGTAGAATCTCCCTCTTTGGAGATATTTAAGGCTCAGTTAGACAAAACCCTGTCTGGGATTATTCATTGAGAGTGGTCCTGCTTTTTATGCAGGGGGTTGGACTAGATGACCTCATGAGGTCCCTTCTAACCCTATGATTCTATGACTTATTCATATGGAAGAATGTGCAAGATGAATCAACTTCATGAGCCATCAGTTTACTAGATGATAAATGGACCCCTTCCCTCCTGCCATCAGAGAACTCTTTAACTTGATTAGTAGCTACCAGCTGGTTAGTATCCTGTTGCTCCCCTGTGGCACTGAAGACCCCAGAGTAAACTTATTACGAAAGGTGGCCCTTTCTTTCTCCCACCATGCAAATGGCTGCAGGACTGTGTCCAGTGAGAACACATTACACCTATTGTTCAAGGATCACCATTATTAAGCAAGCTCTCACTGTGAAGGGATTAAGCCTATTTCTTACTTCCACAAACATCACAGGTATGCCCACACAGGCTTCTTATTTCGAAACAACAGAGGTTGTTTCAAAATAAGAAGTGGCATGTCCACACGACACACCGTAATTTCGAAACAACGGGACCCGTTGTTTTGAAATAACGGCCATTATTTCAAAAACATTAAACCTTGCATCTAATCAAAATAACGCTGTTGTTTCGAAACAACAGCGTTCGGACACGTTGTTTCGAAGCACCACCATTCTTTCAAAACAACTGTTTCAAAACAACATGTCCAAATGGCCTTGTTTCGAAATAACCATTTCGAAACAAAGGCTATTTTGAAAGCAGGCTTTCCCTTAATTCGAATTCACAAACTGTTAATTCAAATTAACTTATTTTGAGATAAGGCCTTTATTTTGAAATAACTCATTTTGAAATGGGTTATTTCAAAATAATGATGTATGTGTGGACATAGCCCATGTCTTTAAGTATGCTGCCATATCACATGGGTTAAGCTAATCCTTCTTTCCCTCTCCACTCCACAACATCTTATACCATTAGTGTCAGACCATACCCTTGCTTTGGTTATGCTCTTGAACAAATATAATCATTTTTCTTATGTACTGGACATCCTGGGAATTTCCCTGCCCAAAACTCTTCCCAACACAAAAGACTGACACTTTCTAAAAATGTGCACAGAAAAGTTCTTTTTCTATACGGCTAAGTAAGTAGCACTGCTAACTTTTGGCTTATGCACTCACATAGATCTCAAGAGAACAAAACCACATATTTGAGTGAAGTCCTCAGTGACCACTAAAGTAGCAACTCTAAGTAGGAAGATGGGATGTCTTTTGCTAGAACAAAATAATTCTATGCCAGATATTGTTTCAACAAATTTCATGGGCCAGTATTACAACATGTGTGACTCCAAGCATTATATTTTCCATGTGCAAAACTACAGTATAATCAGTTTCTCAACATTTCCATGCCCAGAGGGGACATTTTAGATTTCAAAAGCATCAGACAAGTGGGATTTTCTCCCACAAAAGCTCATGCACTAAAATGTTATCTATAAGCAGAGCTGTCCCTAGAGGGGGGACAGGGCCCCCACATCACCCCCAGCACTGGTGGGTGGGGCCAGCTGGCCCAGGGGAGTGTCAGACAGGGCAAATCATTCCCTAACCCCTCCAGGTTCCTGTTGCTGAATATCAGGAGCCAAGAAGCTCCACAAATAGGAGTAGGAGGGAGGGTGATGGATAACACTGTCCCTGGGACTTCCAGCCAACTTGCATAGATTCCCCATGCACTAGGGAAGTTGATGGCATCTGGGTGCACAGCTGACACTTGGCTCCATGTCCAGCTGTGAGATGCCACCCTGCCGACCCATATCAGACACATCTACTGCTGTGGTTCCTAAGATTTTTAAATAGATCCCACCCCTCCCATGTACTTTGTTGTGATGCTTGCCTTCTCCTTCTGAGTGACAGCAAGAGAGTAGGGAGCAGGGGAGGATAGAGTAGGGTGTCAGGAGAACAAGGGGAGAAGTGCAGCTGGGTGGCAGGCCAGGGAAGGCAGCACAGCATCTACAATTTCCCATGCTGTTCCTGCCCTAGGCCAAATGGCTGGGCATGCTGCAGGGCAAGAAATTTTAAAAGGCTCTAGCCTCATCCCAGCTTACAGGTGCATGCAAACTGGATGTGGGAAGTTACAGAACCCATGAGGCAAATAAGTCCATTTCACTCAAGATAGGAAAAGCAAGAAGCATTCACCCCAGAAAGGTGGGGGGGGGGGAGGAAAAGAACAAAATACAAGATGAAAGTCACATCTGATCACCAGCCATTTACAATGATCACCCAGGAGCTCTGAGGAAGCAAGACACAGGAAGTTCAATAGATTAACTTGAGAGTCAGCAAATATAAAACGGGTAGAAAGATGAAAACTTACCCAGTATCTGTGGGAGAATGGGCAGGCAACACTAATGGTCACCTACTCACTCTGGGATGGGCAGGGGTAATTCAAACATCAAGAGATTAGTTTAAAAACATAGTATAATCTTTGGCCAAAAAAAAAAAAAACGACTTATTTTTGCCATTCGTTTGATTTAAGATCACTTGAAACTGGCAATACTGTATAAGTTAATACCATATACTTCATTCAAGGAATTCCTTTCCCTAAATGTATTCTTCCTGCTAGTGTAGGGCCAGGCTTCTGTAGCCACAATGTAGGGACACAGATAGATCAAATGAATTGAATGTACCTTTAAAGCAGGGATCTCAAACAGGTGGCCCATGGGCCACATGTGGCCCTTAAAGCTATTTCCTGCAGCCCACAATGACACTACTGTTACTGATATTTGCAATATTGTTGTATGGAAAAGTTTCAGTGGCGCGGCCCTCAGGCTAATGTACTAGTCCTCACACAGCCCTCATGGTGATTTGAGTTTGACACCCCTGCTGTAAAGCATCTGCTAGGCAACGCTGTATCTGTTTTTTAGTATCATAACTGAAATAACTCAGTTTAATAGACATTATAACCAATATCCAACAAAGATGGATGCTGTGAATTTAGAACTCCCTTTTGTATTCTTGATAAAACTTGTCTTAGGTGTATACTCTGGAATTTCATTTAGATGTGTGAACAAGATGTGTGAATGAAGGGGGTGTGTGATGGAATCAGTCAACACAAGCCTGTCCTGATGAAATTCAAGTGCTACCTTAATGGCTAAGCCATGCAAACAACTCCCACAAAAGCAAGGATCCATCTCAGAAAGAAAAGAACAAAACACAAAGGGAAAATCATGTCTGTAATTGGCTGCTGATCAGAGATCACACAGGATCCCTGGCCAGGCCTGCCGGCTGCCCCTGAGCCTTGCCCCCAGGCTAGGTGGAAGGGATCCCAGCCAGACCTGCCCACTAGTCTGGAAGGGAGGGGTTTGACCCCAGGCCATAGCTGCTCACTAGCCCACTAGCCTGGGACACAAGGGTTTGACACAAGGCCAGATCTACCCACCAGCCTGGCATTTGCCCCTTGGCCAGACCTTCCTGCTGCCTGGGCTAGGGGGAGGTGACTCCTGGCCTCGCTGCCTGGCCTTGGTGGGTGGGGGGCACATACCCTGGCTCCATCTGCTCCCAAGCACTGCTGCCTGGACTTGGGAGGCTGACCCCTGCCCAAACCTGTGACTCTGGCCTTGGCACCTGGGCTGGTGCTGGGATTAAACCACCCTTGATGCAGCCCGCTCATTGGCCTGCTGGTATTGCCACCTGGGCTGGGGGGGGTGCGTTGCAGATGATACCTGGCTCAGCCTAACTCCTGCCCTTGCTGTGTGGGCTTGTGGTGGACAACTCAAGGCCCATGGGCCCCCCCAGCCCTGCCAACTTGGCTTTGGAGAGGAATGACTGCTGTTTGGGTCTGCCCCCTTGGGCTCACCCCCGGGAATAGGGGAGGAGGTAGTATCATAGAATCATAGGGTTGGAAGGGACCTCATAGGTCATCTAGTCCAACCCCCTGCCAAAAAAAGCAGGACCACTCCCATTAGATCATCCCAGTCAGGGTTTTGTCCAGCTGGGCCTTGAACACCTCCAGAGATGGAGAGTATATTGGCCCTAAGCTCACCACCTGGGCTTAGGGGAGGTGACCCATGGCCCAGCCTGCCTGCTGCCTCCCCAGCCTCACCCCCTGGGTTTGTGGGGTGACCACTAGCCAAAGCCTGCCTCCCAGACTCATTGCCTGGGCTTATGGGGGGGAAGATGCCTGGCCTGGCCTCCCCACCCACCCACCCAGCCTCCCCACCAGGGCTTGGGGGAGGCAACACATGGCTCAGCCTTACTGCCTGGGCCAGGTGGAGATGACCTCTGGGCCAGCCTGCCCCCTGGCCTCACAGCCTGGCCAGGAGGGATGGGGAAAGTCAGTCCTGGGCCTGGCCTGCCTGCCATCCTCTTGCCTGGCCAGCAGCATGACCTGGAGCCTGGAGGGGCATAATCCCTGATCTACCTGCCCCCCCCTAGCCCAACGTGACTTGGATACCAGGGAGAGTCCTGGATCCCCAGCCCCTCCAACCCCCTCCAGCCTGGCCACTGGCCTGACAAAAGGCCCAGGTGGGCCTGATCCCTGGCCACCTGCCCTACAGGGGCCTGGCGAGATCCATGGCCCACGCGGAGTCCTGGATCCCCAGGCCTACCCCTGACCTGACCCAGGGTCCCGAGGGGATGGGGGAGGCAGATCCCCAGCCAGCTCCCCCCCTAGGTTCAGGGTAAGGGTCCCACCAGACACCCCCCCTCATACTTACCTGGCTGTGTGTTCCCTGGGCAGGTGCTGGCAGCATCTGCTGGAGGAGGAAAGGGTTAAACGCCCCTCTCCCCTCCACCTAATGGCTCAGCTGCAGGCTCCAGCGGGAGGGGCGGCAGGCCACTCACAGGCAGAGCAGCCTCTGCATGAGGGAAAAACATTGGGGGCTCGCTGGGGGAGTGCAGGGGCTCGTGCCGGTCCCTAGCAGGGGTGGGGGGCAGCGGTGCAGGCCCCGCAGGTTCCCCCAAAGCACAGGGCCCAGGGCGGCTGCCCCACCTGCCCTCCCCTAAAGACGGCTCCGTCTCTAAGTATCACAGAACTCCTTGTTTGTTTTACTGAACTGGACTAACATGGCTAGCCCTTTGGATCTTTGAATCTTTGTCTCAACACTAAGCATCTGACAAAGAGATTTTATTTGATCAGTATTGTTAACAAGGCTGCCAAACGCTCCAGGATTGTCCTGGAATTGCCAGGAATTAAAAATTAATCTTTAATTAAAGATTGTCAAGTGATGCATCCTCCAGGACTATATATCCAATCAAAATTGGTACCACTAACTGATAATGAATCAGAAATCTCCACATAAATCTTAGTTGCACAATCTCAGCAGCTCTAACTCACGCTGTCTCCTCCCTCCCCCTTTCCAGCTAGATGCCCTCTTTTATACCTAATTGGGTTCAGCTGACAAGTCACCACTGCATTGGCCTCTTTCCTTTCTTCTAGAAGATCTTAGTTACCCAATCTCAGCAGAAGTTTTATAAAGTAAGAGCAAATAAATCTGGTTAGTGTTTCTCAGCTAACAAGGTGTGCAGTACCTTCCCTACATGGAAAAATAACAGCATTAGACACACTTTAAATTAATTTTACTCTGCTTGTGCAGCATATTCCTGATCTGTCATCCCTGACCCTAGACCACCAGTTGTAACAAATTGGTGGGTGGTTCTCTTATCTGAGTAAGTGTCTACTACAAAGATGAAGTCACAAAATCCATTCTCACTTGTGACAAACAGAATTCAAATTCAGGTCTCCAAAGGTGAAAGGCTAACCATATAATTAAGCAACTGTGACATTTAGCCACTCCCTTGAGTATCATTTTGTTCAATGCAAAAAGGAAATCCACTGTAAACAAAGAATGAAAAATGTGAATATTGTTCCATCAAATGAAAAACAGGTGGCTGTAAGGGACAAATTGAGAACCAACTTTTTTGGCAGAGGCTGTTTTGTTGTTATGTGTACAGTTGTTTTTTTTTTGGTTGTAAAGTGTGTAGCAAAATGAGGTGATTGCCCTTGACTGGGGATTCTAGATACTATGTTAATACAAATAAACAACAGTGGAACTTGCACTATTCTTCACACAGAGTGCAGCAGTTTCAAGACACATATGAAAGTAGCAGTGCATAACAGAGCACCCATTTTTTAATATGGCAGCAAGCCAAATATTGTGGCACTCAGTGTGCTCAGATATACTGATGTTTCATTCAAAATGAAACAAGTTGTTTTAATACATTAGTCATAGTAGTATAATGCAAAAAGCATAAAAAATGACAAATGTTTACAATTTAGACAGCCATGAGAAAGTTGCAGTAGTTACAGTAAACTCATTTTACTTCTAGACAAGCTATAAATTTATTTCATTTTGAAAGGGTTCCAGTTATATACCTAGTGTGTTGACCATTAAATTTTTCAGTTATGTTACACAGTTATGTAGTGTTAATAAGTGATGTCACATTCTCTAGAGGCATTTAAGACAAAATTGCAAAGATTTTAAGTAATTATTATACACTTACAGTTCATCACAATCAGTTTTTTTACAAGCAAGTTAATTATCTTTGCCTTTTACAAATAAGGCAATTATAAAATGAGACTGGCTCTAGAAAATATTTCAGTCTAGAACAGATTACCAATTCCATTCTTTTTCAGGACTTACTTTGTAGAGCATGCTTTGTCTATGTCACAGGTGGCATCTTCTCCATGCTGTCCTGGGGATTAGCTCTAGCTAGGTGTCATGCCCTCCTCCACATGTGTCCTTCCCATCATTCTAACATTATAGACTCCCTTGCTCCAGGAGCCACAGCCTCTTCTTTCTGACTCAGCCCTCCAGCCAGGTCGCTATGCAGTTTCCTCTCGAGAGGTTGCCCAAAGTCCTTGTGCACAAAACAGTCTGAGACCATCTTCACATACATAGCTGACTGCTGTATTTGGGCAAGGAGGTCAGACCACAGGCCCAAGGATGAAGCACCACCTCCACTCTAGCTCACCTCAGCAAGCCACCCAGCCTGTCTGGGTTGACAAAGGGGCACACAATCAGAAATTATAACCCAAAGGAAGTGACTTAGCTCAAAAAGTCTGACAACCACTCAGCATACAGACAGGAGGTAGCTAGGGGTTGTCTGCAGACTGAGGGGTAGCTCAGGGTGCAGATACAGGGAAGGGCAGTGTGCAGAGCGGGGAGACAGCTCAGGGTGCACAAAGGGGCTGTGTCTGAGGTGGTTCCTTCCTCCAGCTACACTCATACTTCCTAAGGGCATCGGTAGCCCCAGAACCAGGTCCCCTTGCCTTGGCAGCAATTACCAACTTTGCAAGCTGTCAAAGGGGCTGGGAGCTGAGAAGCAACCATAGCACTTGGCACTAGCAACGAACAGAGTAGCACTGTAGCTGCCCACTCCACACCAGCTGCTGCCCAGTGCCTGACTCCAGCCAACTTCCAGACACTAACCTGGCCAGAGAAGATGTGGAAGCGTCCATGACCTTGTCACACTCCAGTTAGAGTGCTGCAATTTGGGGGTTGGAGCACCAATTCCCTCTGTCCCCCCCACCTCAAAAGTCTACCCTTGGCAGCCTTCTTCAGTAGTGCCTGATGGTAACAATTTCCCACAAGCCAGGCCTACCCACTACTCTGCTCCAGTCCAGGGGCTCACAACCAGCAGCCTGACCTTTCCAGCCCTAACCCACACTGTTCTTTCCCTAAACTACTTCCTACAGCACCTGGCTCCTTAATTTCTCTGGGTATACCAGCTCCAAACTCTGTTCCTCTTCAGCTGTGTGCTGTCAGCAATTACCTCCCAGCCCTCCCTGGATTCTCCAGGTGCAGCCTGGCCAGTTAACAGAGCTACCTGACCACCTTAATCCCTTCTTAGTTTGTGTAATGTGACTAGTCCATCACAGTCTGATTGAAGATTTTAAAGACAATCTTAAAGTGCAACCACTAACCAAACCTACAGATATAGAATAAGTCTGGTAGAAATAAAATGACTGACAGCTAAGTATTTGTACAACATTGACACATGACCAGACTTTAATATTAATGTTAAATAAAAGTTTTCCTGACAGCAGTGAGAGACATGTTATGACATCTGCCACTTTTCTAAAAATAATGGAGTATCCTGTAATGAAATATCATTTTCTCACTACAAGGGTAGTGAAGCATTGCAATGGGTTACCTAGGGAGGTGGTGGAATCTCTATCTTTGGGAACATTTAAGGCCTGGTTAGACAAAACCCTGGCTGGGATGATTCAGTGGAAGTAGTCCTGCTTTTGGCAGGGGGTTGGACTACATGACTTCAGCAGCTCCCTTCCAACCCCATGATTAGAGCCCCGCAACTCCGCAGACATCCGCATTATATCCACAGATATCTGCGGACATAATGCATATATCCACAGACCATTTCTTGTGGATGCAGATCAGATATAGGTCCACAGATTTTTATCTGCACAGAGCTAAAGCCCTGCAAGTATGTGGACATCCATGGATATCTGCAGTATATCCGCATCTAGGGATACAACATGGATATCTGCAGACCACTTCTTGTGGATGAAGATCGGATACGGATCCACATATTTGTATGTGCAGGGCTCCACCTATGATTCTATGATCATGAAATTTAACAACTCCCGGAGTAACGCACACACACACCTCTCTCTGGCTTCTTCTATATTGATTATTTTTAAATTTATTACCCGTATAAAAAACAAATGACCAAGTTCTGGACTGTCTTATGCTGTGTGCAACCTGACAGGAGATCAAGGAATTCCAGTGGGTAGGCCAAGGGATTCCAAATAAATGCAGAGTCTGACCCAAAGGTTTTGACCCAGAAAAGTTATGTTAAACTTCTAAGCCTTGCTTTCCTGCACCTCTGGTTGTCCAATGTATTCTTTTGCTAAATGAAATCTAAAATGTTTAGATCCTTCTATATTCAGCTAAAATCCTACACAAGTTTGGAGAAGTTCACATAAACAGACATATGAGAGGCTTTGGTAAAGCTGCAGACAGCAGTTCTCATTCTGTTTATGTTAAAAAAATAAACTTAGTTTGTTTTCATTACTATTTCCTCCTCATTTATAAACTCAGCTACCCAAATCTTTATAAACGGAGGGGTAGGTTAATGATTTGAAAATTGGGGCTACATTCTTCCTTTGGACGTGCTCACAGAAAGCCCCACACATGGGAAGAATTTAGCTCCAATGGGCAGGTTCTCCAAAGTGATTAATTCTGCATATATTTCTGGAATTTCATTCTTCCAAGATAAATTAGCCTTATGTTTGCTCAAGTTAACTATGATTCTCCAAAAGAACAATGGAAAGTACTTTGTGGTACTGCATTATAAGCTTGCCAAGTTCCAAAGGGGCAGCTGTGTTAGTCTAGTAAAGCAAAAAAAAAGCAGGGACTTTTGTGGCACTTTAAAGACTAACAGATTTATTTATCACATGAACTTTCATCGGAGAAAATCCCACTTTGTCAGATGCTTTGAAGATGGGGAATTTACAGAACTGGATGAAAATAAATGCAGGGGAGTGTAAGACATGGGATCAGGTCATACTGCAACAGCACATCAGAGCATTTGTAAATATTCAAACTCTAGGCAACAGCACATAAAGGGAGAATGAAGTCGAATTACCTGTTATAATGTGAAAAGAATCCCTAGTCATGATTCAGTCCTGCTTTCACACAATCTAATCTGTATATTAATTCAATTTTGGCTGTTTCTTTTTGAAGTCTTGATGTCCCATTGATTTTCTTGAGGACCATCATTAAATCATCAATGGAGTGATCAGGACGATGGAAGTGCTCAGCAACTTCTTTTTTGTGTTGCGATTTCTGAAGTCAGTTTTGTGCCCATTTATTCTTTTGTGTAGGCACTGTCCTGTTTGTCCAATGTATAAGGTGTAGGGGCATTTCTAGCATATGATGGCATAAATCACATTAGTGGATGAGCAGGTGAATGACCCTTTGATGGAGCAGCTAGCTTGATTAGGTCCTATGATAGTGTCTTTTGTGCAAATGGTAAGTAAAATTAAAAATTCATTTTGTTTTATAAAACATACATAACTGCTTGGATTATGGCCTTGTAATAAAAGGCTGCCTTTATCATTTCAGGCCTGTCATGCTTGGGAGGACATAACTGTTTTTGTGGTACCTTGGGGGCAACAGGAGATGTTATTCCCGGTTGCTAGTGGGAATACTGCATTATATGCAGAAGTATTCAAACATATAGTGACTGAACAGCACATACATGTCAAATTGGCTAGTCACCTATGCAGGGGACCTTGGAAAACAAGGCCTTCCCTGAAATATGATTTCCTCGCTGGAGATCCTGCTGCAGGAAAGGTTTGTAGCCACCAGCACCCAGATTAGGTCAGAATTCATGAGGAACTGAAAAGAATGATGTTAGCTTTGACATGGCCTAGCTGGATATGATGGTATGTGAAGAAAAAAAAAAAAAAAAGAGGAAATCCATAGACTTCCTTCACCCAATCCATGACATATTTCTAAACAAAAATTGACACCCTGATTATACTTGGCAGAAATTATTTTGATGTCCATGGACAGAATGGACTATAACAGACTGTTTGTAAATAGAACACATACCCTCACAACACACTGAATTCACTGTTTTCATGTGGTTCCAGAGATGATTGGGTGTCTACAGGGCAGCAAACTTAAAAGCAAAAGGAAAAAAGAATTATTACAAAAAATACTGGGCCTTTCCAGTAAAATATTGTTTAGAGTTGTTCCTTACTATTTGCAATTTCCTGGTCACCATTTTGAACTCCACATGTTGGTGGCATACCAGGAAGGAGACATCAAGGTTCTGGGTTACAATCCACCATTAGCAAAAACATGTTGGTAGCTGAGACTGCAGAAACTTCTCATTGACTCTTAAAGCAAAATCCCTCTCATTACTGTAGAATGAAATTTTAAACTGAACACAAGCAGACAATACATGTTTTAATACAACTAAATGAGAATGTATACATCTAGGAACAGAGAATGTAGGCCATAATTGCTGGAAGGGGATTCTATCCTGGAAAGCACTGACTTCAGAAAAGCTTTGGGGATCTTGGTTTGTGGGGTAAGCAAATGAACATCATCTCCAAGACTGATGGTGTGATCAAAAGTGCTAATGAGATCTTGGGATGCATAACTGGAATCTTGAGTCAGCGTAGATGCTTATTTTAGCTCTATATTTTGGCACTGGTGCAACTGCTGGTAAAAAGCATGTCCATTTCTGGTGCTCACATTTCAAGAAAAATGTTGATAATTTGGAGAGAGAGTTCAGAGAAGAGTCACAAGACTAATTAAAGCATTAAAAACTTTCATTATAATGATATACTCAATTCATTTAGCTACATCTATTTAGTTTTTTTTTAAAAAAGTGCTAAGAATGACTTGATTACAGTCTATAAGTATCCATATGGGAAACAAATATTTACGAATAGGCTTTTCAGGCTCACAGTGGAAAAAATACCACAATCCAATGACTGGAAGTTGAAGCTAGCAAATTCAGACTGGAAATAAAGCTTTTTTTTGGTTTATTTTAATTCTGACTGTAATTGACTATAGGAACAATTTGTGAAGAGTCATGGTAGATTCTCTATTACTAAATTTTTAAATCAAGATCAGATTTTTTTTTTTCCTAACAGAGACACTTCAGGAGATACTTTGGGGAAATTCTCTAATATGTGGTATATGGGAGGTCATACTGGATGATCACAATAGTCCCTTCTAGCCTGGGAATACATAAATTAAGCACTTAGCCTAAAGAAACACAGCAATTCAGTACAGAGTCAGGCACAGAACTTTTACTCCCTGTTTAAGACCACATCACTTCTTCTCACAAAAACCCAACCATGAGATTTGTTGCAGGGCATTTTTTGTGGTCAGTGTGAGATTACCAGTAAGGCATAGTACACCCAATTTGCAGATCAGTAAGATTTAATATGTAAGGATTTTTTAGACAGATAGCTTATTACAAACTCAAGTACAATATATCATACTCACTAGACCCAAAGAGTTTATGTTCTCTCAAGAGGCCGATACAGGAACAGCTTGCTTCAGGAGCCCCGATGGTATCAGGCAAACAGCAGCTCCTGAGGAATCAGATGGTGACAAAGTGCAACCACTTGCCTGCACTGTAGCTTTTTATACTTTTCTTTGCATGTTCTTTCATTCACTTATTTGGGTGATGTTCCTATCTCCTTCACTTTTTCTATACTTTATTATTAATACTAACTACATTTTTATGTTCTTGCCACGATAAGTGGAGCAAAACCATATCTAGACATGAAAGAGGTGACGGGAAAGAACACACCTTAATGTAAAATGAATAAACTTTTGTTTTCATCTGATGAAACCATAAACTAAAACTATTTGCTTTGTTGTACAAAACTCACACTATTTACTATTAGCTTTGGTGCCCAGAAACTGAACTACCAGAAGTTACTCAGCACTCTGTTGGCCTCTGCCAATTGTAAAAAGCAGTCAGGTCAGGTTGCTGAGGCTAGGCCTCAAACAGTGGTCAAGAAACTTGGTCAAGCAAGGCCTCCAACAAGAATGACTGGGGGGGGGGGGAGGAACTACATTAATTTTTTTCTCAGTTTCCCTACATCACTCAGGGGGTAAAATTTGTCCTTCCTGGAAGAGCATAGGTGGAGTTTATCTCCACCACCAAAAACCTTCACATCTGGAGGATTCTCTTAAGGCATCCATGCAGAGGATCTCACATCAGCTCCCCCAGGTTCCACAAAAGTGCTCTTAACTACTGCCTGAGTGTTATTTTAAATAGAAGGTTTCCAGATAGATGATATTCTATAGAAAAGTTGGAATAGCCTCAGGCTACATTATCTTTGATATACTGCCAGTGGGACTGATAGATCAAGGAGGGGCACTCCCACCCTAATCTACTGGCTGTGTGTAGTCTTGTGACAATGGTATTTCAGTGTCTACCACTATTATTTGCATTATTGGCTCAACAAATCCTGGCTATGAGGCCATCATGGCAAACACCCCCAATGCCTAAAAACAGAGCCAGCAGCACTGACATTTTCAGCATCATCATCTCGCTACCCCCCCCCCACCAACACCTCCAATGTTGCTGACAGTTGTGGCAGCTGCAGCAGTTTTTCACTAGCAGGTGGTCCCTGTACACTCTGCACTGCCACCAGAAGCAGAAGGATGCATGAACTGTGTCTACTTCCAATCTTAGTGCTAGATCACTCCACTTCCCAGATAGAAGTCCATTGGAAAAAAGGAAAATTCAGAAGGATCCCTTCATAGTCATCAATAATAACAAACAACAAGATGATAATAACCAAACAAAAAAAGAAATCAATCCATTTAAACAATCCTTCCAAGTCTATTAAAAAGCCACAAAGCCTATCTAGAAATGCAGAGTAGCTCATGTTTTATTTACAGACTTATTTCATTAATTTAAAAAAAAATTGTTAAGATTGTCTCCCACACCAGCAGAAGGTGGTTCAATAAGAGATATTACCTCAGCTATGTTGTCACTCTAAGCCTGGGACCAACACTGCTACAACAACACAGCATATAATATAGAAGCAGATTACTGTGCCTACAGGGAGTTTGCTAGTTTCCTTGAAACTACCAAGAAACAACAGCAGCAAAAATAAGGCTAGTCTCATCTATCAGTGCATCATCTAACCAGAAGATATCAATATGGAGCTAAGTTTTTTTTTTTTTTTTTTTTTTTTTTTTAAATGTGATGACTACATTTTCTAGAAAGCATGCCAGCACTTTGGAGTCAACAAGGTTTTGCATAGCTGAACTAATCTGCTTGTAAGTATGTTGCAAGATTAGGGCCTAAAATAGGAAAGTTCCACACTTCAGCTTTTAACCTCCATTTTCTGATTAGTGCAGGTGAAAGATGTATAATTAATTGCCCTAGAGAATCAAATCTATTAAAGCACAAGGCATGGGGAGTATTTAAACTTCTGCATAATACGGTCCCAAACCTGGAAGAACTATCTTTGGGATAAAATTGTTTAGCTTCACTGACCATTTCAGTGCTTTGCCTTTCTGTTACAAATGCCTGCAGACACGCCAAATCCGGTAGCATAATTATCTGACAAAACTAAAAGCAGTTTAATAAATTTGAAAATATAGAGCAATGAATACAGCAATCACTGGAGGAAATGTGTGTGAAAAGCAACCAAATCTAATGTGCATTCACTGACCACATTCTATCTGCCTGCAATATATACATTGTTTAATGTAGGTGACCTAAGAACAAGATTTCAATTCCCTGTTTGCCATTCTTCAAAGTAAAAAGGCCTGTGATGACAGGTGACTGGTAATTGTGAAGGCAATTATGCTGATGCTATTGACAGATGTCTGGGATTGTGCATTTCCTTGCAAATTGGTGCCATAGGAATACATGGTAGACTATATAACTGATGTAATATTCTTACTGTAAACTGACCTGTGTAAAATCTAAATGATCCTGCATGTGAAAGGGATAGTGGTGGGTAATGGCAACCAGGCACATAATCTTGGCATCTGTACTGCACATCTTCTAGCAGAAGTCTGCAAATCCCTGGCTCTGTGCTAAGACTTTCAATCTCTAGCCTTACATCTCCTCCCCGAGGCCAAGATCCATATGTAAAATCTTGCCTTTCTTTCCCAAAAAGCATTCTCAAAAGGTATGTTAACTGAAATGCATAAGAGTTTTAAAAAGCCAAATGGACAGCACAACCTTTTTACTCTCAACTTTATATTTATTGAAATGCTCTGGACACAGTTTAATTTTAATTAGCTCACTTAATATGGTTTTGCCTGTCTTGAAATAGTAGCTAAAAGCACATTGCCAAAGGGAGTGAAACATGACTAACTGTAGCTTCAGTTCATATTAAAGGCTTCCTGTATCATACTTCCTAAACAACAACATGTATCACAATCATCACTTACAGTACTGCCTTAGGAGAATACCATGAATGTGTACAGAATATGAAACTGGAGTGCTTGACTTCTTTGTGATGGGGTATTAATTTAAGAATTCTGCCTATACAGAGACAAACAAGGAGTTAACTGAACTAGACTAACACTGCTGCCCCTTTGGAAGTACTTTGTTGTGGTGGTTGCTGAAGCCTACTAAATACAAGAGATATGCCCAGAGATCTCTCTTACATAGATTTATTTGTCTTTATTTGTTGTTTTCCTGAACCTAAAACATAATTCAAACTATATAAAATTGCTCTTTGGTTACGGCAGAAAACAAGGTAAGTACCAGTGACAATTACTACAATCTCAAACAGCATGTTTTTTGCTCTCAGATCAATTAGCTCTGTACATGGTTGCTGAGCTTTTTTCTTGGTAGGATGAAGTAAATACCTAAAAATTAGACTTCTGAAAGTATAGGAAAAATTAATAGAAACTGTGGAGAAGTATTCCATAATAATTTCTACAAGTAATTGGCAAAGATGCTTGTAAAGTAAATCTGCCACAATATTCAACATTTTCTGTTTTTAAAAACTGTAAAGTAAGTATCTCTAAAGTAGATATATTTAGTGAATATAATTACCACAGATTCCACATGCATTTCATCAGCTGACCTAATATTTTCAGAGCAAGATGACTGAGTGTGCAGTCAGAGCTGCAGATTGTAGTTGTCTTACCGCAAACATAGTAAGTATACACAGAAGACAAAATAGATATGACAGTAACTAGAAATCTTATGTAAGCAATAACACACAGCAAGGATTTGTCTCAATTTCAAAGGCTCTTGCTCCATGTGCAGAACTAAGTTGCCACAGCAATGACCCTTTAAAGAGGAAAGCCTGCCAACTGAATAGATGGACAGCTTGAGCCAATCCAAGGAGTCCCAAAAATAAACTAGATTGTATTTAAAAGCAGAAAGGCCTGTTTTGGGTCAAAATAAGTCTAATTGAATTCATTCTTAATTTAATTTGCTTTGCTGGAGGTAAAGAATAGGGTTTTGTCTGTGCCACAATCTCTGCAAAACAGAACTATTCCAGGTGGCAGACAGCATGGTTATTCCAGGCTTTGCTGCAAAATGAATATTTCACTCTGTGAGGAATGCTTTGCAGATAAGGTAGCTTAAATTCAGACCAAAATTTTTGCCACCTTGAGTAACATAATACTAAGTTTCCTCTGCTTAAGTTCTGGGCAGTATCACTCCATGCTGGAGGTACTTGGGGAGCTATGGATTATGGACTGTGACATTTGGCAGATTAAACTCAATGGTAAAATATTGAGCTAAGTCTTAGAAGAAATTATTACTGTCCCTTTATAAAGGCAGGATGCCACCATCCTTTAAACACTGTTAGACAGGAAGGCATCTCTTGATACTTGCTGACAATCTCACTATCTACAGCTGTGTCTGGCAGTCACATCAATAAGTATCAAGGGACCAAAAATGAAATTAAAAAAAGATAAAGCCTCAAGCAGCATTGGGAAATCCATCTTAATTCAAAGCTACCTATCTAGACCATAAAATCATTCCCCAGAGTGATTCCTAGGGTTGGGCCCAGTTCCAGAGAGAAGGAGCATTACTAGTCTAGACTCTACAGCTTTGTTTGTTCTTTTAACATGAAGTCCTGAATACATTCTTCTTACCAAGTAGTTCAGCCATATGTAGGCTTGTCTCAAAGGGAAAATAAACAGTTGAGCTCAACCGTGGTCCCTGGACTTCCTTGTATCTCAGGGTTAACTTAGACAGGTATTCCCACTTAGGGAGCAGTCAATCTATTCATAGCCTTCCTTCGCCCAGAAATATCCTATCCTATCCCCTTCCATCCCCAGCCAGTTACAATCCTCAAGCTTCATGAACCCAGCACTCACTAATCCTCACAGGCTATGTCTACACTAGCCAATGCCCTTGGCTACACTAGGCTTTGCCTAGTCCAAACTAAGAAATTTCTTTGTTCAGACTAGGCAAAGCATAGTTAGAACTACTAAAACCTGGTGGTTAGTTCAGACTTAGTTTGAACTTTAGTTTTAACAAAGTGCATGCAATACGCAAATTAATGGTTAGTTCAAACCTAAAAAGTTCAAAGTAAGCCAATAGCTCAAACTAGCCATGCATTCTAGGTCAAACTAAAACTTTAGTTCAAACTAGAATGTATGGCTAGTTCAAACTAAAAGCTGCGGTTAGTTCTAACTAGGCTGAGGTTAGTTTGACTAATCTTGGACATCTTTAGTTCAGACTAGCAAGTCCAACTAAAATTTCTGAGGTAGACATAGCCATAGAAAGACAGCCTCCCCTCAGTCAGGGCAGTATCATTCTGAAGGCTGCCTTCACCCTGTCGCGGAGTAAGCTACCTCCGCGGGCGCAATTGCTAGGAAGCCCCCTGTTTTGCGCCACAGGCACAGCCCCTCGGTTCTGGACGCGGTGGCCTAGTTGCAAAAAGCAATAGTCTCAATGGCCCTTCAGTGCAGGGCAGTATGGCCTAGCAGCCAGAGTCAATAGTCCCACTGGCCCTTCAATGCAGGGCAGTATGGCCTAGCAGCCAGAGTCAATAGTCCCACTCACGGGATGTCCCCAAAGGGGGGGATGGGCCCAGGTAGGGGGGTTCAGGCCCTCCCTCTCCACTGAACCCCAGCCCAGGGCCCTAGGGGTACCGTGGGTGTTGCCCCAGTCGGTGGGGATCCATACCGCAACGCACCGAATGAGGCCCCGACCATACCACGGCTTACCCCCCCCCGGCACTGCCCTGGGCTACTTCCTGCCTGGGGCTGTAGGTGTGAAGCATTCCCCCTTTTTACCCTAGGTGTCCAACTGCATGCACCACTTCCTCAGCCTGGGCCTCCGGATCCTTGAGGTAGGCTAAGTCTCCCTCAGCGTCGTCCCCTGTCGTCAGCTCCTGGGGCTTCTCCCAAGGGTGCTCCGGTAGGGTAAGGACTGAGCTGGCGTCTAGACAGGAGCCCCCAACCAGACATCTGCTCTCTCTGCTGGTCAGCCCCTGACTGATGGCAACTACTGCCTTTTATACCTGGGCAGCTGTTGGAGCATGCCCAGCAGATCCTAAGGGGCGGGGCTGGCCTGGCCTTAAAGGCATATAGGCCTGTTTGAGTGCGGGGTGGGTCTACCCCGTCACACACCCCTTTACTATCTTCTACTTCCTAACTAAATACAACTAAAGACTTCTCTCTCCCTTTCTGCCAGGTACTGGAGGACACTGAAGATTTAATTCTCTAACTATGGGGCATGCCACAGTTCCTGGTCTAGCACAGTGTGAGTTTTGTAGATCATAGAATCACAGACTCGTAGGGTTGGAAGGGACTTCATGAGGTCATCTAGTCCAACCCCCTGCCAAAAAAAAGCAGGACCACTCTCACTAAATTATCCCAGCCAGAGTTTTGTCCAGCCAGGCCTTAAACATTTCTAAAGATGGAGATTCCACCACCTCCCTAGGTAGCCCATTCCAATGCTTTACCACTCTCCTAGTAAGAAAATTTTTCCTAATATCCAGCCTTGACCTCCCAAGCTGCAATTTGAAACCATTGTTCCTTGTTCTGTCCTCTGTTACTACTGAGAACAGCTGAGCTCCATCCTCCTTGAAGCATCTCTTCAGGTAGTTGAAGGTTGCTATCAAATCCCCTCTCAGTCTTCTCTTCTGCCGGCTAAATAAGCCTAGTTCCTTCAGTCTTTCTTCATAGGTCTTGTGCTCCAGCCCCTTGATCATTTTTGTTGCCCTCCACTGGACTCTTTCTAATTTGTCCACATCCTTTTTGTAGTGGGGAGCCCAAAACTGGACACAGGATTCCAGATGTGGCCTCAACAGTGCTGAATAGAGGGGAATGATCACATCCCTCGATCTGCTGGCAACACTTCTTCTGATGCAGCACAATATGCCATTGGCCTTTTTGGCAGCAAGAGCACACTGCTGACTCATATCCAGCTTCCCATCCACCAGGACCCTCAGGTCCCTTTCTACAGTGCTGCTACTTAGCTGATCGCTCTGCAGCCTGTAGCAGTGCGTGGGGTTTTTCCATCTCAAGTGCAGGACTTTGTACTTGTTCTTGTTGAACCTCATGAGATTTCTATTGGCCCACTGCTCTAATTTGTCAAGGTCAGCCTGAATCCTGTCCCTGCCCTCCAGCGTGTCTACTGGTCTCCCTAGCTTGGTGTCATCCGCAAACTTACTGAGTATGCACTCTATCCCATCATCTGGATCATTAATGAAAATGTTGAACAGCACTGGCCCCAGGACGGACCCCTGGGGCACAACACTCATTACTGGTTGCCAACTAGACATGGAGCCATTGACTCCTACATGCTGAAACCATTGATCTAGCCAGTTCTCTATGCACCTTATAGTCCACATATCCAACCCATACTTCCTTAAGTTGCCAATGAGAATGCTGTGGCACTATCTATTAACCTCCTAGCAGAATCATAGAACAAATATTGACAGGGAACAAGATTTGAGGACTCCAAATAACATCAAACTTTATTCATGAGTTCCTTGATCCCTGTCATTTTGGTATTTTGTCAGTATAAGATACAGAGAAAACACTGTTATCACTTACACATAACAAAGCTACAGCTGAGCTCAGTATCTTCTCCCTGTGAATTTAAAAGGACTACACCCAGACAAGCATACCTGACAGTTTATTTTATAAAAAGGGAAAAGCTACACTCAAAAGATTCATTTGGGCATACTGTTGCTACTGATTTGGACAAAGGGTGTGCACCAAAATATGACTGTTATGATATCTGACTCTTTGTTCAGCATAATGGAAACTAGAAAGGAAGTTTTGAGAAGCAGGAGTGACAATGAAATGTTCTTTAGCTATGGAGATAGTACTGTTAGGTATACATACAGTAACAATATGAATTCCAGTGCATGTCAGGATATCAAGTAATGATATGGCAAATAAAGAAGTGAAAAATGCCTTAAAATTATGAGGTTGGTGTGACAATCCTTGCAACTAACCAGGACTTCAAAAGTTTGGTTAAGAGAGAATTTAAGATGGAAAGGCAAGAATTATGGACCCGGGGGGAGGGAGGGCAGATAAAAGATAAAGTTTCTATGTAACATATCATAAAGGTATACTTGATAGTTATGGTAGAAGTGAAGTAACTATATTTAGGCCTGATCTATGTGAGAGAGTTTTGTTGACCAAAATCAGCTTTGGTTGACATGACAGAGGTGGTGTACTCACAGGTGACAAACCGCCCTGTTTTTTGACAAAATAAAGACAGCTCAATGAGCACTGTAAGGCTTTTACCACCTTAGAAAAGACACTGTATTGACAGTACAAACACTGCGTCCCTGTACACTGGCTGTGCGACTGTCATTCTTGACAAGAAAGCACAAGTCCAGGCTGCTGGTTCCTACTCCAAGTTGAGAGTAGGGCAAGAAATCCAGGTGCTTCTCCACCTGCTCCCCACCAGAGCAACCTTGTTAGTTACCTTGCTGAGCCATAAAATTGGCATAGTTCCGTTCTGGTGGAGAGCAGAAAATAGAGAAATTCCAGGCAGATTATTCCAGCTCCTGGCAGAGAAAAGGGAGAGGCAAAGTCCCCAGCATCCTGACAGGGACTAAAGAGTGGGGAGGGGCAGTCCCCAGGGAGTCCAGAAGCCTATAGGCTCCCAGCAGGGAGCTGAGAGACTGAGGTCTCAGCTCATTACACTGGCCCTTAGGACCCTATGCACTCTGACTGGGCTATGCCTCAACCCCCAAGTCAATCCATCCACAATCTATCAGGCCCCCTGGGCCACAGCCACACCTCCCAAGGTATCTGTCTACCTTTCAAAGACCCTGCAGGCAACAGTGCCTGGCCCTGGCCCTAGCCCTGGCCATGCAACAGCCTCTTTCCTCCCAACTAGCAAGAGGCACACTTCCAAGAGCTGGGGCTACAGCCTTCTTACACACAGGCTCCTCAGCCCTGATTGGCCCAGCAACCACCTTTTCCCACTGGCCACTCTCTCTTCTGCAGGGCTTTTAACTCCTTCTTTATTAGAGCTGGGCAACTATCCCACTACATACCAGTATAGCATATATAGCTGTATAGTTAAGACAAGGAAAATTCCAAACACGATAAAGCCAGGTATAAACTAAATGGAAGTTTAACACGTGACAAGTTTAACACACTCCGTATGTTAAAAAACAGAATACAACTGCAAAATGTTTATGCAGAAGAATCCTTAAGATATTTTTGTTTTGGAAAAAAATGTTAAAATGAAGCCATCTGCTTTTCTAAACTGCATATATTTTCCCCAAAGGGTACTAAGTGTATATTATAGACTAGTGGTCTTAGTTTTAAAATAAATGCATCAAAATTATTATAATTGTTATGGCATCCACAAAAGAAAACATCTGAAAAGACTAACTTTTATGTGCGGAGCTAAGAGTGTTGTCTTCTTCTTTATTCTACTGCATCTCCAAATACAGAGGGCACCTACAAGCTTCTGACATTCACTTGTGTCTTGAGTTGGCCTATTCAGGTTTCTAGCGTCATATTGATGTATTTCACTTCTTAATTGTTCTACATACTATTTGTCTATGTGACCCTCTTTTTCTCATCCCAAAAAAATTTGATGCCCATATTCTCACTTGATACTGAAGTCCTCTGCTGGCATTTACTTTGGAATTTGTTAATCTTCTTATCAATTTCTGTTGTAGATTTCCATGACTCTCCTCTATGAAGGACGACAGATGTGATATCAGTGTTAAAAATTTGAATTTTTGTATCAGTGCTTATCATACTACTTTTCCAAATCTTTTAGTTTATGAAAGTTATTTGCTGCCTTTGATGTTTGTTACTTAACCCCCTAACATGGTGTCATCATCTTTGTGCATCTCACACCTAGATAAGTAGAATGATTTACTTCTCATGTTTCTCCAGCTATTTTGATGGTTGCTTTTGGAACACTGATAGTCATATATTTTGTTTCCCCCAGTTTAGCAGCTTAACACACTTTTTTCAGATTTCATAGGTTTTAGAAATTGTTTTGAGGTTGAGATTGTTTATATTAGCCTGAAGCAAACATGCAATTCTAAATTATATAAAATCATTAAAAAAGAGATCTATATTTGACCTACTTTGAACCTGAGCTTTATTTGGAAAAGTGCAAACAAATAATGCTACATTTTTAGGAACAGGGTAAAAGATTTTGCATCAGCATGCACTCTACAGAATCATAGAACTGGAAGGGACCTCAAGAGGACATCTATCCAGTACCCTGCACTTATGGCACGATCAAGCATTACCTAGACAATCCCTGACAGATACTGTCTAACCTACTCTTAAAAATCTTCAGTCATGTAGATTCCACAATCTTCCTAGCCAATTTATTCCAGTTCTTCAGTAATCTGGCAGTTAGGAAGCTTTCTCTAATACACAACCTAAACAGTCCTTAATTTAGTCCTCCCCTTCTTGTCCTAGCCGTGGAGATTAAGGAGAATAATTTTTCACCCTCCTCCTTGCAACAACCTTTTATGTACTTGAAAACTGTTATCATGTCCACTCTCAGTCTTCTCTTCTCCAAACTAAACAATTATTTTTTCCATCTTCCCCGACAGATTACATTTTCTAGACCTTTAATTATTTTTTTTGCTTTTATCTGGTCTTTCTCTAATTTCTCCATCTTTCCTGAAATGTGTCCAGAACTGGACACAGTACTTCAGCTGAGGCCGAATCAATACAGATGAATTCTTATATCTTGCTTATAAAACTCCTACTAATATATCCCAGAATGATGTTTTCTTTTTTCGCAACAGTATTATGCTGTTGACTCATATTTTAGCTTTTTGATCACCTAGAACCTTCAGATCTTTTTTCTTAAGCACCTTTTCCTAGTGAGTCATTTCACTTCTGTATGTGTGCAGCTGACTGTTCCTTCCTAAGTGGAGTATTTTGTGTTTGTCCTAATTGAATTTAATTCTAGTTACTTCAGACCACTTCTCCAATTTCTTCAGATCATTTTGAATTTTAGCCCTATCCTCCAAACCACTTGCAACCCAGCCAAGCTTGGTATTGTCCTCAAACTTTACAAGTATACTCTCTACACCATTTTCTAAATCACTGAAGTCATTGAACAGAACCAGACCCAAAACTGATCCCTGAAGGACCCTGCTTGATATGCCCTCTATTCCATGATGGTTATTTTTCTTTCTATTTCTCTCTGCTTTCCAGAATCAAATAGCTGTGGGAATCAGAAAGCCATTTGAGGGTCATTGTGCTTAGTGGAGTCATTATGCTTAGTGCATAAGAAATGTTCATGAATCTTGGTAGTGCCCCTGTTAGTAAATTATCTAGATCACATAGAAAAGAGCACTAAAAAATAAAGGTCAAATTATTTTCACGGAAACAGTACTCACAGATGCTCTGATGAACTGTTGGAATGTGAAAGATATAAGGACAAATATTTGACACTTAGGATATTGATTCAAATGTGTCATTGAATAATCAAGTATAGTGCATGAAACAATCCAGAAAATCACTGTCTAAATCCCAGCAAGGAAGGAATGATGACTGAAAACTGGTCTTTGCAAATATTCCTGACACCACCAATGAAAGGGACCAGATTAAATAAAAATCTGAAATCTTGAGCTCCTTTTGCACTATCAGATTCATTTAACATCTTCTTGACTAGCTAGCAAGCTAAATAATGAGTTCTCTTTTAACATCCTTCAAGTTTCAATCCATTGCTGATCATTCTTAATATAGCTGTGTATTATTATTAATTAGCCTGCTTGTACAGTCCCAAAGGAAGATGACCATTCCTCAAGGAATTGATTATAAAAAAAAGTGGGCAAACAAAGCAGTTCCTATGCATAATATTCTGGGTGACCAGTTTACAATCCAGTCACTAAGGGGTACTATTTTAAGGGGTGATGTGATGGATTATTATTAATATTTCAGAGAAGTGCATTTATTTAAGAAGAAAAGTTTAATAAAGAATATGGTTTACTAGCGCAGAAGTGAAAAACTGCTCCAAGAACAGCAAAGGCATGGAGAAAGATACACACAGGAGACGGGGAGTCTGATTTATCACTGACCTACATCTTGTGCGGTTTTTTAGACCTATGTAATATCAATGGAAAAGCATGAAAAACTGTACTAGTCTTCTGGGGTTCTGCACACATTTTACAAAAATGTAAATAACTACACACGGTATATACGAAGGGTAAATCTCTGACAAAAGGAAAAAACAAGAACGTGTGTGGTGCATGATAGGGAATTCAACAAGGCTAAGACCAAGAGATAAACAGCAAGGTTCTTGTGTAAATCTGAACGTGGGGGTAAAAGGCTTCAGCTTCATATGACAGGGGTCATAAGAGACAGTGAAGAGATTCGAAATAGCATGTGACATGGTCTGAGCAGTGGGAAAAACAGTTCATTTTAGTAGCAGCATTTGGGATTGGCAATATAAAGGAAGAAATTAGATATTAGAGAAGATTAAATTTTAATCATTGAGGTGGGAGATGACCAAGACATGCACAAGTGTTATAGATGGCTCTCTCTCAAGAAGAAAGAGCAAAATTATTGTGCAATATATGCTTCTAAGGATTATACTGATAGTTTATTAACAAAAGCAAATTAATTTCAGTTATAATCCCTCTTTAAAGTCATAATTCTTGAGAGCAGAGGGGCTAGAGGGTCACTTTTTGTGCTGGAAGAGTCCCGTATGCAACTCTCATAAATGATGGTGATTTTTTAGAAAAGATTTGCCAAACACCTATCTGACAGTAATGTTAGGAGGTATAAAATTATAATTATATGGACATGTCAGACTTAATAGTATTTGTAGAAAAATATGCCTTAATTTATCAGTGCTCATAAAACACTTTAAGAGGTTCAGATGGAATGCCCTATAGCAGTACAAAGTTCCCTGTTATTATTCTGAACAAAGTACAGTGTCTGAGAGGAAGACAGTCATGCAATAAGGCCATGTCATAGAGTGCACACACAAAAAAGAGATATGAGATCTACAGGCCAGGAAGTATCAATAAACAATGAAGATCTCTTTTCTCTCCATAGATTTTGTTAGTTTTAGGGTATTGAGTACAAGCGTGAATAGGCTATAGCACTGATTTATCTCATGTACTATATCAGTTTTTTCACATTCATTACTGTGCCTTAAACTTGTCCAGGGAACACCTAATACATTGCAACTGGCACATTCTTTGTTGACAGTGAAGCAAAAGTTTAGCTGCATAGGTCTTGCTCTTAATAATTGTGGTATTGTTATTCTTAGATGCAGGTCCAAGAGAAAGCTAAAATTCTCTCTGTCAGCAAAAAACTTGGCACTACCATATTGATTTTTAGGCCTCATTGTGAAAGCCTTGCAATTCCACAATCTTTATCAAACAACAACTGCGAGGAGGTATTTTTATTGTTTTATTTTTTAAGAAAACTATTTCTAAGGAGCTAGCCAGCTGGAATCTGTTGATGGACTCTGTGTATGTTTGTGTGGGGGAATGGTAAGATGGAGGAGAAAACAAAGAGGACTGGACAGAGTTGGGAGAGTTTGAGAGGCCTCAGTATCCGTATGTATTTCACCAAGTATAATTGCTTTATTCTGGAATAACTTTTGTAAATGAATGTAAGATTGCATGTGAGACAGAATAGGTCAGAGAAAGCAATTTTATGGCTCTTATTTTCATTGGCAATTGTAGAAAGTTAAAACGTTTTATGACTTCATCCTGAATTTGCTATCCTAACAATTTATTTTTGAATTGCTACTTTGGAAAGTGTATATTAGTGGGATGCATTTTCCTCACTGTTAGAGCCCTGACAAATCAACAACAAAACCTGTCACATACATTGACCAAAACAGCTGAGAATTTACCTTGAACAGCTTTGGTACACTTGATTTGAGCTGAATTCCAAAATGCATTGTGAACCTGAACATTATTTTCCCATTAAAGGAAACTGACACAGTGAATTTCTATTTGTTTGTTCACTTGAATAGATTTCTTCAGTGAAGATTTCAGAAAATGCCAGCTCAGTAGCTAATATCTTGTTATTTACTAACAATAAAATTCTGCCTGCTCCAATATATAGAGAAGCAGCCTCTGACTTTTTTAAAGTTAGCTCTGCTTTAAATTCCAGAGGGGCAGTCATGTTAGTCTATTTCAGCAAAATAAACAAGGAGTCCTGTGGCACTTTTAAAGACTAATGAACGTCTCACAAAAGCTCATGCAATAAACACATTCGTTAGTCTTTAAAAGTGCCACAGGAATCCTTGTTTACTTTGTCCTAAAATTGTCTGCACTATGTACATGATTTTTGTCTACTCAGTGCATATTAATATGTTTAAAGAAGAGCTGTGAGTTATCTTAACCTATAAATATCTCTCACTAAATAAGCAGAGTCATTTTTTCTGCACTTGTTCTAGCTCTGTCACTACACATGTAAATAAAGATCCAGTTTAGAGGGAAAGTAATGCCCCATCAAGACTGATTTTTCTTTCCATGCACAGAATCAGTAGATAACTTATTTGTAGTAGTAGAGTGTGTTTTTAGAGTTTAAGAAACTCCCTTCATTGCACAGCATGATGACTACTCCATTCAAAAAAAAAAAAAAACTATTTAGACAGAAGATGCTCCCACTGTTATGCAAGTCATTTGTCAACCTCTCCTCAGCATTCTGACATGGAGTTATGTAACAATCAACTAAGCCATTTAAAATAAATACACTAGAAGCTGAATCAATATTGCCTAGCTGTAAGACAATCGCTGTGTGCTAGAGTCCTGTGGCACCTTACAGACTAACAGATTTCTTCAAGCATAAGCTTGTGTGGGCTCCAGCCAAGTTCGTCAGATGCAGTGGGTTGGAGCCCATGAAAGCTTATGCCCAAAGAAATCTGTTAGTCTATAAGGTGCCACAGGGCTCTCGTTTTTGCTGTACACAGTCTAACACGGCTACCTCTCTGGAAATCACTGGGTACTATTTTTCATTGTGTATTTTCATTGTTTTACAGAAGAGGACCTACTTTCAGTTCTAAGCCTTCCAAAATCATTTGAGACTATACTGTAATTGGGAATTTTTGTTACTTTTATTTAAAAAAAAGGTTTGGTTTTGTTTTTAAGAAACAAAATTTCCCAATTACAGTGTAGTCTCTGGATATCATTTTATAATACAGAAATGTCATATAGCTGTAGTTCACACTGTTATTTTAATTATAAATCTGTGTAATTTGATGTGCAACTAGTCTCCAGCCACAAGTTACTAGAGCATCTACCAAACAGCTACCACGAGCGATATACAGTTGCATGGTCCTTTGATGTCAAACTACAAGATGCCTTCTGCCTAGATGAGATCTCTTTAGATGAACCCCACAAAAAATTGCTTTCAATGTTGTATGAGAATTTCACCCCAAATAAATTAAAAACTTGATTTTCAAGTTATTGGACCCCAAAAACTAGTTGCCAAGTTCCAAAGGGGTACCACTATTAGTCTAGTTCAGCGAAACAAGCAAGGAGTCCTGTGGCACTTCTAAAGACTAACAAATTTATTTATTGCATGAGCTTTTGTGGGAACAAATCTCACTTTGTCAGACACTTTTCTCCCACGAAAGTTCATGCAATAAATACATTTGTTAGTCTTTAAGTGCGATAGGACTCCTTGTTCATTCAGGAAAAACTAGTTGTCATTCATCCAAATAAGCAGCCGGCAGTGACTGAGCATTAATTTTCCCCTGCCCCCAACCCTTTCTCTTCTAGCAGAGGCTTACTTGTAGGCTCCACTTATGTATCATCAGCACTCAGCAGAGCAGGAACAGCGGAGCATTGTCTTCGGTGTGATTCCACCTGAGCCTGGGGGTGCACCCAAGAAAGTCTCAATAAAGGAGTGCTGCCACAGCAAGAGTGAGTTGAGAGTGTCTTTGCCCCAGGATGTTCTTTGGATATTCACACAGCTGTAAGGGTGCATCCATGCACTTCTTAATGCAGAATCAGAGCTTTAGTATATCTGAATTCTAGGTCCAAATGGTGCAATCAGTTCCTTACATGTTTTAAGTAATTTCCTCTCTATGCTAAGGCCTTGGGAGGGCTTTTAGGAACCTTGTGCCCCCACTGTGTCAATCAGTACCATGTATAAACTATACCATGTGCACTGCATTTACTGGTCTGTAATTTTCTGTCACCACTAAAGTTATTCGCACAAAATAGTTGCAAAGGCAGTAGTGAAGGCTTTGTCTGGTTCATTTAATTGCTGCTATGCCAGGGCTCTAAGGAGGAGCTTATGGAACTCTGTCCCCTGCTGTGCAAATAAGTTGAGTCCTACCATACATACTAACTGGCAATAAAAAGCAGAGGACAGGAAATTTTTTCTGACATATTTAGGCCTCAGGCAGATGCATGAGACTAATCAGCACCACCAGTGATTCTGATACACAACCTAGCATTTCTGCTAGTCACAATCACAGAAAGTTGCTTTGCAAAATAATTGGACTGCTCTGCCCACACAAGTCAAGTTCAAGATCTTTGTCCTTTTCTTCCAGGTGTTCAAGGGCCTGAACCTAGAAAGCGAAAGAAAAAAAAAAAAAAAAAAAAAAAAAAAACACCATCTCACCATCTAAAGTCCTGGAATGAGGACCTTGACTGACAATGGAACTTTCTGTCAGAAGGGTAAATCTCTGCTATTCATGAGACAGCTTTGCTGAGGTAGCCAGCTGCAACTGCCACAAGAAGGAAGGACATCACAAACCTTATTACCAGCTGCTCCAAGTTAGATTTTTTCAGCTTGCCTTCTCTAATGTAGAACACAGCACAATGTGTGCATACTAAACAAAAATACAAAAACCCCACAACCTACCAGAACAAAACATTACACTGCACACCCTATTCTCAAACTGGGAAGGAAAATGAAAATGAACATAACAGATGTTAGGCAGGATATTTAATCCCTACTGGAGGGTTTTCAGGTACTACAGTGATGATCACCAAGGAGGCCTGTGGCATATAAAGAACAGAATAAAATAGCATGAGGCTTCTTTACACCATTCATACCCAGACTGGTAAATGGGTACCAGTGAGAATCAGGGCCTTAGCATTCAAAATGGAGAGCAAACATACCACCCAGATATGAGCAGAAACAGCACTGGGGAAGGCAATTCTAGGACACCCCATTTTCTTCCACATCCCTGAGACCTGGATCAGACCTGCCTCAGCCACATGGGCTTTTGGAATGTAGAAATAACAGTTCCTGTGGCACAACAGCCTGAGAATACAAAAAAACACCCAAGCAGAAGCAGATGGAATACACTATATCATTAGATTGTGGCATTTTCAGTTGAACCTCAATGCATTACTTTTTCTTTACAGTCTAACTGTTGGGTAACATTTGCCATAGGTGGGTAGGACTAGAGAGGGCTCAAGCCTTCCCCCTACAAGTCTCTCTCTGCTTTGTCATCTTCTGAGCCATGCTGCTTCACATGTGCATGCCCAGCTCAGCAAATGAAGTCCTGAATATGGCAGGGCCAGGAAAGGGGTAGTCTGGGGCATCACAGAGGTTGAGCCCCACCTGCATGCCGAATTCCTGGCAGGTGGAACTAGATTGCTCAGTCCCTGGCAGGGGCATTGGCTCCTGATCAGTGCTTCCTGGGAAGTTTGAAAAGTGCCAGTTTTGGGAGGCCCCAATGGGCTAGGAAACTCAGGAGCCATGTCTTGAATGTGAGATGTGATGTCCCTGGGAACTCCAGGTAAGTGGGCAAGACCTGTCCAAGTAGAGTTTCCAAGAGGAGTTGGGGCTGGTGTAGAGTGGGGAGTCTCTTCACTGGGAACAGAGGTGTGATTTGCTGAGACCAGGCAAGAGTCCCAAGGGAGGAGGGAGATCCAGAGTTTGGTGGCACTACTGTCAAGAATGGGGGACAGAAGGCACCATAAGGAGAAGGTCCACCTGTATAGAGACTCACATATCAAGTGACTATATGGCAGGCTTCTTCAAACCTGTGATTGGTGAGAACCTATGGTCTTGAGTGGGGAGCTGGGCCAAGACCTGCTGGACAGGAGCCGCTGCTGAGAGTTGTGTGGTGCAACCTCAGACTACCCAAAAAATATTTTCCAGCAGCCATCTGTGCCTTCCACACCTATTCCTCATAGGCTTTCCACTGCCAGCCTCACTTTCCCTGTCCCCATATTTCTCTTCAGCCCCTGCTCCTTCCTTCGCACCTTCTTTCCTCTCCCTCTCCCAACTTCTCTTCCCCTTCAATCTCCTTTTTTCCCTTCTGTCTTTCTCTCTCACTTGCTCCCATTAACTCATCACATCTGTCTTTTTTTGCCCCTAGTACAACCCAGCCTCTGCAATAAAATTTAAAAACATACCACTACGTAAACTACATGCAAATAATACAACACCTAATAGTTTAAAAATGTGTAAACAGCATGACCTCTGCAAGCCACTGTTGTGCTACTCTGCTTGTTTGTGCTACTCTTGTCTCCTTTGCCTTCCTTCTCAATTTTGATTGAACTAATAGAAATTCCATCACCATTATCGACAGCTCCACTTGAGCAAACTTGCTTAAACCTTCACCATTTCTATTACTGTATGTCACTGATGAAAGGATGCATTGGATGCTTTTCAGGTTGGTTTTATTTCTTATTTTGTTTTTAATTCTTCCCCTTTCAACTCCAAATGTAACAAGCAACGGAAGCTTATTTTGTCATCATTTAAACTATTTTACAGCAAACTGGATGGAATTCTGTTGTTTTTCTATTCAGTAAGACACATTACTCCAGTGGATACAAATTCTAATACAATAATTCCAGCAATAGTGTCTCAAGAGAGAACAGGACTCAGAGAGGAACCCATGTGGTGGCTGAGATTGGGCTCTTTGTACTGCTTCCATACGCATTCACACTTTGATGAGTTAGGTTACACAATCGCAGATTTACACTGTTAAAGTGTTGACTCTGTATGTATCTTATTTAATTATTTGGATTTCTATTAATCAAAAGGGGATATTCCAGGTTCTATGCATCCATTTTGACTTTTGGCAATCTTTCAATGCAAGTCTGAAAACTGTCCTTCCTCCTGGTTCATTGTTTTGATGTTCTGCGGTTTGGGCTAACATTTGTGTTGAGATCTCACTCTTTTTATTCTGGATTTATTGGACATTTCAGTGTTTTACCTTATGTGCTTAATATTCAGTTTTGCTTTATTAAAAGTATAGAGGCCTTTGGACATACATAGTGGATAGCTAAACAATTATCAACATTAATAACTAGGTCATCCTTTTCAGTTACAGCATTTTGTGATTTAACTTTCATATGTTATGATACTTATTCATAGTCTTCACACAAATTTTCTCTCAATGGGATTGTTTAAATTGCTCTCACAAATGCTCTTACAACTGCCTCATATTTGCACATGAAAGCATGTTACATGCCATCACTGTTTCAATAGAGTACAGGATTTCCCTGGTACTACTTTGTGCATACGTTCAGTAGCTTGTCTTGATCATATCTCTTGGGGAAGAGGTGGCTCTGAGTAAACCAAATCAAATGTGGAAATAAAACAAAAAGGTAGGTAGAGAGTATGAGTGCAGCAGATTGGGAATGTAGGTCAGAAGCCTCAGACTGGACATATTATTTTAAACATCAGTTTGTTTTTAAGTTCTAAATGAAAGAAATTTTTCAGTAATTAAATGGACATTAGAAGCAAGAGCTTTCCATGCAGCAAAGAAGCCACTTGGTGATGCAGAATCATTTAATTAATACAAAGTAAAATGAACATCTACAGATAAAGCTCTGAGTTTGGCATGACTGTTTTAATTTTTGTTCAGCATCTGCTTTGTTCCACCCTACATCCATGTAGTTCAGTTTTTCTAAACCAGACACCTAGAGATGCTGAGTCTTAGTTCTTCAGGTAAATTATCTGAGAGTTAGCAGCTTCCACCCAAGATAGGGGTAGTAACCAGGCTCTAAGAAGAAGAGATATGGAGTAAATAATTCAGGAGACTTAATGTCATGAGAAGGTAATCAGCTAAATAAAGTCAGGGCCTTGAGATCACAAAATGGGTTTATGTCCCTACTTCTATTTACTTTCACAGATTATACAGAACTAGTTCTGAAGTATACTTTAATAGAAGAGGTTGCAGTTTTATTAAAACTGAATTTGAGATTGATAATTTTGCATAGTGGGGGGGATTGGTTCTTTTTTTAGGTACCTAGGAGACGTCTTGGGTTTATTTAAATTGTAATTTGGACTGTGTGGATTTCAAAGCAAGAGAAATGAAAATGAAATCCTGTTTTGCATCATGTTTTAATTAAAGAAAGGAACAACATCACTAAGATTTCTGGAGTTCCTACAAAGTCCAGCAAGATCAATATTCAGTCAACCAAAACAAAACATTTCTTAAAAAAAAAAAAAATAATAGTGTCCAGAATCAGAAGCACTTCTCTTATGTTTAAGATGAGTTCAATAGCTAGAAGGCTGTGGCACTTGCATCCTCAAAGTGGTACAGAAGTGAAGTATCCTCAGCAGAAGGCCTCTTGCGTATATTACAAAAGCAGAGAGTGGAAGCTGAAGATTAAACTAAACGAGAACCACAAGAATTACCATCTATGCACTAAAATCTTTTATTCCTAACCTGCTACCCTTTGTCTGATAATGTGCAGTATTACAGGGATGGACTTAATCTGATTGAGCCATTTCATCTCTAACTGCCTTGGTCATACCATCTATGTCATGCTAGAAAGTAAAAGGCTTCTGCACTGCTAGTTACAAACCTAATCAGCTACTTGCATGCAGATATTTTTGAAAACTTTAAGCAAAAAGGATGAGTGAAAAATGTCTTTAGAGTGCTTTGCAAATGTGAACAATAACATAATTTCTAAGGAATATCAAGCCAATCAGGAAGAGTTTGGAGGAGAAAATATGAGCCAAATGTGGCCAGAAGTGCTTTGGAAAATGCTGCAGATAGGTTGCAGGTTTTGGTTTTGGTTTGTTGTTTATTTTTAATATCCCAATGAGCTGTGTATTTTGTTGGTGGTCCAGTTAACTTTTTCCTAGCATGTAGCAGGTTTTTCTTAAATTTTCTTCAGTGATGTCTCAACCTTGATTGACTCATTTTTACTATCAGGTTTCATCTTGTTCAAATAGTTAACAAAAAAATGTGGAATGCAGTGAAGAACATAACAGACATCTTTTAATGATCAATCAGTCAAGTGGAATTTATGTACCTATAATGATATTAGGTGGTATCTCATGTGTTGTAATTTCCCCCCTCTCTTATTCATAAGTCATTTTCCATAAACAAAAACAGGAAGCCAGTGTAAGAAATAGAGGGAGAATGAGTATAATATTAAAAGGAAGCCCTGTTGCCCTAACCTCAGGATGAGTTGCAGGCAATGATTTCTATCAATATCTTTTAAAGAAGTGTCAGAAACAGAAAAGGCTAAAATATATGCGTTGGAAGAACATGAGTGGTAAGTAAAGAATAGCAGATCATAAAGAAACAAAGTGTGTTGTTATTTTGGTAACATATTAATCGAAAACTAGTTTTTACCACAGGGATGTTAAATGAACCAGTCAGGTCCCTTTGAAGCTGCTTTCTGATCATGAGATACATCAAAAGATTCCAAATCAGTATAATGTAGAATAATTATGCTAGTGATTAAAATTCATGTAAATCCAAGATAATTAATGGCTGCTCCAGACCCTCACAAAAACCCTCATTAGTGCAAGAATATGCTTCTTGCTGTACCAACCACAACAGGCAAATCTACATGGTATTGTTAATTGAGCCTCACTGAGAAACAGACAGCAACCCAGCACTCAAAACAAGCTAGCAAAAGAGCAGATTTCAGTTATCTAAACTTGAGTTCTTTGCTCACTTTTCAAATGTTCTTTGTGGGAAATAAACAGGATACCCAAACAATCATTATTATAAGAAGCTTTTGTTTGTTTCACAAACTAAAATGGATTTTTTACAGATCACTAAACCAATTATGGTGAGAGTCCCATGAGGTTGCTATATTTTAACTGAGTGTTAAATTATACTGTTCTTATGCTACAATAACAGTGAAAAAAATCTTTGACAATGAAAAAAGGCAAGAAATCTTAATATAATAAAAAAGATATACTTTTTTCACAAGATGCATAATTAACTTGTAGAATTCAGTAACATGAGTTAGTAGGTACAGATAAACTCTAGACTCACCCATAGTCTTTATTTCAACCTGCTAATTCATATGAAAATGACGAATTGTGTTGGCTTCGTTAGGATTTTACTTCATATTAGCTGCTGTTAGTTAAAACAAGTTAAGAACATGCCTTTTTCTAGTAGGATAGTTGTGCCTGAACATGCAGGTGTTTCTTACTTCACATACAAAAAGAGACAACCAAAGAAGAAATTTTTGTTTTTATTGTAATGTATTTGATAGGACAAATTCTCCCCTTAGAAAAGTACACCTGAATTCAGATCTGATATTCTGCTGTCTGTAGATACATGGAACTTCCATTAACCAATATATCAATTGGAAGTGCAAAAATATTGGACTCGTGGTCTAAGAGGAGAAATTTGTGGTATGTTTTAATGAAGCAAAAGCTTGGTCCTGCCTTGTGTACATGTTACTAGGTATTATATCTATGTCCATTATATTACACAGTGTGGCAGCATGTTAGAGTATATCCAGAGGTAATTTGGACTATCAGAATATGCTGCATTAATCCCAGTGCATCATATCCCATAAGTTAAATTATATTCAAATTGTATTCAAATGTATCTCCATTCTGTAAGTCCCCCATTTTCAAAGTATCTGATGAACTGGGATTTTCTCCCACGAAAGGTCATGCAATAAATAAATTTTTTAGTCTTTTAAGTGCCACAGAACTCCTTGTTTATTGTATTCAAACTTACTAGCATCATGTGGCTTGGAAACATTTCTTTCTGCTTTTCTTTAATTTAGCAAGTAGAAGTACAGTATGTTACCAACAACATACTTCTAAAACATTTTTGGGGGAAGGAATCACTGTGAAACATCCTGTTACCCAATTTGTTGGCTGAATACTCAAACCAAGAGAAAGTAAAAAAAAAAAAAAAAAAAAAGAAAAGAAAAGAAAATTACCTAGTGTCAAAAAGATAAAACAAATGCATACACTTCATGAATCTAACATGTAACACACCACTTACTTTAAATCGGCTTTGGAAACTGAAGTAGTCAGTCTAACCTTGTCATTAATCTCAATCTCTTTTTTCATATCAAGGAGAGTGTACCTTACATCATTCCCTCCCAACTGATTATCAGTATCGGGGCTGTCAGACTAAACATATTTAGTGCCAACTCAAACAAACTTCTAGTAACTCTTCCACAGACAGGCAATCCCCTAAACCTCCAGCTCAGAGAATTCACATCTTAAAACAAAATTACACTGTGCTGTGTAGTCCCAAGGGACCCAGTGAGAAAATCCCTTGCAGTTCCTCTGTTTCTCTATGGAAAGGAGGGGATCTTATAGGGTGTGCAGAGGTTTTCTTATTTTCTGACTGATAGGTTTCATGGGAATGTTTATATAACAGGCACAATCAGGAAGAAAAATATTGCTCTAAATACAAGAGAAAAAATAAGGCGTTAAAGTTCTAGTGCCACAGTACATTGGTCAATCTGTAAGGATAGCTGGTTTCCTGAAAACCAGAACATTACAGAATTTTCCCTAAGTCATGCGGTTCTGAAATTACTAACAGATACATAATTTTAGTCTCTCATTTCTTTTCCTGTTTTGCTTTTAACCCTGCTCACCCATGTGGTGCAGTCACACAGGTTCACCAACTAAAACAGATTCCTTTTGGTGACAGATCTTCAGGCACCCTGCAGCTTTTGTTAATGAGAAGCATGGGTTTCAAATCAAGGTATCAAAAGAACAATTTTCTCTGAACATTACCCTGAAAGAGGTCTCTAAAGCAGCTTTCCCTCTGGATTTAAACAATCTGTGATGCAAACATACAGAGTCTTTGCAGTTTGAATTATGATGTGAAAAGTAACATCATTTTGGACAAACCTTTTGAATGAAAATAAGAGCACAAGAACAGCCATATTGGATCAGACCTCTGGTCCACCAACCCAGTGTCCTGACTCTGACAGTGGACAGTGCCAGATGCTTCATAGGGAATGAGGAGAACAGGTCAATTGCAAGTATGTTTTTCCCCTAACCAAGACTTCAGTTCACCTAGTCTCTAGTTTTCATGAGAGTCCCCAAGGGCATACATGGCTCAGCTATGGCTAATCCTTAAGTCAGACTCAGAAGCCAAGAATTTCTCTTCTTATTCCCATTTCCTGTTCAATTTTGGCAGTCCAATGTGGAGAAAGAAATCCCTGTAGAATGTGTACTACATACGTTATACATTGTTGCCCTGGCCACTTATATGGCTCCCTGTTCTGCAGGGGATTTTCCTGCTCTTCAGGGTGAATTCTGTTGAATATCACTGCATTCTTTAAAATAATCACTTGTACACTCCAAGACCATAGCAATTTCAAAGGGAGCAAGATTGTAAATCAGCTGATCCAAGTCACAAAAAGCTCCATTGTTTACGAATAACGTGGGCAGGCTCTCAGTGGTGTAACCATCCCATAGTTTATCACACATGAAGCATATATAAGGATAGATGAAGCAATCAGGACAAAATAAGAACCATTCTGAACTTTCACCCAATCGCTCCTCTGAGGTTTCAAAACTATTGCTGGTTGACTAGTTGGTTAATTTAATTTTCATGCCCATGATGATCTATCTTAAAAAAAATAAAAACAAACAAACAAAAATCCTATTTCTGGTCCAGCCAGGAATGGGAATCACTGAACATCTTATACTGTTCCAACCTGCAATCTCCCATTGCAGGGACAAACAAAGAGTGAGAGGCTATGACATGGATGGTCATTTTACTATGCTAGCTAGTTAAGTTAGCAGCAAGGCCACTTAAGTAACATAAAAAGAGTCTAGACAGCTCCAACATCTGGAAGAGGCAAATAAATATGTAAATCAAATTATCTTTAAAAGACGGACAGTGTGAAGTCTTAATGCTGTCCAGCTACAACAATTGCTTTTAGGACCAATTGTTACAGGTACAGCACTTCCATTTCTCCTTACATCCAAAGGAATTAATGTTTAGGACAAGACTTTTCTCTCTCTTTCCCCCTCCCAGTCATTTGTGAAAAGGGTAGGACAGGTTCTCAGCTGATGTAAACTGTCGTAGTTCTATTAAGATCAGTGCAGCTATGTCTGTTCATAACAGGAGAGAATTTGGCTCACAGAGTTAACACTCACTGAGGTTTTTTTAAACACAAATAGTGCTCAAGCAATCCCATCAGCCTTCTTTTCTAATAAATGTGCCTTAGGGTAAGTGTTTTAGTGCCTTTTGGTACTTTTAGGATTTTGGGTGTCATGAGAGCCAGGTAGGATCATTGAATATCTGCAGAAGAGCCAAAGTATTTTGTTTCTTGTTCCCGTGACTAGTCTATATTCCAGTTTATATATTGGGTCTATTTTCAAGGGACAAACATATCCTAATCAAGCACATTAGCATAAGCAAACCAAGAAATATGCTTTAAGTGTTGATTTATTTAACTTTGTTCCATAGCGTTGCTACCTAAAGGGCTAATCCAAAATCTGCTCACATTTATGGAAGTCCCACTGAATTCATTGTACCCTTGATGAGGCCCTAATGCCAGTACATCTGGATCAATCTGATGATAGTAACCTCTCCAATCAACCCACATCAGTAGGACATGATGAACATGAATAGGCAGTATCTGTACATTGGCTTTTATGAATACAACTCTGAAACCAGCAGCAATTTATATGAAGTATGTCTTTCTACACCCAAGCTGTTCTCAGAAGAATTCTCCATTTTTGTATACTCGCCTTTGATTCTGATCACACAGCTAGAAGTATTTCTCATTTAGAACAAACATGTAAATCTTTGCCTTTGACTCACTAAAAAGGGCCTCACAGCTGTATTAATTAATTAGGAGTCTCCCCCTCTGACAGTTTGCTTCCTTCTAAGTTTATGGGCACAATATGTGCCTGAGGCTCCCTCTGTTAGATTCATTCCTTTCAGGTTCAGTTTGTCCCTTAGTATCATAGCCTAGCCTGATTTTGCCTTCTCACAAAGTGCGTGCATTCTGTATGCTCCAACTACATATAAATGGAAACTTCAAGCCATCTTTATAAGTTTTGAAGGCATTTCCAAGTGATTCTCTGTCCTGAGTTTATGGGTCATGGTTAGGGAGGTGTTCCAGCTCTGACTGAAATCAGCTTTTTTAAAATATAGCAACAGTGCAAGACAAATACTATATTACTACTGTATTGTATTAATCCATAAAGACGTTTTAAAGGAGAAGCCCATGCAGAAAAACCCTCAACCTAGTCAATTTTGGTATGAATTTAGAGATGTGCACAATCTTATTTCATAGACTTCTGTAAACTGAAAGTCTGCAGCCTCTTTTGTCTGAACAGAAAGAGGAGTTCAAATTTTCTTTGTTTGACAATCCATGATGAAATTTAAAAATCTATAGTGAATCTCCATTGGTCATTCTAAACCTTCAGATTTCACTGGGGGGAAGCCTTTATGCTTTGTGACTAAATAAATCAGATCAAGGAAATGAGGCAACTACCGAAGGGGTAACCATGTTACTCTAGTTCAGCTAAACAAGCAAGGCATCCTGTAGCCCTTAAAGACTAACAAATTTATTTATCTCATGAGCTTTCATGGGAGAAAATCCCACTTCACCAGACACTTTGAAGATGGGAGAACTTAGAACTCCTCTGTGTCCTGTTTCCCAGTGTTTGAATCTTAACAGTTGCATTGATTTGCTGTTTCAGCATGTCCTGATCCCATGACTTACACTTCCCTGCATTTATTTTCCTCCCATTCTGTAAGTTCCCCCATCTTGAAAGCATCTGAGAAGTGGGATTTTTTTCCACAAAAGCTCATGTGATAAATAATTTTTTTAGTCTTTAAGTGCCACAGGACTCCTTGCTTATAAGGCAACTACATGCTCATGCAAAAGACCACAGCTTTTTGTCAAGACACCTTATAACAACTAAATCTGCTTATCAACACATTCATACAGAAAAAATGACAATTTCTAGCACCACCCAGCATTTTATCTTTGTGCTCTGCCCAATGAGAATTGCAATAAGTTTTGACCACCAACTTCCAGATGTTTCCTTTTAAGGGGCAGTATTAGAACAACAAGGAGAAGATCTTTGATAATGTTAACAATATCAAGTTCTTACATAGCACTTTTCATCATTAGATTTCAAAGCGTATTATCTCCATTTTCCAGATGGGGAAACTGAGATACAGGCAGGAAAAGATTTGCCCAAAGTCATCAAGCTGGCCTCTGACAAAGCAAGAAATAGAGCACAGGTCTCCTGAGTCTCAGTCCAGTCAGTCCTCTATTTACTAGGTATTAATGAGCTTCCTCAACCTTTTCTCAGTGTTAATAATGATAATTAATTTTAAGACAAATGGCTAATGATTATTTAATTCAGCCAATGATTTGGGGTGTGATCCCACTCCCACTCAATGGCAAACCCCTGTTTGTCTTCAGTAGGAACACAACCAACTCCCAGCTTCCTTCCCTATCCCCAACAGGAGAATAATCACACAAGTTTAATAACTATTTTTCTGCTTTAGAAATAACAGTGAAAAATGTACACAACTGTCACTGTGTATTTCTTTTTTCCATTCCTTTGACCTGACTTGTGATTTACCCTTGGAAGACTCAATTCAAGAAAATACCAAAAAAACAAGATATAATGGGAGTATGATCAGCCCACAAAGACTTTCTTGGACTTATTTTTTGGACATTTTTGTGTTTAAGATATTTTTAAAATTGCATTAACTGAATTGGGAACTGTTTTCCACCATTCCCTCATCCCTTCCCTCTTTTCAGACTAATCTATTCAAGGACTTTGGGGACTGCCAATTTGGAACATCTCTCTGACCTTGACACTTGGCAGCTATGATCAATCACTCATAAAATCCTGTATGTCAGCTAGAAACTAGCCGTGCTTCTTAAGCAAGTTGATCTGGTAAATAACTTAAGACATAAATCCATGCAAAACAGTTGAAAAACAAACCCATTTGATGAAGTCTTTTATGAAACTTTTAACTAAGGATGGAGCAAAAACTTCTCATCCTCATTATCCTGAGCTGCTCACAAATAGTACAGAGACATCTTTTTTTAAGTGAGGGAAGATGACTCACTTTCTGATGATGTTAGCTAAAACAATCCTTTAAATTGGTCAACATTACCCAACTCAACAGATTATATATATATGAGCATCATAGTTACGAACTTTTTTAGGCAATTTAAACAGTTTATCAAACCTATACGTAATTTATAAGGTAATGATCAGTCATTACTGCCTCTAGTTCAATTGTCTATACAATAATTTGCAGTTTCTCCAGCTCCAGTCTCACAACCAACCTAGACTCCACTGCAGTTAATACACAAAACAGAGGCTCATTTGGAAGCCAAAGTATCATATCATTGGGTCAGCAATTGCCATATGGCAAGGATATCATAGAAAACATCACTTGTTAGTGGATTCTCTGTACTTTATAGTCTTTAAATCAAAATTTGAGGACTTTAATAAATCAATTATAAGTTAGATGTTTATTACAGAAGTGAGTGGATGAGGTTTTGTAGACTCCATTGTGCAGGAGATCAGACTCACTAGATCAGAGATGCCCCAAGTTTTGTACATGTGGGCCACAGAGCCTGATTGGTGTGGGCCCACGGGCCACAAAATTCTAAAACCAGTTCTTTTTGCACTATACACAATATACAGTTATATATTTTCAGTATGTTATTACAACAAAAAAGCCATTTGCAGGCTACATGCAACCCATGGGCCACTCTTTGGGCACCCCTGCACCAGCTGATCAAATTGGTCCCTTCTGACCTTAGAGCCTATAAGTCTATGTATCTATATGTGTATTGACTGACACCACTCAACAAAGAAATCAGGCTTTCAAACTACATTTAGAAAGCAAGGGAAGTCTGTAAATCTTATTCTGAGTTTACCCTCAAGGGACCATCTCTTTGTTATAGATTGGTACAGGAAGTAGAACTGTGAGTCTGAGGCCTCTTGGCACTACCATAATAAAAATAATAGGAGTCCTATGGCACTTTTAAAGACTAATGTATGTATTAAAGCATAAGCTTTATGCTTTATTAATTTTTTTAGTCTTTATAAGTGACACAGGACTCCTCATTTGTTTTGCTGAAATGGACTAACACAGTTAACCATCTGGAAGTTTTCACCTTATCTTAGGAAAGCTGAAGAATAGGCTTTTGAATTCATCCAACTGCATGCCTGTTGGAAGGGACAGAAGTGTCCTCTCTCAACTCCTTTGTATTGAGAGCAAAATATCTTGTTTTCAGAGGACAGGAAGGTTCCTATTGTTAAATTTCCTGCCTAAACCAGTTTTTCAAATTTGTCTCATCCAATACATTTTCCAGCCTAAAATAGCAAAACTCATGTTGCCTTAAGTGGAATAAAATCAGATTCTAAGCTCAAAATAAGGTTGGTCTTATTAGTGTCTAACATTGTTCAATTAGTTTTTAACCTATTCTGGTTTATTTAATAGATTTGTTTTTATTCATTTTCTTCCTCATTTGTCTTCAGTAAGTTGATTTATATTTCCTAGATTAAGAAAGCATAATTAACTAAGAGGTAAGGCTACAAACATATTGGAATTAATGTGCAAACCAATGCACCATTCAAAGCAAATGTTAATTTCCTTTCCCCTGAAGAAATGTTTCAATCTTCCAAACAAACTTCCAGTACATCATGGAAAAGAAAATCCATAAAAAGCTATATTGCAGACCACAAGAAAGCAGGTAGAACAGAATTTTGGACAGAATCAGCTCAGCATGGAAAGTCATACTCTTTCTAATTATTTCCATTTTAAAATACTGCTTCAAAGGATTTTTGGTCCAGTTTACTTGTTATTAAAAGTCTATATTTCATCCTGCATCCCCAGATGCTCCTATGAATACAATTTAAATAATTTGTAAAATCTTTGCACATTTTATATCTCCCATAATGCATATTCAATCTCTCTCTCCCTGACCCTTTTGACAAACAAAAATTAAATAATAATTTTAAAATCTGAAATGTAGAACCTAATGCTAATCTTTTCAGAAACAAATAGTCATTCAAGACTTTATCAAGTTGTATTAAATGAAAAGGAATGAAAAGGAATAGAATGAAAGGGTTAGCAGTCACATGTCCAATGAAGTCAATAGGCATCATTAATAAAGGCTTGCACTGTGCATAAATGGGGACCCATTGGCCTGTGCTGAGGACCTACAATAAAATCTGATCATAGAAAATACTTATACAGCACAAGGCTCCCTTGCAGTGTCCCCTGGAACCAGGAGAATGAGTCCAGATGGTCTCTTCTAAGGCTTGATCCAACTTCCATTAAAAGCAATAAGAACTGAATCAACCAGCAAGCATGGAATTCTTTAACGTTTTATTTTATTGTGTGATATGATGCTTTCTCAGGGCTTCCAGAACCTGCCTTAGTGAGAGTGAGATTTGTTATTGCTAAACTGTGTCAGCTCCTTGATACAACAAACCCAGCCCAACAACTCCTCAGGACTCTATCAGTTCTTTCCTTGGCTTCCAAGTAACTCATGGTGAGGCCAACTCCCTACCTCCATTAAAGAGAAATCCTCTGCAGTATTCTGCCCCTGTCACTGGACACTTACAGAAGTTACCAAGTCTGCAGTCTTCAGAAAGTGAGAATACTCACAAGCCTGCTGGCTCAGCTGAGGATGTATGCTTCACTTTAGTACAACAGCACTAAGATGAATCTATAACAAAATAAGAAAAGTTGATTTATGAAGAACAGAGATTTAAATGCTATAGATAGAGATAATAGAAAGAGAAAATGGTTATAAAAATATAATCGTGCTTCCTAGTAGTGAAAATTTGACTCAACAGGCTGCTATCCTTGACTAAAATTCTTAATCTATTCTTGACTTATCTAGAACAACCTTTCAGCAACACCATGCCACATAGTAGGGGATCCACCTTTCAAAAACACAGAAACAACTGGCCTCTTTGTTAAGTGAGGAAGAACAGGGGCCTTCTCTCTCTTAGCCAAGTAAACCTTTGAAATCCATTCTTGTGAATTGTATTCCCAGATTAGAGGCTGGCAACCGGGAAGATAAGAAGAGCCATTTTTTAAAATTCCTTCAATGACCAAAAAAAGCAAGGAGTCTTGTTGCACTTAAAGACTAACAGATTTATTTATCGCATGAGCTTTCATGGGAGAATATCCCACTTCGTCAGATGCTTTGAAGAGGGAGAACTTACAGAACTGGATGAAAATAAATGCAAGGGAGTATAAGGTATGGGATCAGGTCATACTGCAACAGCAAATCAGAGCATTTGTAAGGATTCAAACTCTAGGAAACAGCACACAGAGGGAGGTTGAAGTGAAATTACTGTTATAATATGATAAATAAATCTGTTAGTCTTGAAGTGCCACAAGACTCCTTGAGGGGTTTTTTTGTTTTGTTTTGTTTTTTTGCTTTACTTGACTAAAACAGCTGCCCCTTTGGCACTTCAAGTGTTTTGAGAGCCACAATGGGTGTAGCCTCCTGGTGGGGGGTGAGGGAAGCTGGGAGCTGGGCCAGGGCACCTACCGCAGGGTCCCCTGGTAGCAAGAGGGGAGATGGGAACCAGGAGTGGACCCCCCCTCAGGATCCCCCATTGGCAAGGAGAGGGGGCAGAGCCCAGAGCCACAAGATGGCAGCCAAAGAGCCACATATAGCTCCAGAGCCACAGGTTGCAAACCCCTGTCCCCAATGAAGTTCTTTTCCCCTGGTGTTTGTGCCCTAGAGAGCTGATGATGTGTTGTCTTCCTCATCCTTCTCTGAATTTGCTTGTCCTTTGACTCAGATGCAAATATAACTTCCATTGTTTCTGATTTAGGCAAACAGGTACATCAATATTAGAACCAAAGGATGGGTGAAAGGTCTTCAGTAGATTACAGGCTGAAAGTCTAATAGAATTTGCAGTTTAGCAGGTGTCTGTCCATTATTTTGTTTCAGATTAGACATGGTTTGGGCAAAGGTGAAGAGCCAGATTCATTTCCATGTTCATCCTAAAGAGAAATTCCAAGTTCTTATTCCAGTTTGTCTTGAATAAAGGTAAAGATCACAATGTCCACTGATATCATTAGACAGAGAAATATAAGCATCCCTCTGTTTTGGAGGTAAATTACTGAATGGGGAGGCGATGGGTTCAGAATTACAATGGCCTACTGAAACTTCACCAACGTCATGTCCCTGTAGGAAAGATTCCAGACCACAGGAGATCTAATAGAAATATAACAGCTTATCTTTTCTGGCATTAAATATTTTACTGTACTATAAATAATTTATAAGTAATTTACTAGTGATAAATGACACCTATGCCTTGCTTCCTGGAGATCATCACAATTGTTTTCGAGCATGATCCCTCATCTGGCCACTTTCTGCCTTTGTTTCCTCATCTGTAGCATAAAGATAATGGGGTATATCTTTGTTCTATTGAAATATTGATAATTTTGATGTGTCAGTACTGATGTTAACTTTGTAGATCTATATTTAGGAACCTAAATAAATGGTTTGGTTTGCAAAAGCTCTTAATAGTTTCCATTAATTACAGTTCTACTAGACCTCAAATAAATTACAGGTTGCAACTTCATTGGGAGCTTCTGTGTGCTTGGATGCCTAAATATTAGTCAGAAGCTCAGCTTTAGGCATCAGGCTTTGAAAAATTTTGTCAACACCTGCCTACCTTACAGGGTCATTGTGGGGCTTTCTTCATGGTTGTAGAATAAATCTGAGGATCACAGCAGAATACCAGATGCATGTAAATTATTATAACTCTATCATTGTTGGGAAAACATGTTCTGTGGTCTATATTATTACTATTATTATTATAGTAAAATCCACTATGATCAATGTATAGCTAATCAAAATATAGCTTTTGACACTGATTATCTAAAGTCATGATCTGAATTTGGATGAAAAGCTATGTGATCTTTTCTGTTTTACTACTATAGATTTCATTAAATAAAAATATTTTAATAAAACAGTAAGACGTGGAAATGGTTAAGAAAGTCTTTTTTAACTGTCACTGTTACAGAACTAGCTTCACCTCTGTCACCTTTTTGCTCTCTTAGGGTATGTCTACACTGCAACTAGACACTCTCAGATGGCCTGTGCTAGCCAACTCAGATTTCATGGAGCTCAGGCTGTTTCATTTCTGTGTAAATTTCCGAACCTGGGCTCCAGCCTGAGCTATAGGACCCTGCAAGGTGGGAGGGTCCTATACCTCAGGCTCCTGTTCGAGCTGGGAAGTCTACACAGCAGTAAAACAGTCCCATACCTCAAGCGCCACCTGTTTAAGTCAGCTGGCACAGGCCAGTCATGGGTGTCTAGTTGATGTGCAGACACACCCTGAATGCCCCCACCTCAGGTGTCAGGCCTGATGCTTTTACGTCTCCTGTGCTGGAATTCTACGATTCCACTATTGGGACATGCCAAATTCAAGATGAAGCACACTGTGGTATAATGTAAATAGTTTCAATGTGCAACACAGTAAGTGTCCATTTGGATCCTTCTGCTGCTACACACTAACATTTCCCAAGGTCACAGCACACTAGGGAACTTCTAGTGCACACAGGCAGGGTCTACATAAACAGTTAGGGTATGTCCACACATCTCTTTTATTTCAGAATAACACTGGTTGTTTCGAAATAAAGATTAGGTCCACATGATGTTTTCTTATTTCAAAATGACGGGCTCTGTCATTTCGAAATAAGAACCGTCATTTCGAAACAGCTTAAATCCCATTCATTTCAAAATGACTGTTATTTCAAAATGGTTATTTCGAAATAAGGCCGTTTGGACATGCTGTTTCAAAACAACATCATTTCAAAACAACATGTCCAAATGGCCTTATTTTGAAATACAGCTAGTCCTCACTTAGTGACCTACTCGTTTAGTGACCCCTCGGAGTTATGACCAGCTCTCTGACGAGTTGGTATTATGGCGATGTACGAGAACTCGCATCAACTCTCTCAGATTCATCTCATTCCCGCAGTCAGAACTAGCGTTTTTCGTCTATGTATTTTTACTTTATTGTGCACCCCAAAGTACAAGATGTCGGCGAAAAGGAAGAGCATGACTTCACCCGGAGAAAGCGCCAAGAAACAAAGGAAGGCTGTCGATCTTGAGACAAAAATGAAGATAATAAACGAATATGAAGCTGTTAAGAAAGTTAAAGTGATAGCACGTGACTTGGAGCTGGCGCATTCAACTGTATCAACGATCTTGAAGGATAAAGATAGAGTGAAAGAAGCAGTGAAATCATCAAAAGGATATAAAGCCATAATAACTAGGCAGCAGAAAGGCCTCATTCGCAAAATGGAAAAATTACTGGCGATATGGTTTGACGACCAGATACAAAAAAGAATGCCAATGAGCCTTTTAATAATTCAAGCAAAGGCACGCAGTATCTTTGAAACATTGAAAGTGCGCGAAAATGAAGAGTCAACGGAAACATTTACGGCAAGTCATGGATGGTTTCAATGTTTTCGTCGGAGATTCAGCCTTCATAATCGAAGTATCAGTGGTGAGGAGGCAAGCGTGGACATAGAAGCATCAGAAAGATTTGTGGATGAATTTGACAAAATGATCGAGAAAGGCGGGTATCATCCGGAACAGATCTTTAATGCAGACGAAACCAGATTATTTTGGAAAAAATACCTGAAAGATCCTACATACACAAAGAGGCTAAAGCAATGCCCAGTTTCAAGGCTTTTAATGACAGGGTCACGTTGTTGTTGGGAGGAAGTGTCACTGGATTTCAGTTAAAACCTTTTCTCATCTATCGTTCTGCAAACCCATGTGCACTGAAGCAGGTTAGTAAGCACACGCTGCCCGTTTACTATCGTTCAAACAACAAAGGATGGATGACGCAATCTTTATTTGAGGACTGGTTCATGAACTGCTTCATACCCTCGGTCAAGCATTACTGTCTGGAAAACGGTGTTCCCTTTAAAATTATCCTCCTACTTGATAACGCCCCAGGCCACCCCCAGCATCTTGATGATCTACACCCTGATGTAAAGGTTGTGTATCTGCCTAAAAACACAACTGCTGTGTTACAACCAATGGACCAGGGGGCTCTCTCTACGTTTAAAGCGCTATATTTGCGCGCAACGTTTTCCAAAGCGGTAGCAGCAACAGAAAATGGTGAAGTAAACCTGCGCGATTTTTGGAAATCATATAATATTTTACACTGCATAAAGAACATTGAATCAGCTTGGGCGGGAGTGACAGAAAAGTGCATGCAAGGCATATGGAAAAAATGCCTGGAACATTTTGTAAATAATTTCGAAGGGTTTGAGAAAGACGAACATATTGATGTCAAATAAAAAAATTGTGGAACTTGCTAATGTGCTTAATTTAGATGTTGAAGTGGAAGATATTGAAGAATTAGTGGGATACATCGAGGGAGAGCTAACTAACGAAGATTTAATAGATTTGGAAGCGCAGCAGCCCTTGAAAGAGGAGGAAGAAGAAGAAGAGGAAAGAGTGGAAGAAGTACAAAAGAAGTTCACTGTAAAGGGGTTAGCTGATGTCTTCTCCAAAGTGAATGCAGCGATGTTAGAACTAGAGAGTATGGACCCGAATTTTGAATGGTTCACAAAAGTGGAACGACAAATGAATGAAATTTTACGATGCTATCATGAAATTTATGAAGAAAAAAAGAAAATTACAACGCAGACCACACTAACGAGATACTTCTCTAAAGTTCCATCCAGGACCCCTACCCCTACCCTTACAAGTCCTTCCATTTCCTTGCCATCATCTCCCTTACCAGGGCCTTCTACAGCACCTGATAACCCTGCTGATCTCTCCGACAATGACATTGATGACCCCCCTGCTGCTGAACCACACTTTGAAGGATTTGATGAGTAAAAATGTCAATGTAATCTGAATGTTTATTTTCATATTTCTTTGGTACATCATTTTTATAATTTTTGCTGATTGCATTTTTATGTTCTGTAATACAGTATGTAAGGAGTTATGCCAATAAAACAAAGTTATCACGATGGAGTTTATTTTAGGCCTTTTCTTTACAGTACTATTCAGAATATTAAAAACGATTACCTGTATTTACAGTACACTATGCAAACTAAGTTCAGTACATTAGAGCTTAAAACATTTAAAATATATATTAAAAATGTTATAAATGATGCAAAGGTGACATTAAAACTATCTACAGATGGTTGAAAAACCCACTACCAGTAAAGTACATTATGCCTGAAATACCGGTAAGGGCTGCTCCTCATTTAGCGACCAATTCGTTTATCAACCGGGTTTCAGGAACGGAACCCGGTCACTAAGTGAGGACTACCTGTAACCATTTCAAAATAACAGCCATTTTGATGGCAGGCTTTCCCTTAATTCGAATTAACTTATTTCAAAATAAGGACTTCATTGTGAAATAACTAATTTCAAAATAACGATGTATGTGTGGACATAGCCTTAGTGTTCAATATGTTAAAATAGGTAATGCACTAATAAGTACTGACAAACCCTTAACTGAGCCCTAGGCTACCAAACCCTGGTTCTTATCTGCAGGTCCATCCAAGTTTGGATACCTGCAGTTCTTGCTTTGGGAATCTGTGATGAGCAGTATACAGTGATCGGACAGCCTTCTAAAACCAGTTTTGTTTAATTTCTCAGTTGGAACAAAGAAGTAGAGAAAAATTAATTTTAAAAACAATGATTTATATACATCTGTTCATTTAGTCTTGCTGTTCTCTGATGGTGACATAGGCCAATCTAGCCTGTCCAGCTGTATTTATTCATACAGAAAATACCCCAATAACCGGATCAACATACAGTATCCATAAGTTATTATGGAACAGCTCCAAATCCATCACTATCTCACCTCAATGTATTTCCCAGCTCAATTTAAATAAAAAGATAGACAAATGGATGGATACATAGATAGAGGGACAGATAAACCAACTTTTCGTCATCATCTGCGCACCTTCCAGTGATTTGTTAAGGGACCTTACTAACTTTTATCATTGTGGCTTGTTCTCTCTCACACCTGCTCCCCAGAGAAAGAACCACACATCCAGTGGAGCATTTTGTTTTGGTAAATGTTGCTACGTGTTTATTTAAGATAAGACAAGATAAATGAACTGCACCCTTGGATGTGAAGCAGAGGATGGTGAGATTTCCAATGGTTTTTAGTTCCTGTGGCAATTCATTTCCTGATTTCAGAAAAAGCTCTGTCTCCTGAAAAGACAAGTGTTACACTGTGGCTAGAATGTGCCTGAGGGGGTGGAGTTGGCAACTGTAACTCTTACTGAAGCTTTAGATGATCTTTTAGATATCCTGGGCCCAGGGCCAGCTCAACCTATAAGCAAATGAGGCCCTGGCTTAGGGAGTTATTTCCTTAAGGGCAGTCTCAGCACCATTCCGGGGGGGGCAGTGGACTGGCCCAAAAGCCAGACCCTGGGCTCATGCCCCTCCCTGAACCAGTCATTTTGCCCCCCAGGGGGTAGAGCAGGCTGGCCCATCTATCTGGATTCACTTTCTTGCCCTGCGTCTGGGCTGGCCTTCCCTACCCCAGGGAGGAACAGCAAGCCCTAAGTAGGGGCAGGAGAAAGGAGCCCCCGTTTGCCCTGGCTCACTCTGCCCCTGGACCAGCTGTTCCCTGGGCCCAGGGGAGGAGCAAGAGAACAGAGCCTGGCCTCTGGGCTGGCCCACTCTACCCTTGGGCCGGCCCACTCTACCCTTGGGCCATCTGTTTCCCACCCTGGGATCAGGGCAAACTGGCCCAGAGTGGAGGCTGGGTTCCACTGCCCTCCCCACCCCCCGCGGGGGGGTGGGTCAAAATTGAAAGTTGACTTGGGGCACCAAAGCCACTCGAGTCGGCCCTGCCTGGGACCAGGACATAGAGCTCCCTAAAGACACAACTGAGACATTGAACTTGACTTGATATAATGGAGGAGAGGTTTGAGGTGCAGTTGGAGGTAGGAGATATTTTTCAAACAGACGATTAAAGACAATCTCATTTGACAACTCTTCATCATGTTTCCTTTCCTTTCCCATTTATGCTGAACTTCTCATTTTAGAAAACTGAATTAGGAGACTTCAGCCAGCTCCAAATTCAGATTTCTAAAGGACTATTTTGAACTGAGATGTAATCAGGTTGCTTCTTTGTCACAGCTTTGTACCTGAGCTGAAAGAGGAACAGACTTTTTGCTGGATACTTAGTACAGTGTTTCCCAACCACTGTGCCAGAGCACACAGGTGTACCATCAGAACTCAGCAGGTGTGCCACATAATTTTTTGAAAAACTACTAAGAGTTGTGGACCAGCTCATGAACATTCATCAGTTCATTTGGAGACTATATGGAGGTGTGCCTCAAAAAAGTTACAGATATCAAGGTGTGGCACAGCAGAGAAGAGGTTGGAAACCAGTGCCCTAGTAGACAAGGAAACCCAATGGTACTACATCCAAAGGTCACTTCTTCCTCACTCAGCCTAGGTGTAGCACTTAGCGCCATAGGGGAACAACCCAGATTCCTTTTATTAATGTGATGTTTACTTTCAAACTGAATTGGTAGGCTTGCATTAATAGTGTATTTATTGCTGTTTTCAAAAGAAAGCAAGGGAAATAGATACATCACTTATTCTAGAACTTATGTCAACTGCTTTGTGACTAATTCCCTTTGTTCTACAGTGGAAATCTGCCTCTCTATTTCTAACTTATAGTTTTTATAAATAAGTCAAGTCATACTCTGTAATCTTTATTAATTCTTTTCTAATATTTATAGAAATGATAGTACATAAAGTCTTTTTACAAAACATTTAGTATCTATTTTTCTGAAATGTCTCTGAGATGGATAAGATTATTTTTTTCCATTGTACTTGATTTGAGAGTTAATATTTATTGACTGGCATACTATTATTTATTATATTTATTTGGTGGCATAAATAATCATACATCTTTGCTAAACTGGATTCTGGCACAATATCCTGTGCCATATTTACTTGAAATTATCAAGAACTTTATATGAGATTTACAATGCTTCCACTTTATCTTCCAACAGCATAAAACCAAACCATCATCACCAATGTACATATGATGCATGGCCCTTCAATACCACTGATTCCTCATGACTGCAAATTTCACATGTAAAGAGTATGGATATTTTATTGACATGTATTTTATACTTAGTGTGACTTCTATAGGGCATTATTATGACCCTATTTTACATATATGGGCATAATCAAGGGGCCAGATATAGGGGACAGAAAACTCTCATACTGATCCAGTCTGGTTGACGAAATGAATTTTGTTTCACTATATGAATTAATCCAATAGGCTCACTATGTTTGATCAGTTTGGGACTCAAATTTAACCATAAATCTAACTCTACATTGACCCAATGGCAGACAGACATCTCAAAACAATGCACTAATGCTTTGGTGGTTGTGCTTTGATTTTACATTGCAGTGCATATCTCGTAGACTACAGAAATGGATGAGGATTATGAAGGTATCCAGTCTAGACATATGTTTTCAATTAGAGTCTTCAAAATAAAGAAAAGATACATGACAATACACAAAGAGAAGAATGGTCCAAAGACCAATCCCAAAACATGCATTCTATTTATATAGATTATATTTTTTTCTGGAAAAAATTTTAAAAAAATCTAGACTATTGGATAGCTGTATAATTATTGGTTTGAAAATTAACACCTACAGTAGAAAGAATTTTTCAGAAAGTCTCACTGGGCTGTATGGATAAATATAGAATGAACTCTGTATTTGATCTCCACACCTTAAACAAAATGGCGTAGCAAAGCAACATATAAAGAGTTTGGGATGCAAGGTCATAGAAGTTTACATTCTTTGACTCTTCAAGACAATATGACAACCCTCACATGAAATGGAAAGCAGGCAAAAAAATCTTAGGAAACATTCTCTGTGTTATTTGTAAAGCTATGATCTAAACCAGTGTTCTTCAGACTGGTGGCATTGCTGGCACTGGGAACATGCATCACAAGCCTCGAGTCTCAGCACCAGCTGGCAGCAGCAGAATCCAGCCTCCACTCCAGCCAGGGATCCAGGGCTGGGCCACCAATGGCAGCAGGGTTCATGGGCAGCCCTGGCCCCAGCTGAAGACCTGGGTCCAGACTGCCCACCAGTGGCTAATGTTCCCTCTAAGCTATTGATGCAGCTGAGCAAGTTATGGTGTTCACTGAGCAGCAATTTGTGAGGTATGGCACCATGTGGGCAACAATTTTTTGGCAACAGAAGCATCAGCAGGACTAAGTACCTTAATTCAAAATAAATGCATAGATGTTGTATTTTCATTCGAACTTCAGTAAGTTAATAAAAGCTACAGTATTTCAGTTTAACATTTTTATTAAACAAATGTGAGATGATGATCCAGTAACCACCTAAATCATATCAAGAAGTCTGATATCCATAGCAAGGTGCTCAAACCACAGAATATTGTCTCATGAGAAGGTTTAGGATATGCAGCTTAACACACTTAAAATTGCCTTCACCATACAAGGACACTTTAACAGAGAAGTTCCAAAAGGGGTAGCTGTGTTAGTCTAGTTCAGCAGATCAAAAAAGGAGCCTGTGACACTTTTAAAGACTAACAAATTTTGCACACCACAGCTCATTTGAAAAATAAACTTTTTAGTCTTTTTGAAAGTGCCACAGGATTCCTTGTTTGTTTTGTAATGTTTCCAGTTTTGTATAAAAATGTGATTTAAAAAAAAAAATTGGCCAATTTTTTTCTAAACAGCCAAGAAATTTTAGTCAAAGTTTAGTTTGAAACTGGACAAGGTTTGAGTTATTTCATAACTCAATCAAATGATTTGTTTCAATTTTAATGTTCATAGAAAACAAGCTTTTTATTAAAGGGTGGCCATAATGGCTTATTGTTATTCACAATCATAGGACTTATTTTCTACAATTAACATTTGAGATTCCTTTATGTTTCTAATATTGTAATCTGAAGTGATATAAGTTATGAATTTCTATTTTCCTGAACCAGGTCCCATACTGACAGCCATTCATTATAATATGGCATTGTTATATGAATTAAAGGTATCACTGATTAGACTATTTACTAATCAATTTACTTTATCTAAAAGTGTTTTGCTAATCACATTGATTTGAGTGTGATGATTTTTTAAGGACTGATTACTTAAATGTGGGCTACATTTTTAATCCATTTTATCAATACTCCAGTTAATCTGTACGCAATGCTTTCCTTTCCTAATGCAAAGAAAAACATCTTAATTATTTTACTGGATTTCTAAATGCTACCTAATTTTAGTTGTCTAGGTTCTGTGCTGCCTGGGCAAAACTGTCAGGGATTGAAAAGAGCAAACAAAACTTGCTGCAGATTGTCATAAAAAAAATTGGATTCACTACTTTCAAGCTCTGCCTGGACAAAAAGAATCTTTAGGCTAAACAAAGGCATAATTAGCTGTGAAGAGAGAAAAACCGAAGAATCAGATGACTCAGTCTTGTAAGTCCACCTTGCTTCCCCAACAAAAATATTTAATTTTTTTCAAGGTCTCTCTCTCATTTCAGTTCTTTTTTACCACCATTACTTATAGATTCGGGCTATGAATCAGTCCCATATTTCTTTGTGAAACAGAGGTACCTCATTATCAGATCAATCAATAAAGAATTATTAATCCATATTTATTCCTGACTGCCTTGTATATAGTGTAAGGTGACTCAGCAGTAACAAGCCTACCCGCTCTCCCAGTCCCCTAACCAAACCAACCAGACCCCTTCCCCCAATCCACCCTAACCTGCCCGCTGGCTCTCCCAGGCCTCCAGCCAAGCTAGCCTGACCCCTTCCCAATTCCTCCCTAACCCACCCTCCCAGCTTTCCCGTCCGGTCCCCCGAAGCTGGCCCAACCCCTTCTTCCCTTCCCACTCTAACCCACCCACCTAGCCACTGGCTCTTATTGTCCCCCAAACTGGTCTGATCCCTTTTCTTTCTGTCCCACCCTAACCCACCTGCTGGCTCCACTGTCCTGGTCCTCCCAAGCTGCCCTGTCCCCTTCTTCCCTTCCCATTCTACCCCCAGGGTCTCCCCATTTATTCAGCCACTGGTCCCCAGACCTTGTACTTGATGTGGCCACAGTCTTCTCCCACCATGAGCATGCATCAGAGCATGCTCAGGGAAGGAGATTTTAAACTCTCCCGGCCCCAGCCCCAGCCTGGCACCTGGAGGAATGAGCCTTTGGGGCCAGGTAGGGTCTGCAGCTGCCAGCCATGTGCAGGCTCCAGTGTTGCCCGCACAGATGACCTACACCTGCTGCACAACCACATACCTGCGCAGCCTACAGGGAACATTACTAGTGGCAGCAGCTGGGGACCCAGGACTAGATGGGGTCCAGGAAGGGTGGATCAGGCCTGGGGGGGTGGGGGCTGGCACAGGAAGGGAGGGACGGGGTCCCAAGCCTATTTTTGGGGCAGTGATGCCCATTTCAAACCAGAGATTGGGACCCAGTATTGGGTAGCAGACCCTCAGGTACTGGGTTGCAGAGCTCCCTGGTGCCACCAGCAAAAGACTAGAATACGTTGCTCAAATGTAGGTATAGGGTCACAGACAAAAGTTATATTTTTTCAGCTGCGTCCCAAGAAAAAGTTTGAAAACCACTGATCAAAACCTAGGGTATGGAAATCAGTTTGAGAAAATTAGTTTGAATTTGGTATTTCTCCCAGTAATAAAGTGAATGTTCTACATATCTGAGTTGCCCTGTCAGGATTTAGAGAAAGAGGGGAAAGGTCGATTTAGAAATCACACTAGTCTAACACCTGATGTAGAGATTTAAAAGCACTTATTTCCACAGCAGCCCTTCTTGATCTCTTTTAGATTGTTCTAAAAATAGTGATAGGATACCAGATTATGGTTTCTTTTTTGGTCATCAAATAGTAACAGGGGATAGAGAAGTAAAGATCACACCAAACATTGTAGAAGGAAGAACTTGTGAGTCAGTAGGAGGAGAGAAAAATGTGAAGCCAGGGTATGGGATTATGATATAGAGGACACTGTAGAACAGTGTTTCCCAACCAGTGTGCCACCGTCAGGTCTGAGCAGGTGTGCCACAAAATTTTTTGAAAAGCTACTCAATGAGTTCTAGATTGGCTTATAAATATTCATGAGTTCATTTGGAAACTAGATAGTGGTATACCTCAAATTAATTACAGGTAGTGAAGTGAGCCATGGCAGAGAAAATGTTGGGAACCCTTGCTGTAGAAAACAAACAGTGATAAGCTGCCAAAGAAAATAATGCAAATCACAACCAAGGTCAGACCAACCTATAGGCCAACCCTGACTAGATGGTAGGATATGACCAGGCTAGGCATAAGAGGGAGAACACACAATGGATATGAACAGATAGTGATGCTGATGCTACACAGCTCATTGTGTCTATAAAGATGCCTTGGAATGAGAAGAAAACAGCAAAATGGAATCAGACAATTCCAGCACCTACTACAGCCAACTAAAGGGCTGCCACTGACTCAAAACACAAGATAGATCACACCCTTTGGAACTGCCTTTTGCCCTGTATTCAGACGAATATTTACATTCAGTCTTGGTTCTTTAGGGGCAGAGGCCAGTGTACACATCTCAAGGGCAGGGAAGAGCTTTCTCAGTTGTAACTGCTTCCACCTAGAATTAGGTTGCATTTTTGTTTTTATCATATTTAAAGTGCATTATAAGATGCTTCTTCACAGGTGTGCATGGTCCCAAAGCCACTAGAAATATGACACTCATAGTAAAGAGCTAAAAAAATGTAGAGGAGCTGTGCTCCCTTTGACCCAGTCCTTTTGGCCTAAATCCATGAAACCATCTAGAGACCATGATAATGGGCCCTTTGGAGATACATGTGATAATACTCTAACTGTATCACCCTTTTTTGTTTCCAATAGGTTATTTTATAAAACATATTTTCATTAAAGTTTCAATAATTAGATACAAAACACCTAAGCTGGATGAAATATAAAAATCAAGTTTATGAAACAGCCTCTCACCATATTTTGAACTTTCACCTGTGGTCCCAGCCACATGTAATAAATGCAAATATCCACCAGAAGGAAAAACAATAAAAAATTATCCAAACATTTTGGAAGTCCTCACTAATTTCTTCCTAAAATTGCTGGGTTGAAAATATGATACTTTTCTCAATTGACAGAATAAACAAAATTAGCAATTGGCAGAATTTAAAACTTCAAAGGCCTAGATTTCGCTATCACATCTCTGCAGTAGCATAAATACTATTCAAAAACCTAACAACCAAAAATCAGCACACTAGTGTAAATCCCCTGAGCTCCAGGAGGGTTGCAGGATTGCAAATGCGAACAAAGTTTGGCCCAGAGTGGTATTCATAGATCATTCATGCAGCGGGACCAGCTTCACACATCGGCACCTACCATATTGAAAGGAAAAGATAACTGCCACAAGTTAGAAGAGCCACTTATGCAAACAGCCATTTATCTGCTGCAAAGATGTAATCATCTGCCTACTTTTACATTAGTGAGCAGCTATGCTGGAGTCGGGGGAAGCTACTTGTGTGCTTAAAGATGTACCTGTGCTTAAGTGCTTTGCACCTTGCAGGATCAAGTCTTTAATATTTCCATGCTGGGTAGACTTTTTATGGAGAGGTACTGTATTTTCCATAAGTAAGAAAAATCTTTCACTCTTCAAAAAGTAGTTGACATGCATGAAACTTGTTCCCCTAGGAAGCATTTTAGCTTCATTAGCTTCAAAAAATATAGTGAAAAATTATCACATTTAAATTAAAAAAATGTAATGTTCATGATCATAATTAGTATGGACTTCTTAAGCTCATGGTTAATATATAGCTCACATTGCTTACTGGTGATGTCACTCAAATCTGTGCATAAGGTACATACTAATACAATTCTGTAAAGCATGTGCATAAGGATCATTCCAGGAGAAAACAGCTAAAAATTATTATCCAGTCTATTAATTAAATGAAAGAAAGTTTATTTCACCCAGTACAAAAACCTGGACTATGTCTATTAATTTTTCACTGTCCACTGAGATACTGGTGCCAGCTATGACTCCCAGAGCTTCAAACAGGAGCATTTTTAAAAATCACACATTTTAATAAAACTGAATGAGAGCTCAATTTTCAAAGCCTAATTAGTGTGTGCTTTTCTCTGGCTAGTAAGTATTAATTTGATATTTTCATTCTTGGGTAATGTTTCCAGAGGACTAAAGTCCATTCACCTTTCACATGAAAATTCATCCAATGTGCACCTATAGTAGGTAGCTGAAGGTTTCCTTGTGCACAAGTAAAAGCTAGGCTCTGCAAATATCTTCCACACTGAAATTATGCTATTCATAATTCACTTCAAGCCAGCTGTGAATAATCTGATGTCCACAGCAGGGGTGTCGCTAGCACTGGGCATATGAGGCTCGTGCCCCGAAACCCAGCACCAGTGCCCTGGGTCCTGGCCTTCAGCCCCTGCCTCTTCCAGTCTCCAGTGGGAGACCCTGCAGCCACTTCTGGCCCTGTCCAAGGCCCAGCCACCCGCCACGGCAGTTGATGCTCCCTACCCTGTCAGAGGCCAGGGATTCGGGGCTGGGCTGGTGGCAGCAGGTGCCTGAGGCCAGGTTGGCGCAAGGGCAGAATTGGGGCCAGGGCTGTGGCCCATGCCCCAGGTCCTTCCCCAGGGCAGCAACGCCCCTGGGTCCACTGTAAAAATGAGGCTGAAGGGTTTGCATGAACAGTGAGCCTGACTCACATGCTATCTACCAGAATTTCATTCTATAGCAATAAGACTAAGAGCAAGGCACTCACCTGGCTCCAGAACAAATATATTAAAATGTTGGCCACAGCTATGACTACTGAACACCTGGCCCACAACAGATCATCCTTTTATTTGCATAGAAGTCAAACCAGGATAACATCTGAGCTAGGTTCAGTAGCAAGGACTCTCATCCTGAAAAGGTAGAGAAAATGTAGCAAAAGTATAGGGACCTCTAGAAAGAATCATTTCACTGGTATCCCTGGTAGCTTAAAGAAGTACCCCTTTCATCATTGCCAGGTAGATGTGAGGGGGCAATGAAACAGTTTCAAAACCAGTTGCTAAAGTCCCAGTTTATGGGTGAGGATAGCTTAGGGGAGCATATGACACACAAGTGCATGAAACAAATGCTCGTAGGCGGAGAAGCAGTAAGAGTTAATGAGGCATAGCATGCCAAGAAAGCAAGTGCTCAATGAGCACAAAGATGGCAGATCATGGAAGAGCAAATAAGGTATCACCCTTGAGGTTTTCCACAGGAAAACACACACATACTTAGTATGGTAACTGATGCACTATCCTCCCTGCACTGCCGTAAAGTGGCAAAATCTGAAATCCTATTATACGTTATGCCTTTTTGCTGTGACCTTTGAAACTTCATAAATAATTATTTTTTTTACAAAGAATAATATGTTGAGCTTACTTTTGACAGGGGCCTATGTAATGGTAACCAATGGCTGTAACCTCAATACTAGTACAACCCTTCTGTCAGGGCAAGATGGCAGAACAAGGGCTGGGTTCTACATCTAGGGGTTTCCCAATAATGTTAAACAACCAACTGGCTCAAGACCCTCCCAGTTTTTTGGGAACTCATGCACTATTTCCTGGGCACCCCAAAGGAGTAATGCTTCTCCTCTCACAAGCACGAGTCTCAGTGTGGTATACAGAACTTTTAACAGTAATAAAAACAGAATGTAAAAGGCCCAATCACAAAAATCAGCACTAATCTAAATAATCAGTGCAGAACAGGTTCCCAACATGTTCCCACACAGTATAACAGCACATGTGAACTCAATAGCAAAACCAGCACTGATCTGCAGAATCAGTGCAGAACAGGTTCCCAACAAACCCAGGGCATGTAGGGAATGTCTTTCACGCCAGCTGTCCACCAGCGACACCCACTGGTCAGTCATGCTCCACTCTCACCATTCGCTGGCTCCTCCCGCTGTCCACCAGCTCTGCCCACTGGTCACTCACACCATCCAGCCCACTGCTGGCTGCTCTCACTGTCCACTGGCTCCACCCACTGGCCACTCTCTCCATCTGTGATTTCAGCTCAGAGAAAGGGTTTGCCTCTCTCAGTGATTTCAGCTCTTAAACCTCAAGTACCTGCAAACAGCTTCTTCCATTAAAACAACAAAGAAAGGCCTTAAAAGAAGCCCAGCCAAATCTGCCATTTGACAGTGGGGCCAAGGGGTGAGGCAAATGCCTCAAGCATTTCCAGACTAAGCTATGCAACCCCCACCCGTCTTCACTTTTCAGGCTGAAACAGGCAGTGGCCTCTCTTACAAGGTTTTTTTTTTTTTTTTTTTTTTGCGCTAAGGGTAACTTTTACCCTTTAACTAACCCAAACAGATTTTGAACAATCAAGAGAGTAGCATATCACAAAAGACAGTATTTCATGTTTTCCTTCAGTAGAATTACATATATTGACAGATCTGTGATCAAATAAACCCAAATACCGTTACCCATACTGCCCTCCACCCATAGTGCAACTATGCTAATATATGTTCCTTGTGCAAACACCATTATTGCCCTGCACCTGTAGTTCGACAGTGCTAATATATGTTCTTTGTGCTCACGCAAATACAAAACCTATGCAGATTAGTTGCCCCCCACACCCCCTGCAGCTGTCAAGTACAGCTTCTAAGCCTGCCCTACACTAGAAAATTAAAGGAAAACACTGGCCCTTAACATGCCAACTCTCTGATATGGGCCTTCTCTGCTTAGCTCAATTTACAAAACAAGGATTTTCCACTCAGTTCGACTGACAGGGTAGAGTCCACTGAAAAACTCAGGCAGGACTTGTTTCAGCCAAAGAAATCACAATTAAGAGACAAAAGCATCCTTAACTGAATGCCTCTAAGGAGAGGTTCATTCCTCTGGTGGGGGAAAAAAAAAAAAAACAAAAACAAAAAAACAGTCCACATAAATGAGCAGAAGTCTAGCACCCGCTTACTAGTTAAGTTTTTCCTTGCAAATTAGTATAGCTCTACTAGGTCTACAAAACAGTGTGCATGTGTTTGCGTGTGTCACCTATATCATATACCCTTTAAGAGAAAGAGGGTACAACAGGTGAAATCTTAGAGATCTAGAGGAAATTATTCTTCATATCATCATGTTATTGCTGGTTTATAGACTGGCAGAGACTACATTTAGTTCTCAACTGTTTAGGCCACAAACTATAAAACAGGAATTCCCAGTTCACATTAGAGATGTTCAAGGTCAAATTCATAGAATCATAGGGTTGGAAGGGACCTCATGAGGTCATCAGTCCAACCCCCTGCCAAAAAAAAGCAGGACCACTCCCACTAAATTATTCCAGCTAGAGTTTTGTCCAGCTGGGCCTTAAAAACATCTCCAAAGACAGATTCCATCACCTCCCTAGGCACTGTTCCCTCTAAGCTGTGCACGTGTGCGCGCGCACACAGGTCATGAAACCTGCACACACAAAAAAATAAGTACTCACAAAAAAATTCAATAGTGCTAATATTGGGGCTCATAAAGAAATGTTTTTGCGCACACAAAGAAATTGTTTGCGCACACAGTCTATGAGTAATTAGAGGGAACACTGTCCCTGGGTAGCCCGTTCCAATGCTTTACCACCCCCCTAGTAAGAAAGTTTTTCCTAATATCCAGCCTCAACCTCCCCAGCTGCAACTTGAAACCATTGCTCCTTGTTCTATCCTCTGTTACTACTGAGAACAGCCGAGCTCCATCCTCCTTGGAGCATCCCTTCAGGTAGCTGAAGGTTGCTATCAAATCCCCCCTTAGTCTTCTCTTCTGCAGGCTAAATAAGCCTTCCTTCAGTCTTTCTTCATAGGGCTTGTGCTCCAGCCCCTTGATCATTTTTTTTGCCCTCCACTGGACTCTAAATTTGTCCACATCCTTTTTGTAGTGGGGAGACCAAAACTGGACACAGTATTCCAGATGCGGCCTCACCAGTGCCGAATAGAGGGGAACGATCATATCCCTCAATCTGCCGGCAACACTTCTGCTGATGCAGCCCAGTATGCCATTGGCCTTTTTGACAGCAAGAGCACACTGCTGCCTCATATCAAGCTTCCCATCCACCAGGACCCCCAGGTCCTTTTCCATGGTGCTGCTACTTAGCTGATCGTTCCCCAGCCTGTAGCAGTGCATGGAGTTTTTCCATCCCAAGTGCAGTACTTTGCACTTGCTCTTGTTGAACCTCATGAGATTTCTATTGGCCCACTGCTCCAATTTGTCAAGGTCTTCCTGAATCTTCTCCCTGCCCTTCAGCGTTTTTACCGTTCCCCCCAGCTTGGTGTCATCCGCAAACGTACTGAGTGTGCGATAAATCCCATCGTCCAGATCATTAATGAAAATATTGAACAGAACTGGCCCCAGGACTGACCCCTGGGGCCCACTACTTGTTACTGGTTGCCAACTAGACACGGAGCCATTGATTCCTAATTAGAAAGATTGATAAAAGCAAATTGAAGTAATTCTAACATGATGCACCTTCCAAGTTCTAACTTGAACCTTTTCCAGACCATGATCCCATGGCACAACAGAAAATCTTCAAGATTTTTCTTCCATCCAGCCATAAAGAAAGGGAGGGGAGTCATCTCCACAGAGGGGTACTCAAGAATCAGGCCAAGACCCCTGGATCTGATTCCAGATTATCCCAGAGTTCCTTTTCATCCCTCAGTCTAATATATTATTAAAACTGAAGAAAGTAAAATTATTTCCTCTTAGTCTTTTAAGAGAATCCATAGAATGAGAGCTTCACTTTGTGAGACCAAAACTTTCTCCACTTCAGAAACCCTCCTGTTATACACCAGAATCTCAGCCTTAACCAAATAACTGTTTCATTTAAAAATAAAAATGTAAGAGTAATCATTCCAAATATTTTTTTCTCAGACTATCAATAATAAATGAATGGAAAAGTTCTAAAGAATAAATGAAGTATGAGGGATTATTCAATACACTGGTCTTTCACTCTGATTTTCAATGACTTTCTGTAAACTGAAGCAGCTTACTATTTCAATTGCTTGTGTAACCTAATACCTAGAAAATACTCAGCTCCAACTTTATTAAATTTTAAAAAATGGTTGATAATATGCTTCCTTGAAGCCCTGCTGAGGGTGGAACAAATATCTGGTGCACTAGTTGTGTGAAGAGAGATTGCCTGCCAGGCACCATTTAACACTCATCCATATCATATCAGCAGCAGACATATGATAAGACATATGAAAAGAGCACATAACAGCTTCTGATCTCTTGGACTTAACTCTCACTTATCCCAGTTTGAATAAGGAGTAACTCCAGTGAAGGTACTGATGTAAAACTTGTGTGAGCAAATGTAAGATCAGGCACATTTATTGTAAGGATTTATAGTTTTAATATTCCATGCAGAGAAGTATGATTTTTTTCGAACAATACAAATCAGAAGCATGTCACAGAAGTGACAGGTATTTCCAGTCAGACTCTCACTGAGGTACCCTTCAGCTGTTTGCATGCTACATAGAAAGTTTCTCTTTAATTAAATAAACTGATAGGCCATAAAAAGAGTGGGGGTAGGGACAGCCAGACACTAGCTCCTACTTTTCCTATTAGAAACATACAACACACAAATGTTTCTCATTTCAGAAGGCTTAATTTCTGCAATGGGACTGGGAAATAAATTCTATTACTAACTTGTTTACAGACTGTGTATAATGAAGATCAGATATGTTTATAGGAGAAAAAAAGGTTTGGTTTTGTTTGGTTTTTTTGTTACAAGAAAAATTAAATCTAAGTCTGTTGGTCACAGCCTACTGAAAGTTGGGCTTGATTTTGTAACCGACTGATTGATAGGCAAAAGGTTTCTTGATTTGAAAATTCATGCAGGGTTACAACTTCAGCATATATATATTTTTGTTTGTTTATTTATTTATTTCCTTTGGTATATTCCACCCCCACAACTCACAGTACAAAATATAAATCTCCTACCAACCTGATACACTATTGTATAATGCTTAAATGAGTATCTTTATGGCATATAATTTATGTTCTAGACTCCAAATTAAAATCACCCCCAACTGTTTAATTCATGCTCTGAACCAGATCTACTCCAGAATGGAAGACTGGCTGTCATTTGCACCACCTTAACCTTATTTTATTTAATTTTCAATGAATGGATCAATCTGCACAGCCAGACATTTGCACAATTTGCACAGCATATGGTCAAAATATACTGTAAAATCTACAACTATGTATGTAAAGTACAGAGACAGCATCTGAATGATCGCATGCATGCTCACACATTATGGTCACGATTAAAAATTCAGCATTGCACTGTTACAATGTAGTCTTATCTGAGACAGCACTGTTTTTTCCTGATAGGTGATATTTATTATAAACTGGGTAGTTCCTATTGGCAAATGTTGTCATCGTACTAGTAGTCTCTCTGTTGCAATCATAACTATTTCTCATCTACTACCCAGTCAGTGTCCTGTGATCATATATTTTTTTCATGGATGTTATGGAGCATTCAGGTCATAAGGAATTCACGTTGCTGATCAGCAAGAACCTAAAGTTTTTTGCTTGTCCTGGAACATTCTTACAGGACTTTTCCTATATCAGTACCCACACTCACCCCGCCCATAATAAATCTACGTAAGCATCTTTTCTCCTCAGTTGCTGCTTCCTACTCTCCAATATACTGTACTGAAGGGTTATTTTCCTCCTTCTGTTGTGAAAGGTGCCAATATACTATCTTAGTGACTGAAATCCTCTTGTATTAATTATTGTTAATTTTGACTGTGGATGTAGTAAAAGCCTAAATCAGGATTGGGCACTAGACAAACACAAGGGAAGACTAAATTCATTCTTGGAAGAGTTTACAATAAAACTAGCATCACACACAGGGTTGGGTAGTGGGATACACTGAAAACATGAGTAATCACCAAAATAAATTTATTCCTGACTGCTATTCCTAACCTTTTGGAAAGGCATTATGGAAGATTTGGGACCTGAATGAGGAATAGAAAGGTAATTAGAATACCAATGCTGTACATCCATTTAGGGAGGGCATGCTGTGCATGGGAAGCAGGAGAGAAGAAGTCAGATACATTTGTGGTAAAGGTGGCAATGTGGATGGTCAAGGCTAGAGACAGTCAATGAGCAATTCTAAGAGTAAGAACAGATATTAGTGAGGACAAATTTGAGCCTGTGGCAATAAAAGGAAGAAGTCACTGGAGAGATTTGTATTAGCAGTATTATTTATCCATATCACAGACATTAGCAGAAGCTTCACCATACTTATCCACCTCTGTGCCCAAACACTGACTTTGAAAGAACCGCCTGTAGCAGTGCAAGGACGGTTAAATATCTATGTCCAGTTAAACCTTGAAAATACCACTCCGGATGCCATTTAATATCAAATGTTGTATGTGCGTTAAGTCACTTTTTCTGCTAAGCAGTCAATGTAACTTTCAGACACAAAAAGATACAATTCAATAGAATGAGATCCAACATGATCTAAGACTAAGCACAGGAAATTAACTTCCAGTCAGTTACAGTTTAAAATTCTTATGTGCCAAACACTTCCCTTACTTCCTCCCCAAGCAGGTCCATTGAGCTTTCCAGGCATGCACAAGGACTAAATCAGGATACTATTGGCTCTATTGGTGACTTTAAGTTAGAACCAGCCCTGTACTTTATGTGTTCTCTTTCTTTTGTCTATGGCCATATATACCATTTTCCTCTTGTAGGAATTAGATCAAAATAGCTGACAGGTTTATGTAAAACATATACCGAGGCTAAATATTCTGTGAACTAAACCTGAGACTCTGTAGCATAGATACAGAGCACTGCCCTCAGAACCATTACTTTTAAAATGGAAATCTGTCAAACTGCCAGGAGTTGGAAAAGGAGCAGAGGTGAACATCTTGCTTTTCTCCATACAACCATTAATTTAAAAACATTAATATTACATGAAAAGTAGTTTCTTGGGAGGCCTAGGGAAGAAGCTGTTTGGCTGGTTTTTGTAAGGGGAGAGAAGGAGAGACGGATTATTTCTGAAGAAATAGAGCATGAGGGAGAAGGAAATCTTTACTGATTATACATGGCTTTGTTGGAGTCAATGTGTAATTTTCATCACAATCTTCATCATCACTAACGTTGGCCCACATTTTGTACACCAATAAGCACACAATGACTGCTTAATAAAAAACAATTGTTATATTTTTCATAGATCAGTATTCATACTGCATAGTACTACAATAAATTCACTGCAACCAGTAAACCCCATTCAAGGCCACACTACATGGGCCTGGCTGTGTTCTCATGCCACTGTGAATCAGAAGGTATTCCACTGGCATTGATGAGGTTACATAAGTGTAAAATCAGAGCAAGTGAGATCAGAATCAGGCCCACCTTTGTAACAATACTCAGACTAAGGCCCTAATCCTGCAAATTCTAGTACTTGTACTTCACTTTCTGCATCTTAGGAGTTCCTTTGAAGTCAATGGAACTATGCACAAAGCATGCGTGCAACTGTTGTGGTCTAGGACCTAAAATATTTAATCCCTCAAAATAAACAACAAATATACCAGCACAAAAAATGTGTTTTAAATATAAATCTTGATCTCTATATTGGAATCATTAGCACCAACACACAAACACCCTTCATCTAACAATAAATAAATTTGTTAGTCTTTAAAAGTACCACAGAATTCCTTGTTTGTTTTTCTCATTTGACAAGTGCACACAGAAATCTATACAAGAAGGGAAGCTGTGACTGTGTTTATTTTTTATGTCTTTAACAGAATAATTGATTTACTAGATGCATCTTGAACAAACTTTTCCTCTAAACTATTATAATTTTGCTTGCCCTATTTTAAGTTTCAACTATTGCTGTTCAGGATCTTGTTCATGATTATTCTTCAAACTGTCATATGTTCTTTAGCAAAGAAATGGAGTCATAATTTGAAAACCTGATGCTAAAAACATCATTTCCTGTAACAGAAGATGTGGCACACCCCTTAGTACAACAGTAGAAATATTTAACACATTTGGAGATTGTGCCAGGAAAGGAATTGATTTGCTCTTGGCTCATTGTCCAGATCATAACAACTTTCTTGGAAAATGGGGACAGATCAATTTGTCAAAGTTAGTTGCTTCCAAACTGTAGTGTCACTAAATGTTTTATCCTACTGGCAATGGGCACTGATGTTCTGAATGTTAAATCAAATGCTGTAGCAGACCAAACATGCAGACTGGCTTTACATAAACATACTCAAACACCTGTCCCTAAATTATATGGCATATACCATTGGGTTCAAGGACTTTAGCCAATCCTATCCCATCCTGCTCTTTCCCTAGGATTACAGTGCCAGTAGAATGTAGCCCATTCACCTCTGCCACTCCAGGGAACCCAGTTTAAAGTTTGTATCTAAAAAACAAACAAACAAAGATACAAACAAAAAACATTAAAAGCAAATATACAATAGGGAGATCCAGTGGAGTTCTCTGACTTTTTGTAAGAGTGACTTACCCCTGTGTTAAATGTACTGCTAAGCTATATAGACTGGGAGCATTCTCAAAGACTGAGATGCTAAATTACTGCCAAAGCATGTGATCAGAGCTGTCCTTGGTTGACCCTGAGTACAGCTCCAAAGAGAATTTTAAGTAACATTTAAGGGCAAAGCTGATAACCCAGCATAAATATTATTGCATTGCAAGCTAACAGCCTATAAATTGTCTAGTATTTTTGATCCCCCATACAAGAATAGATGCCAGATTCAATATGAAGGGAGTATATCATATGATCTCAAAAACCTATAGAGCTATTTGGATTTATTTACTGCTTTATGCCTTCATATGTGCAAACTACGCACAACCATAAAGGTTAAATTCCTTCCTACTACTTGCTGCTTTGTGAAAACCAAACTGAAAGTGTAGCTGTCCAAAACTCTGTCATCTGCATTTTATTCTGGGCACTTTCTCTTTCTTCTTTCCTTTAAAACTGGATCCCCAGATGTGTCTGGCTAAATAGCAGAGAGGACTGAATTGTCTCTTTTCTTCTGTGAAAGAACCAGAAACAATGATGGTTTGCAGACAGTAAGAAGGGTTGTTTTTGTTTTTGTTTTAATTCTATTAAGCACACTGAACACTTCCTAGAATAAGACTAACAAAATTTCTTCAGCTGCTTTCAGATATTATAAAGCATGAAGCTTAACTTGGATGTGCAATTTACTTTTATTTAATAATGGTTTCATATATATATATATATATATATATATATAAACATTACACTCTCCTTGATTAGCCTCAGTAGATTCACACATACATACAATATCAGTATAAAGTGAGGCGAGACCAAAGAGCATTAAAACAACATTCAACTGAGCAAAATAATATCAAAATCCTTTTTCCTCCCCTAAGAATCTATAATAAAATCAAATAAAGGATCACACCAATAGTACCCTTCTCAGATTCCTTTAGCAAATATTTCTCTCCTATTAAAACAAATCAATTTAAAGCAGTTTTTCGGGTTTTAGCCACATCATCTTTGAATTTTAAAATAAGCTTTACAAAATGCCAAATTAGCTATTCTTTCTTTTTAATTCAATAGTCTCTTTTGAAGTCCCTAATTCACAGGACAGCAATATATTGGAACAGAAGAGATCAGCATATAATATTTTTTATCATGAGCATGTGTGTCCCTGCTTAACTAATCATTAGTTCCACAAGGTGCTGAATCTGCAGCCCTAGAAAGGAAAGTCCTCTCTGTGCAGAGAAAGAAAGTTTCTTCATATTGCCTCACCAAGACCTTAAGATAGAATTCATCTCTAAAATTCTTGCCTCGCTATGGACTCTGCCACCAGTGTCCCAAAAATCCCATAGGAAGTCTATGCCAGGATCAGGAATTGAACCCAGATCTTGTAAAACCCAGTCAAGGACCTTAACCTTAGGCTGTGTTCACATACACAGGGTTATTTCGAAACAAGTTGTGTCGAAACAACTTGTTTCGAAACAACACCTTATTTCGAAATATCTTATTTTGAATTAACAAAATGTTAATTCGAAATAAGAAAAAAAGCGGGAAACGAAATAGCATGTTCACAGTGTGAACATGC
>ML681966.1:46256561-46271384 GCA_007922195.1 Podocnemis expansa | reverse complement strand
GCCAAATAATACCATGTAGAGTAGCAGAGTGTATTGTTGTGGTACCTTCTCTGCATTTGTGCATCTGGCATTGAATTGTTATATATTCTATGTGTTATATGTTCTGGGTGATCAGAGTCACACACTAGAGTCTTCAGTTTTCTATTTGTGCAGCAATATCTGCATCTGCCCTGGTTTGTGCAGATATGGTTAGGGTTGCCCATGAGTTTCATGGAAGATTAAAGCTCAGAATCTTCTCCATTGGGTCTTACCTAAAAGTGTTTATTTGTAACTTCTTGTGAAATTCATTCAGCTTTCCAAGATTAGTCAGGGTTGTTGCATGGGTCCAAAAGGGCTTACTTAACTTCAAGCAGTGGTGAGGAGGGATACTGTTAAGCCCCTTGTGGATGGGAAGACATTGGTTTTGCACAATCCTCTGACATTCCTAAAGGATTGTAGCGAATGAGGGAACAAATATGTGACAGCACCAGAAGTCCTCCCAGCAGATGCCAGGGTAACGGGAGTCCTCCACGAGAACAAGGCCTGTAATCTGGAAACTTGCTAGCTATCCATAGAAAGCCTCCTCACCTTCCTCCTTCTGGTCTGGCGATCAATAGCAGACACCACCATGACATCCCTTTGTTGCCCTCTCCTCTAAATTTAACCCAGAGACTTTAAACTGACTTGCCTCCAGTTTCACAGTGGAGTTTTGAGCAGTCATATAGTGCTACTCCTCCTTATCTGTTCTTCCTGAACAATTTATACCCACCCATGGCAGTGCTCCAGTCATGCAAGCTATCCCACCATGTCTCTGTTATTCCAATTACATCATAGTTCCTTGACTGCGCCAGGACTTCCAATTCTTCCTGCTTGTTTCCTAGGTTCCTTGCATTTGTGTATAGGCACATAAGGCTATGTCTACACCAGCAAGTTAGTTTGAATTAAAGGAGGCTTAATTTGAACTAATTTAGTCCCCATCTACACTAGGCTTTCACTAGTTCGAATGAAGAAATTCTTTAATTTGAACTAATGAAAGCTTAGTTTGAACTAGTAAGACCTGCCCCTTTAGGTTGAACTAAGCCCTTAGTTCAAACTTAGCATAGCGTGGACATTTAAGTCCACTTTGTTAGTTCAAACTAAGGGCAGTTAGTTGAAATTAACAAAGGGGGTTAAGTCGAATTGACTAATTCAGCTTAGTCCATATTGTTAATTTGAACTAATAAGTTTGAATGTAGTTCAAATTACATTCAAACTTGTTAGTTCAAATCTGTTAATTTGAACTGAAGTTTGAGAAGTATAGACATAGGGCAATTGTCTTGGTATCTTAGGCTACTTTCCCTTGCCATTTACCTCCCCTGTTGCACCTTCCTTCTTGCACTCTCTTTCTCCTGGTATCCCCCTTCCTCACTAGTCTCAGGGATTAGGATTCCACCCCCAGTAAACCTAGCTTAAAGCCCTCCTGACTAGGTTAGCTAGCCATACTGTGAATATTCTTTTCCCCCTCTTCATTAGATGAATCCCCCCCCCCCCCACAGAAGTCCTCTTTCTTTGCCTATGGGATGTTGTCCCAAAGGAGGATCCAGGGAACTACAGACCAGGAGCATCGCTGCCCCAGGGAAGCACCCAGGGAACCAGCCCAGGCCCCGCCCCCTGACCGCAGGGCACACCCCTGGCCAGGGGCAGGGCAGGGAGCAGCAGCTGCAGCCACAGGGCCGCCCAGCTTAGGAAGGGGCCAGGAGCAGCTGCCGCTGCTGTGGGCAGCCAGGCCCCAGATCTCCGGCTGGAGACCAGGAGAGGCAGGGGCCCTGCCAGGACCCAGGGCACTGGCACCAGGATTCAGGGCACGGGCCGTGTGCGCCAGGCACCAGTGACGCCCCTGCTACAGACCAATCGGCCTCACCTCAATCTCGGGAAAAATCATGGAGCAGGTCCTCTAACAGTCCATTCTGAAACACTTGGAGGCAAACAGGGTGATCAGGAACAGGCAGCAAGAATTCACCAAGGGCAAACCATGCCTGACCAACCTGATTGCCTTCTAGGATGAGATGACTGGATTTGTGGATGAGGAAATAGCTGTTGATGTGATAAATCTTGACTTTAGCAAAGCTTTTGACATGCTTTCCGACAGCATTCTCCTCAGCAAGTTAAGAAAGTATGGTTTGGATTAATGGACTGCAAGGTGGATAGAAAGCTGGCTAGATCACTAGGCTCAGCAAGTAGTAATCTATGGTTCACTGGCTAGTTGGCAACCAGTAATGAGAAGAGTGCCCACAGGGTTGGTCCTGGGACTGATTTTGTTCAACATCATCCAGATCTTTAATGAAGATGGGACAGATTGTATGCTCAGTAAGTTTGTGGATGACACCAAGCTAAGGGGAATGGTAGATTCACCGGAGGGTAGGGACAGCATTCAGGGAGATCTAGACTAATTTGAGCAATGGGCCAAACAAAATCTCATGAGGTTCAACAAGGACAAGTGCGAAGCCCCGCACTTATGATGGAAAAATCCCCTGTACAGCTCCAGGCTAGGGACTGACCAGCAAAAGTAGAAGCTCTGTAGAAAAATGCCTGGGAGTTATGGTGAATGGAAAGCTGGATATAAGTCAACAGTGTGCCCTCGTTGCCAAAAAGGCTAACAGCATATTGGGTTGCATCAACAGGAGCACTGCCAATAGATTGAGGGAAGTGATTATTCCCCTCTATTTGGCACTGGTGAGGCTGCATCTGTAATATTGTGTCCAGTTTTGGGCTCCACAATGTAGAAAGGATGTTGACAGATAAGAAAGACTCCAGTGGAGGGCAACAAAAATTATTAGGGGGCTGGAGTACATGACTTATGAGGAGAGACTGAAGGAACTTGACTTATTTAGTCTACAGAAGAGAAGACTGGGGGTGGGGGGGGATTTGATAGCAACCTTCAGCTACTTGAAGCAGTGCTCCTAAGAGGAGGGAGCTAAGCTGTTCTCGGTAGTAACAGAGGACAGAATAAGGAGCAGTGCTTTCAAGTTGCAGCTGGAGAAGGTGAGGTTGAATATTAGGGAAAACTCTCTCAGTAGGAGGGTCATGAAACACTGGAATCGGTTGCCTAAGGAAGTGGTGGAATCTCCGTCTTTGGAAACGTTTAAGGCCCAGTTGGATAAAACCCTGTCTGGGATGCTTTAGTGGGAGTAGGTCTGCTTTTAGCAGGTAGTTTACTAGATGACCTCATGAGGTCCCTTCCAACTCTAATATCCTGTGATTTTACTCCTGGGCCATGGGATTGATGGGGACACAGATGCCTGTGGTTAGACAGGAAGATAGTCTAGACTAGCAGCAGAGGCATGCCTGGGATGAGCAGGCTGCCAGATGAACCCAAGTGAGTTGAAGGTTGGTTTTGTATACATTTCAGTTGGGGTTTAGTTGTGCTCTGTGGCCCTAGAAGAGGCAGGATTCTGCAGAGTGGTCTGAATTTACAGCCAGGTCATTGTTACATGCAAAATAAGCCAAAGGACAGTGGGGGAAACTGAGGCAAAGATGATGCAATACGATATCCAGGCAGGAAGGAGTGTGTATTGAGGTGGCAACCTTGCTAGAGCTTGTTATTGTGTGTCACTAATAATAATGAGGATAGCCATGAAACAACTCTTGTTTCCTCAAGTGCTTGTTCTACAGCAGAGATTCCACTGTTTCATTAATAATGCCCTTTCTTCTGCAGTGACTACTGAGAGAATTGCCTGTCAACAACATTAAATGTAAAAAATAAAAAAAGAGAAAGAATTATGCCATTTCTGATTTTAACTTCTTTATTTTTTAGAATACTTTTGAAAGTGATTTGGAACTTTTAATAGTAATAAAGTCATCAGTGTGATTCTTCCTCACTCATTTCCTGATCTCTCAGTCCTGCTTCAAAGCTGTCCATTTAAAATTACTTGCCTGCACTTATAAAGACCCCATGGAGTCTGCACAAAAGACTGATATAAAAAGCCGGAAGGTGGCTTATAGATGCTACAATGGTTGAAAAGTATTAGAAACAGGTAATAAAGTGAGCTGCAAAATTCTTCACTGAGAAGCAGATGAAAGTAAGAAAAATGCCAGGTATGTGAAAGTAAAAACGTGTTCTTTAATGTATTGGAGGGAGGTAAGGGTAGAGGAGGCAGTATGGTCTGAGGCCCAAAAGCATTCCAGCTACTACTTGTTTGGAGCACTGCAGAATCTCATGTAGAGAGGAGAGATTTAGTCCTCATTCTCATATACACAACAGACCATGATAAGAGTGAGAAATCTTTTCTTCAAGTCCCCCTCCACAAATCAAAGAACATTCCTGAAAACTTTGGTTCCTGTGGCATATAGGGAAGAGGGCAGAAGAATCCTTGCCCCAATCAAGAGTACATGTGGGGAAAAATATTTGCTAGCTAGAACTCTACCACCACCCTCACCCCACCCCAATGAAACCAGGAAAAAACCTCCTGCCCTTGAGCTTGATGCTGTATCCTAGTTTCCCTTCTCACTTGTGGTTGAGTGGATGAGGGAATGAGATAAAACTGGATACTTGGACAGTGGACTCTTAGAAAAGGAAGATACTTGAAGAGTGAGGGATGTGGCAGGAAGGAAAGATAGCTTAGGGAGAGATTTTGGAACATGACAAGCAGAGGAACAAAAGGCTGAGTGTGTTAATATAAAAAGGCAAAGAATTGTAACAGGAAAGCAGGTAGAAGACTATCAGAAAGAAAGACTAAGGATAGTGAAGAAAGGTGAAGGGAGGATTGCTGGCAATGTCAGAAGAAAAGACCAATGCATAGAAGGAAGATAATGAAAAAACATGCTAAAGAAGGAAGAGATCAACACAAACAGAAATAAAAAAGCAAGGGAAATAAGAGAGTCAGAGAGTAAGAAGTTAAAAGCAGCAATGGAAAAGATGAAAGAAAATGTACATTGAGGTCTGTAATCTGGCAGATTTGAACTAAATTATGTAACAGGGATTGCCAAACTGTGACTTGTAAATCACATGCAGCTCTCTTACAGTTGATGTCCTTCCCCATTTTCTACCTACCAGACTAGGGTCGGGCGGTCAAACGTTCTGCCCTGTGGCAGGGTAGTGAAGCTAAAGTATTCTGCCTAATGAAGAAGTGATCTTGGGGTGGGGCAGGTCAGTAAATTAGGCCATTCCTGTTATATGATGGACTCTATCCACCAGCAGAGATACTAAGGGCTGGGGAAAAGCCAAAAGATGCAGAGGAACAGACAGACCACATCTCTTAGGAGAGGACTTATTTAAGGCTATATAATATATTCTAGATAAAAGAGTAGAGGATAGACATTGCTAAAGTACAGGAAGGAACTAAAGAGAAACAGTCAAACAAAAAAAAGTTCCATTTAATTACACCACATGAAGACAGACAACTAAATATTGACAAATTTTATAAGTGCTAGTATATAAAAACAAGTCTAAATTCTAACATGGATGAACAAGAGTTCCTAGTATTAAAATGAGATTCTTGATATAACAGGCAACACGGAAACTTGTTGGAAAGATGATACACACAGAGACACTGTAGTACAAGGATACAAAATATACAGGAATGACAGAGTTGGTCGCACTGCTGGGAGAAGGGCACTATATGTGAAAAAGCATCGAATCAAATCAAGTAAAAATCTTAAATCAAATCAAACAGGACCATCAAATCTCTGCGGATAAAATTCCATGCTTGAATAATAAGAACAAAACAGCAGAAATATACTACCAACCACTTGACCAGGATAGTGATGTTGATCATGAAATGCTCAGGGTCATAAGACCACAAAAACGGAAAAGCCAATGATAATGGTGAATATTAGCTATCCTCATATTAACAGGGAATACGTTACCTCAGAACAGTGCAGAGATAAAATTTCTAGCCATCATTATTGACAGCTTCTTTAAGCAGCTAATTCTGGAACCCAGGAAGGGAGAAACTATTCAGAATTTAGGCCTATGTGGTACACCAGATCTGGTCCAAGAGATGAATATAATTGAACCACTGAGTTATAGTAATCACAATATAATTAAATTTAACATCTTTGTAGAGGGTAAAATACCAAAGAAACCCACAAAAAAAAAGTCGTATTTAATTTCAAAAAGGAAAACTACATAAAAAGGAGAGACTTAATTAAACAGAAATTAAAAGGAACAGTCAGAAGAGTGAAATGCCTGCAAGCTTCATGGAACTTTAAAAAATACACTAACAGAAGCTCAAATATATGAAAACCCCAAATAAAAAAAAAAAAAAAAAAGACATGGAAGGAGGACCAAAAAATGCCAGCTAATCAACAGAGAAAAAGGAGGTGGTAAAAGACAAGAAGGCGTCTCAAAAAATTGGATGTCAAATCCTAATTAGGAAAGTAGAAAAGAAGTTCTCTCTAGAAATCCAAGTGTAAAAAAATAATTAAGCAGGCCAAATATTAGTTTGAAAAGCAACTAGCAAAAACTTAAAAAAACTAATGGCTAATTTTTTAAGTTTGAAGCAGAAAGTCTACACAACTATCAACAACCACTAACGCTGGAGGAGCAAAGTTCTAAAGGAGAATTCAAGGAAAACGAGGCCAATGGAGAGAAACTAAATGAAGTCTTTGCTTTGGTCTTCACTGTAGACAGTGTGAGGAAGATTCCTACAGCTGAGACTTTTTTAAAGGTGACAGATCCAAGGACGTGTCCCCAGTTTGAGAAATCAATAGAGAGATATTGAAATTAAATGAAAAATTAAACAGTAATATTTCACCAAGGCCAGATAGTATTCACCAAAGAGCTCTGAAAAGACTCAGATCTCAAATTGCACAACCGCTAATTGTGGTATGTAACCTACATGTTAAAGCAATCTCTGTCCAGATCACTGTCAGATAGCTAATGGAGGTGGAGCAGGTAGTCAATCCACTGAAGAAGAGGTTAAGAGAGCCCTGAAAAGGCTAAGACCATAGCAACCAGAAGGGCAAAAGGAGAAGCAGCCAATTGCACCCAGGCAGGCCCACATAAGAAGGGCTGCCAGCCAGAAGGAGGAAGCAGTCACTCACAGGAGCTCACAGGGAGAAGGCTGGTTGATCTGCAGGGTAAGCTAAGCCAGTTCCCTGGGATAGAGCCGTGGCAGGCCCAAGGGAAGGACCAGCTGTGAGTCCTGTGGACTGTACAACTGGCTTCAGGGGGAACAGTCACTGGACCCTGGAGTAAGGGCCAGACAAAGAAGGCAGGGCCATCTCTGGACAGGAAGCATTTGGGCCCTCAAAAAGGACCTGACTTTCGACTGCCATGGCCACTGATACAACTGGCCAAGGACTCCTCAAGCCAACCCACACCAGAAGGGGAAGGAGCAAGGGCTGAGCCACAGCCAGAGAGGGCTGTGCTGCAAAAAAAGGACACAAGCTTGCAGGAAGACACAGAGGTGACCAGAGCAATTCCCTGGGATGGCAATAAGGAGCTTCTACAGTGGTGAGCAGCTGTGATTTCTGATGTCAGACTTGCCCATGAAAGAAAACAGAATGCTACTGTTCATCACCTACAGTCCCCAAGTCAGACCTCTACAGCACATCATCAAGGACCTACAGCCTATTCTACAGAATGATCCCTCACTCTCTCAAGCCTTGGGAGCCAGTCCCTCATCCTTAAGCAGATACTCACAAGCAGCTATAGACCAAACTCCAGAAACATTAAAACAGTCAAATATCACGGCAACAAACTGTTACCAACTTTGCCCACAGATCTGCACAAAAGACACCATCACAGTACTCAATCAAGCCAGTTGCTCAAGGGACTACAGATTTTTTCTTCATGACAAAAGGTGATTTGACCTCACCTTCTTCTATATGCTGTTCCCCAGTGTTTGAATTTAAACAACTGCTTTGCTTTGCTGTTACAGTGTAACCTGATTCTATGACTTACACTTCCCTGCATTTATTTTCCTCCCATTCTGTAAGTTCCCCATGTTCTAAGTGTCTGACGAAGTGGGATTTTTTCCCACCAAAGTTAATGTAATAAATAAATTTGTTAGTCTTTAAAAGTGCCACAGGACTCCTTGCTTATTTTGCTGAACTAGACTAACACAGCTACCCCTTCAGAACTAATGAAATGAGGAGCTGTGAAGGATGAAGCATTATTTTGGGGAAAAGATGGCTTCAGAAGTGGGCAGGTTTTAGTGTTAGTCTATCTTTAGTTAATCAGTGCTGAGATTTTCAAAACCCTCTGAGCTTTGGCTTAACTCAGCTCTTATTGCATTCAGTGGGATGAGTTAGGCCATTACTGAGTGCTTCTGAAAATCCTTCTGTGAAGTTTAGAAATCATCCCCTCAAATTAGGGAATTTCAACAGTAAAGTCAGAATGCTCAGACTACATAGTTTCCCTAAAACATTTTTTTAATTATTTGCCAATTGTTATAATAGAAACTGGAATTTACTATATTGCTGTACTTATAGCTATCAAAGCAGATGTATTTATCTTGCATCAATATTTGTGACCATTTTGTGTAAGAAAGTGTTAAAATAGTATCAAATGCGACAGTCCTTGCATAAAGGGATAGTTGAGAGGATGGCTGGCACAGAGACAGCTTCACCACAGCAAATATTAGGTCTTTTATATATTTTCTTCCTACAATGACAGCCACTTCTTTCTCCTTTTCATGTGTTCTAAACAAATGTTAAGACACATCCTCTCATGTCCTGCAGTTACACAACAAAAAAATCAGACTTTCATATTCCAAAAGACTCATCCCTGGGACTAATTTAACAATTGACTTCTATATCCAAATGGCTGCAATGCCTACCACTTAGCATTCAGCAATGGTCGAGTTTGTAACTGAGAGACTTCACCAGGGTGCAACAAGAATTCAGGGATTTATTGTATGCTATTGGCATTCACCAAGTTCTTTTTGGTGCACTATCTTTTAAAGAGCTTCACAGAGCTCTTTAACTATCTACTGTACCTACAGCACAGTTCCACGAAAACCAGTTAGAGCAGTTTTCATGCCCTTAATGCCCTCGAACACTTAATTCTCACATGATTAAAAAAACAGCTAGGAATTCTGAAATCCAGGACTAAACACAAAACAAGGGAACTCTGTGATTTCTTTTTTTATATAGCTTTGCCGGAAACTGGCACACTATATATAAAAGCAATGGACTCTATTTTTTGCCACTGTAGTTTGTAGATGCAAATAATCATGGACACCATTTTGTATCCATAACTATTTATAGCTGAAATTTAGCTCTTTAGCTGTTTAAGGCTTAGGGAGAGGGATGGAGCCCAAGCTCCAGCGCAAGATGGAACATCTAGATAGCTATTTTTAACACGCTAGCACAAGCCCCTCAAGCCCAAGTCTGTAGACCAGGGTTCTGAGACTTACTTCTGGGGGGAAGGAGGGCATAGTTGGCAGTGTAGATATATCCACAAGTGCCTGACAACATCAACAAATCAGGTGCAGTGCTTAGACACTAAATGATTTCAAATTTACATACAATTAACTACACTTACAAAATTTCAGTATCAAAGGTCTAGCTAAGGCCAAAGTAAAAATTGGCCCCAAAATGCACATACATTTCTGCTGCACTTGGACTGAACTAACAGAGTGTGGAAAGACAAACTGAGGAAGAACTACAAAATACATTTCTAGCTATATCATTTTTAAACAGGATAATTTGTAAAAGGACAGCAGCACCTGAGATGGCTACTACTGAAACCCTACCCACCACTGTTTCAATGTTTCTTTCATCAGCTCACTGTCTGTGAGAGATGCACAGAGTTTTCTGTTCTTCACCTCCTTTTATTCCCCCTTAACATGAAAAACAGATTCAGGATGAGGTGTAATCTGTGTTGAAAATTCCCATTTATGCATCTTTACACCAGCCTTGTCCTTCCCTAATTGTCTGTCTGACATGCAGGGTGGATGGTCCAACAACAGCTCATTGTCAACATATCTAAAACAAAGCTGGTTATTTTTCCTTCTAAACGCACTTCTCTTCCTCATTTTTGCTATGACTATTGACTCCTCTACTTCTATTTATAACTCAATGTTGGTATCTTCCTTGCTTATTCCCTCTCCTCCTCACGCAGTTGAATAGTCAGTACATTTTTAACTTTTTTCAAAAATATAACCCCTTTCCTCCATCTCAACAGCTAAACCATTCATCCATGACTTGTCATCTCAGCCCTGATTATTGTAACCTCCTTCTCTCTGGGCTCTCTAAATCCCCATCATTCATCAGCTCAGCCAGTCCTCTCATCAATTCAAAATCTCTTTCTTGCCCATAAATAACATCATGTCATTCCTTTCTTTGAATTGTTCAACTGTCTTCTCCTTGCCCACCAAATCTCATTTCTACATCTCTCTCCAAGTTGCTGCACAGATCAATCCTAATCTATACCACACATCTTGTCTCCTACATTCCCTCCGTCCCTTCACTCTAGTGATGTTTGCCTCTGCACCACTTCGTTTCTTTCTACCATGTATTCATGCTTCCTTTCGTGCTGATCCTGTGAATAAAACAATAACACTATCCAGTCTGCAGACTTATATTCTCCATGCTTTCAATCTTTCCCACTGACTCACTCTGACATCCCCCTCCCAGCATCTGGTTCGGTCTGCTACTGTGACCTGAATTCCGACTTACCTCACTATGCCAGATGATCACCCACTCCTCAGTCAGTCCACACTAGCCTCCTGTATATAATCAGTCCCAGGCAATGGATGTGCACCCTCTGACCACTTAGGGAATGGTCCACCAGCAAACACCCCATCACCCAAACACTACACTGGAAGCTTCCATCCTACAGGGATTGGGACTCTTCCCCAATCACCAGACTCCTAGACCCAAGTCTGTCCATTTAACAATTAAATGGCTATGCCTAACCTCACTCATTCACACCCTTTAAAGTCCACATAGCTTTAGATAAAACAAATACTAGTTTGTTGATTGGAATATGACTTTAAATGAGTATGTAACAAATCAAAACAGTTATTTAGTAAAGGAGTCAAGAGTTACCACAAGCAAATAAAAGATATAAAACACATGCTTATTTAAGAAACACTATTCCTAGATTACTGTCTATTCTCCTCATTCTTATCCATAAGGCTGGCTGGCTGTGGTGGTCAGCCAGCCTAGGCCCTGCTGGTCACATTGATAGTCTTGGTCTCTTAGAGTTGCTCATAAGATGGCCTTTCTCTGACAGAAAGCCAAAAACTTCTTCCTCAGTGCAAAGTGTCTGTATTTGTTTTCCAGTCCCCCTCACCCTCCTTTTCTCCTGGGCCACAATAATTTCCTTTCTTCCACCTGAACCAAGGAGTTCAATTTGCATAGTCTTTGTCGTGTCTCTCTCCAGCCTCTGTGTAGAAATAGCCCTGATGATATGAGCCATGTAACATCCTTCACATCTGTACACATACATGATGGTGCAGGAAACATGATACCCCAACAATAAGGGTGGGGAATTCAAATAGGAATCTTGCATGGCACATTTTGCATCAAACCACACTATTACAGTGGAAGTGTGAACAGAAAAATTGCAGAGATCATAGCCTAAGAATGCACAGATGTGCATCCTATGACACTCACTTTTTCTGAAAGTCCCACAAGTCAAAAACGATGAATTAAGGGATTAAAAAAAAAAAAATCTAAAGTAACTCCTTTTGTAAGTGAACCAGGCCAATCAGACACATGATGGAAACTCATACATGCCAAAATAGAACAGTGAAGAGCCAAATGAAACGCACAAGATACATGTTGACGATTACTGCTCAATAGAGCACACCACCAATTACTTAGTAGATACATTATTTCTATTTTTAGAAGTAATGTGATATGTATTTGTGCTCCGACAATCTTCACAGAGGACAGAAGTTCTGTTAGTCTTATTGATGCTATTTTATCTCCCTGCTTTTTGGAACAGTGTAAAATACTGAAGTTTCTTCCCAACTTGCAAAGTGATTCATTTTCAAGTGAAGTTAGGTTTCAGTCTGGGTACAGGGAACCTAAATAGCCCAGTTGTCTGTTACATACTGAAAGAACACATTCTTTTTAACATTTCAGTCTCAGTGAAAGGGAACAGAAACATCCGAAAGTCAAAATCTGGAAGCAAAGGCTTGCCTATAAACCTATTCCTGCTAAATTTCATTTGCTAACTTTTCCTCCTCACTCATTACGGCTTCCCTATGCCATTGCCCATGACTAATAATAATCACTACCATATTTTGCTAGAAGTTTAGACACCTGATGAGTGGCTTCCTTTATTGCTCAAGTCACACACTTAAAATCCCAAGACTTGGGATTCTGATACATCAACATATCAAACACACCTTAATAAAGGTAGGACTCTGAGAAAGCAAAGCTCCAGTTACCTTCCCCTGGATTTGTGACTATGTGAGTGCAAAGGTGCCAGCCCAGACAGATGTTTGAAGGAAGAGGGCTAGCACAGCTGTGAAAAGGAATGGAAGGTCAGGAACAGAAAGAGGTATTGTTAATATAAAGGTTTGTTTGGTTTTTTAAAAGGAAGTATTATTTTATATAAAGGTAGACTGCATACTCACTCTCTGAATCAACCACCAGTATCCAGTCATTGGACTGTGCTAACTTGTTTTTAAGCATCTAACTAAAAAAACAGCTTTGAAGCCAAAAGTCAAGTAAAGCCAACAAAACCCCAACAGTGTGTGTGGTCCCCACAATAAGAGAACTCTTCATCTCAAGGGCTGTTAGCTCAGCTTGGTGTTTAGCCATATTGTATTCAGTCCCAGCAGGTGTAATTAATGTCAAGTGGACCAGCGTAAGTGGTGCTGCATTCTTGCTGTCTTGACTGCCTGGCTAGACTTTTACTGATAAAATACATCAACAATTTTTAAAAAGGGGAAATTCTCATTCAGTCTCACTGTAAGACCAATCCACAAATGTTCTTTTTACCACCACACAAACCCATACAAAAAAGATGAGCCCTAAGACAGGAAACTTTTTGTATGATCACTTCTGAAATCAGTGACAACTCTGTTTAATTATCAAGTTTGTTATTTATTTGCATAGCACTATAGTGTTTAAAATGTTTCACAAGTATTTATAGTTTCCTGACCCGTGGATTTGACAGTCTATCTACAGAAGCATGCGAAGAGAACTCCTGCTGGTAGTAAAGGAGCTGGTGTTAGCTCTGTAAGAGATATCTGTGAGAGCTCCTGTGCCCCTCATGTTTGCAGAATGAAGAGTAATTAAATAAAACATTAAATCCTTGCTTGCTAAATCTCTTTTTGGTTATTCTGAAATGAAAATTCAATATAAATTTATTTTGCATGCATGTCATTTACCAATAAACAAGGAACTGATGCACTGCCTCTGAAACCCTTGAACTTGGGGAAAGGAACATGTGTTATTTCAAAGTAAATGAAGCATGAAAAGTTTAGTTTGGTGGTGATCTCTCAATAGAATCTTATATGACTGAATTTTCCATAAAGTAATAAACAGCCACTCAAATGGGTTTGTATTCAGACACACTTGGCTCAGCAAGCTGTGGTTTAGCCCCATAGGTAAGCTCAGGTTTGACGTGGGTTAATATAAAATGCTCCTTGACAACTTGTTGCAGTAGCTGAAATCTTATGCTTAGTGAACCAGTAAGAGGGTTCAGATCCAATTCTTCCACAATCCCTGAAGCTGGAACAGGCCTGGTCAATCAGTGCCTTGCTTCATCAATCCTGTGTGGCTGATCGGTCTGAGTTTCACTAAGAAAACAGCATAAGGGAGCCCTGAGACACACAGACATAACATAAATAAAATAATACATTCACGTTTCCAACTGTCCACACATTCTCAAGCAAGTTGCACCTATGTTATATTGCGCAGCATGTGGTTTCAATTGTAACAACAATGCACATTTGTTCGACTACATGCTGGCTGCTAACTACACTACTAGCTGTGTTTAAATATGGCATGGCCTATGACTGACTCCCTTTCAGGGGTCAAGTGTCTGGCTTGCACTTGCTATGTTATGGTCAATATAATGTTATAGATTACTGAGGAGTGAACTTAGACTCTTTGATGTCATGAAGGTTTATGTATACACAGAATATATACTCTGTGTATGTTCCTTTAGGGAGGGAAAAGGGGGAAGGAAAGAGAAAGCTTGATGTCCCCATAGACCCTTCTAGCATTTATAATTCCCTCTTCATTTGGATTTATTTGAAACTGTTTTTCCCATAAAGAATTAAATAATGACATTCCCCACCACTCACAAAAGTTAGTTAACCACATCTTAACTAGTGCTTGCAAGGAGACGCTTCTTTTTTCATACCACTTACATGCTGACTTTCTCTTCAGAAAAGCTGAGGACTACTGTTGTATTGTGGAATTTCATAGTAATTCTAGATAGTACTTAGCATTTATCAAACTATTTATGTTCTTGATATTCAGTGCTCCAGATTCATGGATTTATGATGTGGCTTGTATTTTGCTTTTAGTTCCTGCTTCCTCATAGTGAGAGTAAATAGAATTAAACATAATTTGATAAAACATGCCCTATTCTACAACTGCCATGTATTATTTAGAAGTAAAAGAGGACTGTGTCATCAGTCAAAAAAAGTAGACTCTACTAGAAAAATAAATTGATCCCTGCCATGACAACCATACATCTCAGCAATGTTCCCTCTAAGCTGCCCTGGTGCGCTGCAGCGCAGCCCGCCACAGCCACCAGCACAGGGAAGGCAGCCGGCAGCGCACTGCCGGCAGCCAGAGGCCCTCCATAAAGCTCCTCTGGGGCTGGGAGTTTTGAAAACTCCCGCCCAGAGAAGCTGTGGCTGGGCCATGCGGCTCCAGCCACAAGGTAAGTTTGTGGGGGCGGGGAGGCTGCTGGGGAGCCGGGAGTGGGCCGGGGGGGGGGGG
>ML681966.1:46055475-46256461 GCA_007922195.1 Podocnemis expansa | reverse complement strand
CGGGAGTGGGCCGGGGGGGGGGGGTGGCTGGGAGCAGGCCCACGGGGGCAGGGGGGGCTGCAGGGGCACCTGGAAGCAGGGGGCAGGGAGAGCGGCCGGGAGCGGGGGTGGAGGGGCCAGCCAGGAGCAAGGGGGGGGCGGCCGGGAGCGGGCCGCGGGGGCAGGAGTGGGCCCATGGGGGGGTAGCGCAGCAAGCGGGGGGGGCGCAGTGCAGCGAGCAACATGAGTTGCTCAGCTGCCACCATCTCTTAGAGGGAACATTGCATCTCAGATGTGTTTTATTCTTTTGAGCCATTTTGTTTAAAAAAATTAATAAAGGCAGGACAGGTAGCACTGTCTATTATCACTGACTGTCACCTTTCACTTTTAGAGCCTACTTTCAATTGTTTAAAACATTGTAAAATTTAACCATTTGGGCTGAAATTTTACATGCTAGTAAACCGACTCAGCATGTGTGTGGTTTTTTTTTTTTTAAATTTCAATCCAAATGGTTCAGCCACATTAAAGAACTATATGTTGTTTTGCCCAGATGTCTGATGATGTGTGAAATGTTCTCGCACCCTCATGTTTTGGGCCTGTCACTTCAAATTTGGCAGGAAGGGGTGTGGCCTGTGTGTCAAGGATGTTTCTTTTACCACCCCCCATGAAAATCTACCCAAATTGGCCAAAAGCCTTTAAAAATCTGAGTCTACATGTCCTCAGTAGAGATTTCTTAGAGTTCACTAGCTAAAATAGTACATGATTATATAATGCCATATTGTACTCATAAAGCATATTCACAAGGGAGACAAATTTACATTGCACAGACAACCTTCATTCTGACATTTCTTAACTTTTAGTGAGTCTTTAATGCAACTTTAATTATGTTATTTTAATGTAGCTTTCTGAAATTGCATGAATAGATAAGACTAGTGGTTCAGGAGACATTTGTTTCTTTTGCTCCTGGAAACAAACCTTTAAATGTAACTTTCTCCAATCCATGCAACAGCAAAGTTCTACTTTGGAAAAAGCTCCCAGAAAGAGCAGAATCTTAATAAATGAGACCACCAAACAACTGCAAGGAAAAAAATCAAAACCAAAAAAGGTATTTAAGGATTTTATGTCCATCTCCACTGTAAAACATGCCAGCCTGTTCCTCCTAGCCTTCAGGCTATAAGGTATCATCTGGCCATCACAACAGAGCCAGGCCTTGCAAGCACAGCCATGATTTTCATGGTGCCACTTAAGGCATAGAAAAAGAAGGTATCAAGTATAATGAAAAAAGTTTCCATTTTGTGTTAAAATATAGATCTAATACACACAGTCAAAATCCCAAAATAGAATGATAGGTCTAAAGGTTTATCCACGCCCAAAAAACATTCTCTCCACAGAAAACAAGTATTTTCTATAGACATCAGAATATGGAATAAAATATGATCTCTTCATCTGCTAGACTATTAGTCTTAAGCTGAAATAGTATAAACTTGAATTATGACAGGACCAGAAATCATCACCACAAACACATTGGGTAGAGAAAGAAAGATTTATTTAGTATGAGATTCCTCAAGTTATACTCTATTTACATTTTCTAACTCAGCTTTCAAAGTGAACTCTTCAGTCTTGAAAGTTGCAGGTCTTCTTGCAAAAATGAAAAAATACTAAACAGACACAATGTGGAAAAAGAACATGGGCTAAAATAAATGATTAATATAACCTGATAGATATGTTTGTATTATGTATTACAATATATATTATATTGAATGAGATGGAACCACTAAGCACAAGAACTTGATATTTGTTATCACTGTGTTCTGTCACAGCCCACTGGGCTCATGCTTCTTCCCTACTGAACATAGTAGCAGGGAGCTAAGATGTTTCCAGCCAGAGTAACAAACTAAAGGTAAATAGTTGCTAAGAACAGAAGTGGGATAAGGCCCGCTGCTTTGAGAAGTTGAGGACAGCAGCTAATCGGTGCAAGATCTTGCCAAGATCCAGAGGGGTAGCCATGTTAGTCTAGTTCAGCAAAACAAACAAGGAGTCCTGTGGCGCTTCAAAACATCTGACGAAGTGGGATCTTCTCCCATGAAAGCTCATGCAATAGATAAATCTGTTAGCCTTTACAAGTGCCACAGGACTTCTTGTTTGTTTTGCTGAAAGATCTTGGTGCATTTAGAAACAGGGTCATTTATTAATTAAAAGAGAGCATTTTAGATAATCCTGAATTCAGCCGCGCATTCTCTTTGTCTAGCTAGTTTCTTATAATCCATTTACTTCATCATAGTATCAGAGCTTCCACAGAAACTAATTACACAGCACTTTTGAAAATCTAAATAGAAAAAAAAACAGAGAATCAGAAAGTACACATGCAATCAACAGTGGACACAGTGCTACCTTTGGGGAAAAAATTGTTAATGACATTTAAAAATAGGGGCAGATGGATACGGATAAATGTCTAAATAAGTTAAGTCCCACATGCTAGGGCATTGCCCAGAAAGGAATAATTGCTTGTTGATCTAGGAGGCCAGGATCATAGGCAGTCACTCAACCAACTGATCTAATGCTAGCTGATTAAAAGGTATTCAAACAGAGTCAGGAGGAGTGAGGAATATGGAGAAGCAGCAAACATAGGACCTGGGAGATAAAGGGAGAAGGCCTCACATCACAGACGCAACTTTCCCAACCAACATTCTATGTAATGTTGATGGAGTGTGGAGGCAGAGAGGCGGGCCCCCCACAATAAATAGGGAGGCAGTGAAGAGGAAAGGAAGGAAATAGAAGGGGAGAAAAGTGTGTGAGTGTGAACTTGGAGGACATCTGAGAATAAAAAAAAAAAAAAAAAAAAACCCACACCTTTACTTTCATTGTGGAGTGATTTTAATTGATGAAGTTTTTGGAGAGAGGGGGAAATTAATTTTGCATATGTGCAGCATAATCATGTACAGGACACATTTCATTACATTAAAAAAGAAATGACATACAAAAGATCTGCTAAAAGCCTCAGACCAGGGGTTGACAGATAAAATACACTTTATAGGCCATATTTAGCTATCAGTTATAGTCCATATAGCCCAATCAAGTTTGTATAACAGATGGCAAAATTTGGGCAATAAAGTACATAGCTGTATTTCTCTACTGCCTAAAGGAGGACAAAAAGCATCTCTCCCACTTAACAGAACAGGCATTTGTGAAAAGCAAATATTTTGATTTATCATTTTGCTTACTGTGCTAGTCTGTGGGTGCTACTTTTCCCATTCACATCACAAAAAAAAAAAAAATGGTTTAACTCCTTTATTTCAAAAGCTTACTTGAAGCTAGACTGAAGGCATCCTATTTCCTCAGCCAACATCATCTAGCAAGGAGCGTGGCAACCTCCCCACCCAGGAATGGAAGCGTGAGACTTTCAGATGAACCTCACTCCTATCCCTTGCAATCCAGATTTTGGGAGATGCTGTGATGGATTCATTCCTCTCCTTCAGCCCCAACAAAAAACACCAGAAGTCTGTATTTATCGCCAGCCATGTCTGGCCAAGGCAATCATGAAACAAAGCTTAACCACACATAATTGTTTCACTTGGTAGCAGAGTTTATCAGGCACATACTATCCAGCCTATAGAGTATGATAGCTGAGGGTATGTCTCATGATGGGATTCAATCAATAAACTATTTGTTAGCTTTAGTTATTTTGCATGTCAGGTAATAGTTCTGCATTTCATTGTCCAGGCAGTTACAGATGTTTGTATATTTTTGTCCTTGTCTTTTCACATCCTCAGCACTGATTTAAGAGTTGTTATTCTCAGCAAATAGAAAGTGTGAGAAAATCAAATCCATCTGTTTCTGCCAGAAAAAAAGGAAATGGAGGAATAGAATCAACAGCAAAATTCACTTGCTAAAAACCACTTATGCATACCACAAAGGACTCTGCCAACAAAACCCATGCTCAGAAATGATGATCAAAGTAAACAAACTGCCTTCCTACTAAAAAATCCACATCACCTGTCAGTCTTGCCAGATGGTCAGTTGCCTTTGGTCAATTGCCACTTAACCAGTTTGAGAAGTATTTGACAGCTACCCATTGTAAGCTTCAGATCAGTTCAGTGGCAGAAAAATATCAGTGACAAGCCAAAAGTACTAATTTCATTCAAGCCAAATTACTTTTTCCCTTTAAATTTAAGAAGAAGAAACACACACAATTTGCAGGCAATTCTAACCGTAAAGGACAGGTACTCTGCTATTTACATGAAGGGAGGCAGTGTTGCCCAGTAGTAAGGGCAAGTGCCCAGGACTCAGGAAAGGTGCGCTCTATTCCCATTTCTACCACTGACCTACTAAGTGATTTAGCCAAATGTCTTTGCATCTCTGTGCCTCAGTTTCTCCAGCTGTAAAAGGGGAAAGATGACATCGACCTGCTTGCTTTGTGAAGTACTCTCAAATCTATTGATGAACTGAGCTAGATATTATCAGATGATACACTTATACATACCTTAACAATTCTTAATCATAATGTATACATTCAGAACTAATTATGAAATAAACTTTCCTTTAGATTTTTTTATCATGTTAGCTTCATTTTGATACATAGCTTGTTACATGTGCATACAATATATTCTCTGTGATCGATTACCTCACTGAAGGTGCAGCATTTGTGATCCACTTTAATGCAGTATACTTCTTTTGAAACTAATTAAACACAAACTCAGTTGCTTTTACTGGGTACTGAATTTTTTTATATGTTTTAAAAGACATTGCAAGGATAAAAACTGGACCAGGATCACCAGTACACTCTAGCTGCTTTGTGTTATGTTGATGCTTTAAATCCAAGATGCTAGAAACAGACACACAACAAGGAGTTCAAGATTATGTGTGGCTTTATTAAGAGAGAACAAAAACCAACCAAATCAGTTTGGCTAATACCCTAATGGTCTAGTTTTATTATCATGCCAACCAATGAGTTGAGTTGCTACAGCAACCAGATGAGGCACAATATACAATATTTTTCTCGCCCTGCCCCCTATGAAAATGCCCCCCCTCCATAGGAAGCACTAAGCTAGGAAATCAGGGGAGATTGCTTCATTTCCAGGTTAAACCCCAGACACTATTTTGCTCCATAATATGGATATGCCTCTAGCTAAAGATCCAGCCAGTCAGGAGGCCTTCTTTCTCCAGACAGATTCTGGTGGACTTCCAGTTTTCTTACACTGGGAGGTGCTATAGGTACTGGCTTGACAACAGTTTCAGGAGTAGTGGCTCAAACAGGTGAGGATGTTGTATCTGGTCAGACAGGAAGAAACTATGTGCTGCACAGGTGGATAGAAAAGGAGAACCAGGAACAGATGACTCTTGACTTGATAGTATTTTACCTATAATGCTGAAGTCAGGCAGTTTAATCAGACATATATCCTCGTCACCAAGAGAAACCATCTACCATCGGGACAGAGTGGGCAACAACTGTAGCAGGGACCCATTTAGCTCCAGAAACATAGTTCTGAGCTAGTATGGGCTGTCCAAGACTAAAGGTTTGATCCTTTGCTCCCTGTGCATGCCTGATGACTTGGTTCTGCTGTTGGCATTGTAAAACTTGTTGTGCTTCAGATGGTTTCAACAAATCAAAGCAACTGCACAACTGCTGCCACATCATTAGAGATGCTGGGGATTAGCTTTGTTTGTAACATGAGCATAGTCAGAAGGTGTCCAGCTGCTTCTGAATGGACAAATTTTCCCTACAGACAAATAGGGAGGAACTGGTTGAGAATCTGAAAATGAAAGGCAACAAAGGTGAAATTGATCATGAAATGTTAGAGTTCATGATTTTAAGGCTTGGTAGATCACAATAAAAATAATGGATTTCAAAAAGGCAGACTTCAGCTAACACGGGAAGTTCATAAGTAAAATCCCATGGGAAGCAAGTCTTAGGAGAAAGATAGTTCAAGAGAGTTGGCAATTTTTCACAGAGAAGTAAGTAAGGATACAAGAGCAATCTATCCCACTGTGTAGGGAAGATAGGAAATATTGCGAGACAGCATTGTGGCCTGACCAGGGGATCTTCAATGATCTAAAACTCAAAAAAGACTTCTACAAAAAGATGAAGCTAGGCCAACAAACAACATAAATGTTAAGGAACAAAATTAGAAAGGGCAAGACACAAAATGAGATTAAACTAGCTAGAGACATAGAGGATAACAAGAAAACCTTCTAAAAATACCTTAGAAGCAAGAGGAAGACCAAGGGCAGTGTAGGCCCATTACCCATGAGACAGAAAAAACAACAGAAGATGTGGAAATAGCAGAAGTGATAAATGATTTTTTGTTTCAGTTTTTACTGAAAAAATTAGTAATGTAGTAGTTATACACCTAACATAGTGAATGCCAGTGAAAATGAGACAGGACAGAAGCTAAAATAGATAAAGAACAAATTAAAAGTTACTTAGACATATAAAGATGTCTTCAAGTCACTCAGGCCTGATGAAATACATCCTAAAGTACTCAAGGGACTGACTGTGGAGATATCTGAGCCATTAGCAATTATCTTTGAAAAGTCACGTGTAACTGAAGAAGAGCAAACATATGTCTAATATACTAAATGGGAAGTAAGGACAGCCTGGGGAATTACAAACCATTCAGTGTGAGTTTAATATGAGCAAGATAATAAAGCAAACAATTAAGATATCAAGTAGCAGAACACCTAAAACAAAATAAGCAACAGTCAGCATGGATTTGTCACAAACAAATCATGTGAAACCAGCCTGACAGTTGTCTTTATTTTTATCAGAGCAACAAGTCCTGTGGATAAGGAGGGAATGGTAGATGTAGTATACCTTGATTTTAGTAAGGCTTTTGATACTGTCTCACATGACTTCTCATAAACCATCTAGGGAAATATAACCTAGATGGAGCTACTATAAGGTAGGTGAATAATTGGTTAGAAAACCATTCCCAGAAAGTAGCTATCAGCAGCTCATAATCAAGCTGTAATGGCATATCAAACGGGGTTCCCATAGAAAGATTTTGTTTGTGATGGTGCAAAGGGGTATGGAGTATTAGCACCATTTTTAGTAACCTGGCTGCCCAACTGGAAGGGGTAAGATCAGCAGGGGAAAGGAGCGTACCCACACCTTTTTTTTTTAACTATTTTTTCCCCACCAAAAAAAAAAAGACTGGTCCAGCAGGGATCAGTCCTGGGTATAGTTCTGTTCAATAACTTCATCAATGATTTAGATAATGGAACAGAGAGTACACTTGTAAATTTTCTGGACAATACCAAACTGGGTGTAGTTGCAAATGCTTTGGAGAATAGCATAAAATTCAGAATAATCCAGACAAATTGCCAAAACAGTCTTAAATAAATAGAATGAAATTCAATAAGTTCCAAAGGAATAGCAATGTTAGTCTAGTTCAGCAAAACAAACAGGGAGTCCTGTGGCACTTTTAAAGACTAATAAATTTATTTATCACATGAGCTTTCATGGGAAAAAAAATCCCACTTCATCAGATGCTTTGAAGATGGGAAACTCTCTGCTCCACCTACTAGTTTACAGCCAGCAAGAGAGGAGGTAGCAGTTGTAACACAGTGTGAAGAGGTAAGTTCTAAAGGGGCACCTGTGTTAGTCTAATTCAGCAAAACAAACAAATTTATAAATTTGTCAAAACAAGCAAGGAGTCCTGTGGCACTTAAAGACTAACATTTATATTTATAAATATAAATTTACCCCCCCCCCAAGGGTCAGCCACATCACCCAGAAAAATACAGGCTTAGATCTTATCCAAAATACCACACTGCCAGCCAATCCTTTAGTAACTAAAACTAAAGGTGTAATATAAAAAGAAACAAAATGAGATGTGTTAAAGGGTCAAAGTGGATCATACACATACAAATGATTCAGAGTCCACAGAAGATAAGTCCTTGTTTCACAGCTTCAGTTGTTAGAAATCCAGTTTTAAGGAATAGAGGTCAAATAGTCCAGGGCTGTATTCACACACACGGTTATTTCAAAACAAGTTGTGTCGAAACAACTTGTTTCGAAATAACGCCTTATTTCGAAATAACTTATTTTGAATTAACAAATAGTTATTTCAAAATAAGGAAAAAGGTGGGAAACGAAATAGCAGGTTCACACTGTGAACCTGCTATTTCACTTCCTCAGGGGGTTGCGGGCACCAGCAGGATTCAGCACAGCCCAATGCTGAACCCCGCGGGTGCCCGCAGCCCGGCTCTGCAGGCACCGGCGGGGTTCAGCGCTGGGCTACGCTGAACCCCACCGGTGCCTGCAGCCCCCCTTTGCAGGCACCGGCGGGGCTCAGCGCTGGGCTGCACTGCAGCCCGCTGGTGCCTGCAGCCCCCCTTTGCAGGCGCTGGCCAGGGGACACCCCTCAGCACCCTGGCCAGGGTGCTGAGTGTTCCCTGGCCAGGGTGCTGAGGGGGCAGCCCTTGACCTGTTGTTTCGGAACACCTTGTTCTGAAACAACTTGTTCACACAAGTTGTTTCGAAACAAGGGTGTTTCGCCCCCAAATGGGGTTTAACTTGTTTCGAAACAACGCCCTTGTTTCGAAACAATGGGTTCCCGTTGTTTCGAAACAACGGTGCGTCGTGTGAACATTTTTTTTTTGTTTCGAAACAACAAGGTTGTTCCGAAACAAAAGTGCTGTGTGAATACAGCCCAGGTGTAGAGTTGGTTCTAATTCTCCTGTGAGAATTAGTAGGTGGTTTCCAGCCCCGTGCTAGCTGGGATCTCAATCCTGTGGCCCAAACCTTCCCTGAGAAGCTTGGACAGATGAGAGATAAAGGGATTATGTTCCTCACTCCCTTTTATAGTTGTAGCAAGGTGGGCATTTGCACGTCATTCCTTCATGTGGGCTTTGATGACAGTTCTCAGGTACTTAAGTAGAGAATAGTAAAGTAAAAAAAACCACAAGGAGTCATGTGGCACTTTAAGACTAACAGATTTATTTTTCACGAAAGCTCATGCGAAAAATAAATCTGTTAGTCTTAAAGTGCCACACCACTCCTTGTGGTTTTTTGGCTTTTTTTTTTTTTTTTTTTTTTTTTTTTTTTAAAAACACTGGACTAGACTAGCACTGCTATCCCTTTGGAAATTTTGAAGTAAAGCCTTCACCTCCTGGGCATCACGGGTAATTAGCTGCATTAACACCATTAAGAGACAATTTACACTGGTACATCAAAGGTCCATCTAGAGGTTAATGCTCCCTTTCAACCCCCTGCAAAAGAACAATAGTGATAGCAGGGAAGCAGTTCATTTACCTTGCTATCTTCTAACAGGACATATGTAAAGTTCATTAAGAAACCACTGTTGATACTCATGCATATCAAAGCCATAGCCTAAATTGTAACACCACCATTGTATTTTTCCACAATATGTCTTTAAAGGTTAGATTTGGTTCATGTATTTTACAAGATGGCATGGCCTTCTCAGGCCTAGCATAACAGATGTATTAGCAGGTATGTTGTAAGCAAGACACAAGAAGCAATTCTTCCACTCTACTCTGCATTGATTAGGCCTCAACTGGAGGACATTTCTGTGTCCATTTCTAGGCACCACATTTCACAAAAGATGTAAATAAATTGAGGAAATTCCAGAAAAGAGCAACATATATTATTAAGAGTCTCAAAAACATGATCTATGAGGGAAGATTGAAAGTATCGGATTTGTTTAGTCTAGAGAAGAGAAGACAGAGGATAGAAAAGGATAAATTTTAAGTTTGAAGTTAACCACTGGAAAAAAAACTGCCTAGGGAGGTTGTGGAATCTGCATCACTAGAGATCTTTAAAGAGCAGGTTATCCAAACATCTGTCAGAGATGGTCTAGAGCAGGCATGGCCAAACTGTGGCTCGCGAGCCTCATGTGGCTCTTCAAAGAAAGAGTGCAGCTTGGGGGTAGGGAGCTGCTTCAGCCTGGGGAAGTTAAAATCTCTGGCCTGTGAGGTAGCTTGGCAGCCAGCAGCTCAGAGGAGAGTGGGGAGAAGGAGCAAGCTGGCAGCAGAGAGCTCAGAGGAGGGGTGGGGGCAGAGAGCAGCGAGCAGCAGCCGGTAGCTCAGAAAAGCTGTGGGGGAGGAAGGAGCAGCAGCCCCAGCTCAGAGAAGGGGTGGGGAGGAGGGAGCTGGCAGCTCAGGGAAGCGATGAAGGTTGGGGGGCAGGGGGGTCTTAGGACAGAACAGTATTTCAGGGAATGGAGGCAATGAGGGAAGTGACTAAGGGGATCAGAGAGGAGGCAAGCTGTAAAGGACTTAAAAGCTAACAAATTATTGTTAGTTATTTCCTGTTTCATAGATTTCAGTGGGGATTTTATTTTACTTTTTATTTTATTTTCTTTTGGTCTGGGTAGATTTGTTTCTTTTGTATTTATCTTATAACATATGCCATAGCAGTCTCAGTCCTGTCCACAGCACTTTACAAACTTAGGGAAACCTCATGCGCTCCATTTACAAGTATGGTAGTCAGGAAAACAGGTTAAAAAGTCTTCCATTGTATCAGAGGAAGAAGGAATGAGCCAGTGAAGAATCCTACTCCTTCTTTCCAACTCTGAAGAAACCTTTAGATCGAGCTCTGTACAGTTAAACAAAGAGTTTAGTGGAACTTTTAAAGATTAACCTATTTATTTATCACATTTCTCCCATGAAAGCTCATGTGATAAATAAATGTGTTAGTCTTTAAAAGTGCCACAGGACTCCTTGTTTATTTTGCTGAACTATACTAACACGGCTACCCAGTGGCGTCACTAGCATTGGGCATGCCGGGGCACGTGCCCCCGGTCCCAACGCTGGTGCCCCGGATCTCTGGCCCAACCAGGCCAGGGATCTGGGGCCCAATCCCCAGCCGGCCGTGGCGGTGGCAGCGCCGTCCCCGGCCGGGCATCCGGGGCCTGGCTGGCCACCCGGCAGGCCCCACCCCTGCCAGGGATAGGGCCAGGGGGAGGCCACGCCACCACAAGTGGCTCAGCCGCGGCACAGCCAGAAGTGGCCACTGGAAGTCGGGCCTGCACCCGCGCCCTCAGCGGCAGGCAGCCAGGCCCCGATCCGGGGCCCGGCCGGCCGGCCAGCCACCTGCAGCGGTGGCAGTCCCATCCCCCACTGGGGATCTGGGGCCTGGCCGCTGGCGGCCGTGCGGCCCCGTCCCCAGCCAGGGATCGGGGGCCTGGCCACCCGCTGCCGCTTCTGGCAGCGCTGCACGGCCTCCCCCAGCCCTATCCCTGGCCAGGGGGTGGCGCCTCTCCCCAGGGGGCAGGGCTTGGGCCTGTGCCCCAGGTCCATTGCCCCCCCAGCGACGCCTCTGCAGCTACCTCTTTGGAACTGTGGACAGTTGAGGCTTTTCAGTGACCCAGAGGCATTGGGACTAGGGATGAGCTGTTTTCCATAGCATCCTCCCCCTTCAGAATTATTATATGCAAAATCCTATTCCACAAAACCAAGCCTGTTTAGAAAGACAAGTGTTGGGCCATGTATGGAGTAGGAAAGGGTTTTCCAGGACAGTTAAGTTGCCATAGGAGAGAGGAGCAATGTTCCTTCTAAATTATGGATGCACTTGGGGAGCCGATGAGCAGGGGACCAGCACCAGCTCGGGGAATGGAGAGGGAACTTTCTCAGCTGCATCCAAAAGTTGCTCAGCTGCATCATCAGCTTACAGCAAATGTGGCCAAACTGCGGCTCTTGAATGAAAAAATGTGGCTCTCAGAAGAAAGCCAAAGGAAAGCAGCCCCAGCCTAGGAGTTTTAAATCTTCTACCCTGAGCATGCTCAGACCATGAGGGGGGGAGAGCCCCAGCCTGTGCCTAGGTGCCATAGCAGCCATATTGGATGCTCAGACTGGGCAGGGCTTAAAGCAGATTACTTTTAATTTTTAGCACAACTTACTGCTGTGAAGCATTCTATTCCACAATGATATTTGTTAAATCAAAGCATTGTGCAATACTTAGAGATCAGCACCTGTGAGAAGTTTTACGTGCTGCATTGACAAGTTACTGCCCAGATTTTAAAGAGTTTCCCACTAGCCTGCAGTGTTCTACATCCAGCGACAGCTAAGTTTTACTGTATAGGCCTAGTTTTCATGGTAACCTTAAGTAATTATTAGAATTTGACATTAGTAGGATCAATATTTGCCCTGCTCTTAAGATGAAATTAAAGTGTGCAATGAATTTTAAGCTTAATAATTTTGGAATGGATAGAAGTATGTGGTTATATGCTTCAGTGTGGCTCTTGAAGGTTTAGTAATTGACTTGTGTGGCTCTTGAGTTCCATAAGCTTGACTACCCCTGGTCTAAATAATAAATACTTAGGCTTGCAATGAGTGTAGTGACCTGAACTAGATGACTGGTATTCCTGAAAACTCTGACTGGCATGGTTTGTGACCAACCCCTCCCCACCATACCGGATGCAATTAGCAAGCTGCAGCCTGGGTCAGCACAGTCACCATGGACATCAGTGGGGAGTGGCTCCTTCTCCTCCAAGGACCCAACCAGTGCTCCCCCCAACCAGCACCCGGGTGCAAGACTCCCTCAGTACAGCACTGCAGGGCATTGCTGCCAATGGGGGGTGTTGCAAATGCATGTATTGGCCCTTGGGTGCCAGAGACCCAAGGTACATCACCTTTCTCCACATCCATCTAGCAAATAAGAATTATGGAACCATAACTCATTAACAGCCTTTTGATTGAATGGTTCTTTCTTTAGTTGAACAGATGAGAAGATGGTTTTCTTTTATTTACTGGGGGAAAAAAATTATTATTCTTTCTGTGATCACAACTATTTTGGTTTTTTTAACCTGAAAACCAACTGAAAGAACTTTTAGGTAAATACGAAGTATCCCTGTCCCAAAATGAAGTGTTGAAAAATCAAGTAAATACAGTTGTATAAATTCTGGTCACTGACAGCAAAACAAGTTTATTTAGTACTGTCTAAACACTATTTAAATTATGATTCAAGACTAAAGACTCACTCAAAAATAAAAGGAACACTTCCATAAGAGACCAGTCTAGAACCACGGGTATTCTAGATATCAGAACTACTGCACATGGGAGATTTCGCTGCTGCAGGTGGTCAGTAGAAAACACCATGTGATATGAAGAGGCATAGATCTATATTCTAATAAGAAAACAGACAGTGCATGTTTCCTTTTTGTAATTTTTAGTCAAACTGAATTTTAGGTACCTTCTTAGTTTTTAAAGTAGTCTTTTCATTGAAGGTTGTAAATAAATAAAAGAGATTCTGTGTGAAGTTCTGTGCTCCCAAAAGCCATGTGAGATATTCTGAGCCAATCTGCTCCCTTTATATGCAGTTTTCAATACTAATAAAGTTTTGACTTTAAAGTACTTTATTGTTTATGTATATTTTAGTAAAACTTCTCAAATGTATTTTCCAACAATAGGATTTTCTTGGTTTCAGTCTTAAATTATAAACCAGAATTATAATGTTGCAATAGCCATGTAATGTTAAGTCAGAGATGGGTCTTCTACTTGAAACCTCTCATATTGATCACATAAACAGTAGCTTTCTTTTTTAAAATTACATTTTGGATGCATGCTCTCATTCGCAAACTAAGGTCAAATCTAGGCGTTCCACTAGAGTGGGAATGATATATGGAAATTCTCAAATGCAAGCTCCACTCCTTGCCCCTTCGGAAAACAATTAAAATTACAGTGCAAAATACCTACTACTACTCAACTGTGCAGCAAGTAAGATTGCTCAAATACCAACATCCCAAATAATCTTTCACAGAGAATCTGTGCATGCAAGAGAACAGCTAATAGACTGTCCCATTGTCACTGCTGGAGTGGAAGATTTTGAAGAGATTAGAAAAGATTAAAAAAAACCTATTGGTGCTTTATCATAAATGCTGCAGATAGTCAGGATCAAATTTTGCCCCTAGAAAGTTGCTCCAAAAAAATTTTACATTTGCAGTAGTTTTAATGTACACCCCCTGTGTATGCAGAAATGAACAAGGATTTAATTGTACAGGCTAGACACCTATGGTTTCTAATAATCTGACATATGTGCACAAACTTGGGATCTGCAAACACACATGCATGTTCATCAAAATTGTGAGCGTGGCTCCAAAGGTCATTTTATAAACATGGTCTTGCTGTTGTGCTTTGGAATTACATAGTGCATTAGGCCATCTTTGTCCAATAAAAAAAAAAATCAGTTACTGTTCACAGTGCTTGGTAGCACATAGTCTATGAATACATTATATAATACAAGAATGAAGCAAGCAGGGAGGAGACCTTATAAAATATATGGAAAAGTAAGGCTGACCAAACACTGTTAATATTAACTACACTTCTCTTCTTACAGCAGCCATGTGTGGTCCTCCAAAAAAATCTGGCTGCTAACTGGCAAATTCAAAACCAAATGTCTACCATTAGGTGTGAAAAGAGTGAGACACTCCAGTCTCCTAAAACCACTAGAACTTTACAGATTTTCCAGCCCACGTAAGACTTCCCAATTCACACCTCCTTTGTTATCCATCACCAAACTGCCTGAAATTACCTTGGCATTAGGAACAATAATTCATCAGTTATGGTAAGTAAGTATTACTGACATACCTGAATCAAACATATTGTGTAGTCCAGATACATCATTTCAAGAACTCACGCAGTGTTCATTACCATATTCCCACCCAGTGATTGGGGAAGTGGATGTTGTGGGTAAGATGCACATCAACCAAAACAATAAGCATTCCTGCTGTTCACTTCTATTAAAAATAGGCATTGTATACTTTTCACACACACAATGCACTCCTCAGCCAGCTCAAAGCTTTTAATTACTGGGTAAAGTTGACTCATGAATACACAAAGTTAATCTATGGTTTTCATTTTTTTCAAACAACTCATCAAAAAAAAAAAAAAAAAAAGTCTGTAGGTAACCCGTCTCTGCTACCCACCTAAAATAGCAAGTATTGATCTCTGACTTCACTGCCAAAATCAATTTATTCCCCAGTCCAATCGTCCCTTTCATTTCTGCTTATATCAAATATCCTTTCAGACCTCCTTCTAGGTCTCTGTCCAACATATAGACAGCACATTGTTGGGAAATGTTTGCTTTAGTATTTGCCATCAGGGCTCCAGTATGAGGTATCAGATGACAAGCTTTCATCTGGATATAATTTATTAATTATATCAGTATTGTATATTAAAGAAAGTGCACTAGTGTGAAAATAGGAAAGGAAAACACAGTTTGGCTATTGAATAACCTGGAAATTATTAAAGTTAAAAGCTCCTGGGTCAGAGGGAGCAGCATTATGTTATAATAATATGTTAATGTTTCAGTTACATAGCCTCTGTGAGTCTTTGAAACACCTGTGATGGAAATGACTTCCATGCTATAATGCTAACAAATAGACTGAGCCTACTCAGTTTAAATGCTTGAATCTGTTCAATTGACTGTTTTATTAGGTAATAAAACACATCCTCATAAACAGAATAAAGATTTCATACATAATACTATCCTAAGCCAATTTCCAAAAAATTCTTCCCTTTTTCTATTTTATTCTTCTCTATTTTCCTGTTCCTTATTCAATACAGCTGCAGCTCAAGAGGTGGCTGATGCCACTGCAGTTAGATGGAAATTGTGGAAGAACATGTCAGCTACCATATAATCTCATTTAAAAGAGGAGAATGCTACTGGTAAATTTAACTCTTTAAAATAGCCTTGTCCAAGATCTCAGTCCTCATTTTTCAGCACAGCAGAATACGTACCATTTGCAATGCTGTTTTCTTGTTCCTTGACCATGTAGTCCCTTTACTCCACCCCCTTAAGTTTACACACAAGTACCTTTGCTTCTGCATAGCGTTCTTCACTTACAATGATGCATAGCTGCACACAGTTACTGTACAAAGCTGCATGCCCCATTTATCCTCAGCAATGTCACTGAAAGTGGCTTCTGGGAAACCATCTTCCTTATCTGATGTCAATACTCCTCCTTTTCCAGTTAGACATGGAGAGACCTCTGAAGTGAAAAGATAGGCTTAAGCTGCAACGTTCATATATGGAGCCAAACTTTCCCAAAATTTATGAGGGAGGGTGTTTAGATTTGACCTTGCCTCTAAATGAGTTATGCACTCTACTGTTTTCTGGTACAGAAAGTGATGACATCACTTGATATCAAAGATTTTCTTACATCTATTAGATGTAGCCTTTGGCTATCCCTTGTTTTGAGCTTTCATGCATATAAATATTATTTGTCTATTTTATAGAAATATATCTTTCTTTATATAAGTTTAAGAAACTATGGTTTTATAGGATTTCACTTTTTATAGTTAAGGAGCTTGGTACTAGTTCTTTTCATAACCTGAAATGCATGTATCCTACAGATCTTTGCACAGGATGTGACTTAGTTCTGCACAGATCTGTAAGTAAGTTTGTTATGCGATAGGATAAGGCCTGTGGGCTTTGCAAACTACGGTTTGCATTTATCTATAGAAGAGTAACTAGGTGAAAGGTGAGTGTAGGCTGCATAGAATTTAGCAAGTTGAGTTTTAACTATGTTCTCCAGACAAATAAGTAAAAAAGATCTCTGCAAACCCACCACAAAACCCACAAACTGATAAACAAGGAAATGGAAAAAATATATGGAAAGATAGATGTCAGAAGACCCCTGAACCAGTAATCAGAAGGTGCCCCTAGCAATTTCTCGAAGATGCCCATATTTGGGTCAGGAAGAATGAGATAATGTAATTATTGAAGATGTATTGTGCAAAAGGGTATTTAAAGCCCCCAAATTTGTAGAGGGGTTGAAGCTTCCATGTTCCGGCCAATAAATTTGAACAACACAAGAGGAAACTGCACAGACCTTCTGCAATGCTCTACCTAACTACTTTTAGCTAGGTTTCTTTATTTTATTTTAGCTGATTAAGTTTAGAACTGTTAGCTTAGTACTCCAACTTATCTTCAATCTGGATGCAAGTATCACTTTTGTAACTGTATTTTAAAGATAAGGAAATCTTAGTAGCAATATAGTTAATAGTTATTATAGAAACATATTAATGTAATCCCTTTACCGTTCGTTTTACATTGTATTCATTTATATTGTTCACCACTTGGTTTATGCAGCTAGCAATAAAGAATTGTTTAAAGTTTCAATCTGAGTACTCCTTACCCGCCTGTTTTCAGGGAGGAAGTCCTATCCAAATCAACATACCTGTAGTCAATTGGCACAAAACACTTGCCTTCCAAATTGATCTATATTTCTTATTCCAAATTCCTAAAGAATAACAAGAATCGGCTATATAGAAAACCATAGGAAAGTTACAAACCTATTCAAAAATCAAAAGGGGGGAGGTTGGAATTGGTGGAGTCCCTTTTCACTGGAGACAAAGTAGTAAGAAAATCAACTGCCATTTCATTGTAGACCATAGTACATAATAATTTATGACAATAGAAGGGGCTTAACTGAAAAATCTAGAAACATCTGCAAAATAAGCAGTCATCACACTATTGAATTCATTAGATATTTTCTCATCATAACTGCATTAAATCTGAAAGCTAATAATCAATGTTGCAAATGAGCCATTGCTTGTATAAAGTACCAAACAGAAGTGTATGAAATAATAAAGTTGAAGGAAATAGTAGGAAATAAGCAATTTAATGGACCCAAGGCTGTGAAAAGAGCTAATTCTTCCAAAACAAAATGAGAACATTGTTCAGAGTTAAGAAGCAGGTTTTAAAAGGATTCATGCTTGTCTCAAAAGTGCAGAAAATCAGTTTATTCACATTCTTCAAGATCAATTTTGTTATTGAACAATATTTTGTCTAAGAAAGTGGAAATGCAGAACAGAAATTCATCTTGTATTTCTGCGAGTCAAATATTATTATGCCATTGTCTTCACTGAAAGTAGAGAAGCAAGACAGTTGCTCAAACAAGAGAAATTAACCAATATCAACAAATGTGCACAAAGAAAAATGTATTCCCACTTAATACTGTTGATTGCACATTTGAAAATAGAGCTATGGAGTATTTGTCCACATTGCTAAGGGAGCCAACCAAGATGGAAGAGGGGCATGACAAAACATAAGACAAGGAAGCCTTTGTCATTTCTTCAAACACCCCAAGTAAAACGAAAACAATGAGGGGTTTTCAGGTCCAGGCATCCTATACTTCTGTAACATGAGTGTTAAACATGCTATTTAAACCGCACAAAGAAAGAAATAGCTTCTGTCACAGTCCTAAAGCACACATGGAAAAATTCTTCCACAACCATGATCTGTCTCAAGCTTGGTTAATAAATATTGATGTCCCAGCCTTCCAGAGATGGTGTGTGGGGTCCCTTTCCAGCCACTGTGCATTCACTTTGATGTGCACAGAACAACAGTGAATCAAGCCCTGTATATTATAATATTTTATATATATATAAATATAGTGGCAAAGTGCCCCCCCCATATGCCAGCTAACCATAGTCTCTTCTCATGAAAGGAGGCCCTCTGTAAATCTGACCCTTCAAAACAAGTCATCCTCTACTCCCCAACCCTCAGCATCTCTCCGTGGCAGCATTTTGCAAGGAAGCAAGTAAGTCTGTAGTTCTCAGGGCTATCCCTAGACAGGTGTGGGGCCCCAGGTGAATCACCATCTGTGGGGCCCCCACTAATGACCCCCAGCACTGGGGGGTGGGGCCAACTGGCCCAGGAGAGGGGCAGGGCCCTCCTCCAGCCATCTGATGCCAGGGATCCTGCGAGCCGGAGAAAAGCAGCAGCCCGGTTCAGCACTGCCAGTCTGCCCCCCACCACCACACGCGCTACGTTTGGCTCCATGCCAGAGTAGCAGGGAGGGGGCAGGAAGCAGCATGGCCTGGGGGGGTAGCAATACAGCCCCACACTGCCTATGGCCCGCTCCCCACTGCTCCAACACAGAGCAAAAAGCAGCATGTGTGGTGGGGGAAGTGGGGGGGACCAGCAGCGCTGAACCAAGCTGCTACTTTTGGCGGGCACACCCAGTCCCCAGCATGCAGGGGAGCACTGCAAGGCTCCACAGGGCCCCCTGAAGTGCAGGGCCCTAGACAGCTGCCCCTCTCACCCTGCCCTAGGGACAGCCCTGATAGTTCTGTAAGGCCCTACTTAGGCAGTACCTGTGTCAGGCCTTCCTCGCACAGGTGCAACTGTAGTGGTGTTGTCCCGGGGGCTAGCCGCGCTCCAGTTCCTCTTTAAAGGCTGGTGGTTGAGTTTGATTCTTCTCCTCTTCTCCCAAAGAAGAGATACAGTTTTAATGGGTTTGAGGAAACTCTCTCTTCCTGGCTTGTTCTTCTGGCCCTGTTTCAGAGCGGTAACACTCTGTTTCAGCACCTGGGGTGCATTCCCATCAAAACATGCCCCTTGTAATTAGCAGTGCTTGAGGCCAATGCCCAGAAACACCCCTTCTAATAGAGCAGCTCTATTGTGCCACTGCAGCACACCTGGGGCAAAGCCCCATTCAACCTGCCTTAGTTATGGCTCTACCCTGTGTCCACCCCCACCCCCTTCAAGCACAGGTGGGGCTTTTAATAGGGCTGGGGTAGCCTTTGCCTAGCCTCAACTGTGCCCAATTAAGCTGTGATCACCTCCCTCCTGCCTGCATGGGAAAAGGGTCTTTACCATCCTGAAGCTCATATACCTGCCTTTAGGCCCCCTTCTGTTAGGGAGAAGAGTAGAAGAAGGACATGCTGCTCTTCGTGCTTCTTGACCTGGAGTTCCTGCACCACCGCCAGCTTCTCCTGCCTTTCCTGCTCCAACTCCAGTTTGCCCTGCTCTTGTTGCTGCTACCACCACCCTGCTGCTGCTGGCTGGCTTTCCTTCCTTCCTGCCCTGTGGGGAGTAGGGGGAGCTACAGAAGAAGAAATATCACCAGCAGCTCCAGAGAAAACCACCTCTCCAGCCAGCCAGTCCCTGCTGCCACCTGGAGCCTGCTGCCTCTGTAAAAGAAGTCACCACCACTGAGGGAAGCCCTCCAAGAACTGATGTATCACTGAGCCCACCAGAAACTGAGAAATTTGATACCACAACACCACCCCCAGCTGCTGCCTCTCTGGCCTCCTCTCCCTTCAAGGGAGCAGTGGGCTCTTAAACTCTGGAGACTTTTTGGACTGTTTGAGCAGCAGGGACCAGGAACCCCCCAGTAGCAGCAGCTCCCCTTCCCCATTGCCTAGCCCCTCCCCAGCCGTTGTTTCACCATCCCCCAGTGGCTGGAGTGCCTCCAGCCTCTGCTTTGCCCTCCAGCCAGTTCAGTGCCCCCCAGGTTAGAACTCCCCCCCCAGCCCCTCAGTTTGTTTAGTTTCCCTGCCCCACCCCAGCCGAAGTCTGTTCATTTGTTTTTCTCACCTTTCCCTGGCCCCACCCTTCAGCCTCACTGTCTCCCTGCCCTGCCCATGGCTCCCTCAGCCCCACCCCCCAGCCAGGAGACCACAGCCAGACACGTCCCCATCCAACTGTTCTGTTTGCCCCCTGTTCACTGCACCCCCGATACCTGAATTACCCATTCCCCAAAATGCAGCCAGAGGAGCCGGCCCCCCTCTTGCCCCATACAAGCCCCCGTCCCATTTTTCCAGGTGCCCTCCTCCCCAGCCTGCAGCCTAGAGGGGAGGAGTGGTCTGCCAGCCCCCTACCTCACCGCTTGCCTCAGTCCCCTGCCCTCCCCATTGCTCATCTCCTCTCCCCTGCCTCTGCCCACACCCTCCTCCCCTGCTCACAGCTTAGTGGGGAAGAGCGGTTCTCCCAAGCCCTAACCTCCATCCCCATCTCCTTGCCCCGAACCACCTGCCTAGGCCCTACCCACACTCACTACCAGTCTCCCTCCCAGACTCCCCGTCCAAGGGGAAATGGAGACCTCCCCAGCCCCCTCCATCCCTCTCCCTGAGCCTGTTCCCCCATCCACCCCTGCAGCTGCCCATTCGACCACCGCCACTGCTTCTACCATCATTGATGCCCCCAGCAAAGGGGCGCCAGTGGCGGTGGGCACAGAAGGGGCCTCCAACCCTGCTGCTGCCATGACCACTCAGCCAGCCACAAAAGCCAGCAGAAAAAGGTAGGCAAGGGCCATGCCGTTGCTGCGGCACGTCATCAGCCGCGGCCCCCTTGTCCCCTGTTGTTCCCTCCACAAGCTCCTGCCCCCAGGGTGTATGCCCAAGTGGTTGCCATCCCTCCACCCACTGCGGCACCACCTGCCCAAGCCACCTCCTTGCCTTCCACCTCTGGTGGCCGGGGCCTCTTCTCCACCTTAACCAGGAGGGATGGGGTCCATTGCCTCCTGTTGGCTGCCCCCCCACACACATGGAGACCTACGTGTGGGTGATGGTGAGGCTGGTGGAGCCCTCAGCTATTGTGGCGGCCTCCAAAATGTATGGATAGATTCTATTCTTCTTGTCCTCGGAGGCCGCTGCACAGGAGGCTGTGGTGAAGGGCCTGGCGGTGGGGGGCATCTACTTCCCTGTAGAGCCCCTGGAGGACCTGGGCATATGGCTGCTCCTTACCTCTGTCCCACCTTTCCTCCCCAATTCTGCCTTGCTTCCTCTCCTCTTCACCCTGGGGAAGCCCATATCTACCATCAGCCCTCTCCCGTTGGGCTGCAAGGATCCCATCCTCCGTCACATCCTGTCCTTCCACAGGCAGGTGCAAATACAACTGCCGCCAGCGGGGGGCGCATGACGGAGTGGCACTTGAGGGGTCCTTCCTAGTGCCCCACCAAGGGACACTGTACAGGATACGCTATTCCTCGGGGGAAGCTTGGTGCTTCCTCTGTAGGGCCACAGGGCACATAGGGAGGGGCTGCCCCTTGGCCCACAATGGAGAGGGAGCAACCGGGCTCTCCGAGGCAGCAAAGGGTGTTGGCCAAAACACCGCCGGCGATCCCAAGCCTCCAGCCACTGGAGCAGCCCTTCCTTCTCCTCCTCCCACCCCTAAGCCACCTGGGCCTTTGGAGGAGAGAGGGGAAAAGGTGGCTGGAACCCAGCAGGGGAGGGGTCACCCCAGGGGGAGGGTTCCCATCCCCCTGTCACCCCGCCCTCATCCCTTCCCCCCCAGCATCTTCACCTTTGCTGCCTGCCTCTGCCCCCCTCCACTGGCCAGCCCTCCACCGCCACCTTGGAGGGCTGGGTCCTCGTCATGGGAAAACACAGCAAGCACTGGAAGGTCCAGGCCCTCCCAGACAGGGAGGAGGCCTCCCAAAAGTCATCGTGGGGAGCTGATAATGATAATGAAAGCGAAGACACTGACAGACCTTCTGGCGCGACCCCTGACAAAGTCCAGTGGGAGGCCCCAGCCGAGAATATGGAGGCATCAGGGCAGGGGGGCAGCAGTGCCCCACCCTTGGAGGCCCCCCTAGATCCTCCCCAGGGAGGCCTCAGAAGGAGCCGCCTGCCCCACCCCTGAGCCATCTGTGACACCTCTGCCCGCCGCTGGCGCTGAGGCAACTCTTGCCCCAGCATCCATTGCGGTGGTGCTTGTCATGGCAGGGAGGGGGCTAGGCTCAATCTACGCAGAGATCAAGGCCCTTAATCTGACCCTGGTTGTCTTGGGGGAGGACAGTCCCCTCCAGTGGGCCTCGATCTGCGTGGCGATGTGCTTTTGCCATCCCCTCCCTTCCCCCAAGCCCACCCACTGCTTTTTGTCCCACCCCTTACCCCAGGGACACCCCTGGAATGTTCCACCTGCCTAGCAGTGCTTGGGGTCCTGCTTCCACCTGCAGACACTGAGCAGCTGGGCCCCGGGGGACTGTCCCTGGTGGGACAGCTGTCCCCCTACCCCCCAATAGTCCCAACCAGCATGCCCTGTAGTCCGACACTGAGGCCGTGGACATGCCTCTCACCTGCCACCTATGCCCAGTGTCAGTGGGGACCCCTTAACTGACCTACCATCTATTGTTCCCATGCCCAGTCGAAGGGAGCTGCACCCCAGTGGTCCGACCACCGGGGATCCCATCCCCATCTCTGGCCCTACCCCTGACTCTGTTCCCACCCCTGCTGCTGTCCCCATCCCTGACATAGCCCTTACCGCCCCACTTGCTCTCACTCCAACCCCATCCCAGACCCCTCCCCTGCTGCTGCCCCCCCTGGGGTCATGGCATTTTCCTTCTCTACCATTGACTCTTGGGGGGGTGGCATTCATGGCCCCCACCCTGACCGGGACTGCAGTCCTCCCTCCACCGCTTTTCCCCCTTGTGCCAGGGGCTGGACTGGCCAATGCAGTGCCTCTGCCATCGGCACCATGACAGGGCTCTGCTTGCCCTGTCTGTCTATCCCAGCTAGCTGCAGGGCCAATGCAGGGACCAGACTGGAGGACGGCCAGGGCCCTTCCACTCCACCCTGGACCCTTGGAGCTGTGGGACAAGCTCCGTGCCTTCCTGGCAGACACTTGTGGGGCCAGGAACCAGGTGCAGCTCACCCCACAGCATTGGGGGAGTTTCCACCTCGATCTCCAGGCCATGAGGGCCATCCTGAAAGAGGGAAAGGAGACTGGGATGTGGGACACCACGGCCTACCAGAGGGTCCACAGCTTCCGTGACTCCCTGATGGCCTTTGGGGTGGGTCACGGATTGTTGCATGGTCTGACAGAGGCCCGTGGTGCTCCTGCCACCCCTGTGGATCCCCTCCAGCCCTCCTCATGGCTCCCATCATTCTCGCCACCTTGAACACCAGGGGCTGTAGGATGGGTCTCCGCAGGGTCTAGGTGCTCCCCTTCCTTCGGGAGGGTGGCTACTCTGTGGTGTTTCTGCAGGAGACCTATATGGATCTAGCCGCTGAGGCCAGCTGGTGGCTGGAATGGGGTGTTCTTCAGTCACCTTTCCATCCACTCTGGCGATGTTGACACCCTGTTCTCCCCTGATCTACAGCCCGAGGTGCTGGGGGTTGCCGAGGTCATGCCAGGCCACCTGCTACACCTCCGGGTCCTCATGGAGGAGCTGTTGTTGAATCTGGTCTACATCTACGCCCCAACATTGGGCCCGGAGTGGGTGCCCATCTTTCGGCAGGTAGCTGCCTTCCTCGGCACCTTAGATCCACAGGAATCCTTAGTCCTGGGCAGGGATTTTAACATCACTCTCGAGGACCAGGACCATTCGGGGACCAAGCAGCATCAGATCACCGTGGACGTCCTCCAGGAGGTGATCTATCATCACTCCCTGGTGGATATATGGCACGACCACCACCCGGACAATGAGGTCACCTTCACATTTGTCCAGGTGGGGGAAGATCAGTTGCAGCACTCACAGTTGAATTGTATTTACCTGTCCCGTCGCCGTCTGGCATGAGCCCACTCCTCCAGCATTAGGCTGGCCCACTTCTCAGATCACCACTTGGTGACCACAACGGCCTCGCTCACGGCAGAGAGGCCAGGGCTGGCCAACTGGCACTTCAACAATGGCCTGCTGGAGGATGTGGGCTTCGTGGCATCCTTCTGGGAGTTCTGGCCGGCCTGGTGGGAGCAGAGGCCTGCTTTTCCCTTGGCACAGTGTTGGTGGGACACAGGGAAGGTGCGCACCCGGCTCTTCTATCGCAACTACACTCAGTGGGCCAGTCAGCAGAGGGATGCAGCGATAGAGCAGCTGGAAGGGGAGGTCTTGGATCTGGAGAGGCACCTGGCCACCAGCCCTGAGGATCTGTCCCTCTGCAGAGCATGCCGGGAGAAGCGGGAGGAGCTCCAGGCCCTTGAGGACCTTCAGGCCCAAGGAGCCTTCGTTCAATCCCGCATGCATCTCCTCCAGGAGATGGACCATGGCTCCTGCTTCTTCTATGCTGTGGAGAAACAAAGGAGGGCTCAAACGCATGTCACCTGCCTCCTTGCCGAGGACAGCAGCCTTCTCACGGACCCAGAGGAGATACGTGGAAGGTCCAGGGCCTTCTATGCTCGCCTTTTCTCCCTGGATCCGACCAAAGCTGACACCTGCAGGGTGCTCTGGAACAAACTCTCCGCACTCAGCACAGGCGACCGAGACTGGCTGGAGCTTCCTCTCACTCTGGCCGAGTTCATGGAAGCCCTCCGCTGCATGTCAACCAACAAGTCCCCTGGTATTGACGGGCTGACCGTGGAGTTCTACCGCGCATTCTGGGATGTTCTCAGCCTGGACCTGGCCACCATCTAGGCCGAGTCCGAGGGAAGCGGGGAGCTCCCCCTCTCTTGCTGGCAGGCCGTGCTGGCGCTGCTACCCAAGAAGGGGGACCTCCGTGACCTTCAAAACTGGCGTCCCATCTTTCTCCTCTGCATGGACTACAAAATTGTTGCCAAGGACACCTCACTGTGGCTTTGGTCCGTGCTGCAAGATGTGATCCATTCCGACCAGACCTACATCATCCTGGGCCGGTCCATCCTCAGCAACCTGTGCCTGGTCTGGGATCTCTTGGAGCTCGGGTGTAGGGACGGTCTGTCGTTCGCCCTCCTGGCCCTGGACCCGGAGAAAGCTTTTGACAGGGTGGATCATGAGTACCTCCTGGGCACCCTGCAGGCCTTTGGCTTCGGGCCACGCTTTGTGGGCTTTCTCCAGGTGCTGCACGCCTCCGGAGTGCCTGGTCAAGCTCAACTGGACCCTGACCAAGCCGGTCAGCTTCAGGCGATGAGTGTGTCAAGGCTGCCCACTGTTGGGCCAGCTGTACACTCTGGCCATCGAGCCCTTCCTCTGTCTCCTCCGTCAGAGGCTGACGGGGTTGGTGCTTCATGAGCTGGAGTTGCAGCTGGTCCTGTCGGCATATGCTGACCGTGTGCTACTCGCGGTCCAGGACCCAGGCGACCTGGCGTGGTTGGAGGCCTGCCAGTCTGTCTACTCGGCTGCCTCCTCCACCCAGGTCAACTGGGTCAAGAGCTCTGGCCTGACAGTAGGGGCCGGGTGGTCGGCAGGCCCCCTCCCACCCGCACTTCAAGTGATATGGTGGAGCGTGGTCCGCTCCTCTATCGCAGTGTTTACTTTTCTGCCACCCATCCCTCCCCGGATGAGAACTGCTGTGATTTGGAGGACAGGGTTGTGGAGTGGCTATGGAGATGGATGGGCCTGCTGCGGTGCCTCTCCCTTCGCAGGAAGGCACTGGTGGTCAACCAGCTCATCCTGTCCAAGCTCTGGCACTGGCTCAACACCCTGGTCCCGCCCCCTGACATTCCTGGCCCACCTCCAGAAGACAGTTCTGGAGTTCTTCTGGTCAGGACTGCACTGGGTCTCTGCAGGGCTCCTGAGTCTCACCCTGAGGGAGGGAGGGCAGGGCCTGGGCTGTGTCTGCAGCCAGCTCCATGCCTTCTGCCTCCAGACCCTGCAGAGACTCCTTTATGGTGCAGGTAGTCCGGCGTGGAGCCACCTGGTGTGCACCCTCCTCCACCACTGCTGAGGGCTCCAATACGAGTGGCAGCTCTTTTACATCCATCTGAGAGGTGGTCCGCGAGACATCTCTGAGCTGCCGGCCTTCTACCAGGACCTTCTCTGGACTTGGAGGCTTGTCTCAGCCTCCAGGGCCCTTGTGCCCACCGAGGGGGAGGCCCTCATCATGGCACCCCTGCTACACAGCCCCCATCTTCGTGTGCAGGTGGCCGAGACCCCCCTCCATGAGGCGGAGGGTGGTCCTGGCAGGTGTCACCAAGGTCGGAGACCTCCTGGACTATGCCCGGGGGGAGTGAGTGGACACCCTCATGCTCACCTAGCACATGGGGCTCCCCACCTTTCGAACTGCCCGGTGCCTACTCCAGGAGGTAAAGGCAGCCCTGTCCCCCTCTACTCGGGCCTACCTCAAGCAGGTCCTGCAAGAGGGTACTCCCCATCCCCCTCAGTCCTGGCTCTCCGGAGCTTGTGATCGGGCCCCAGCCCCATGAGCCCCCCTGGCCTCCCCCACCCCACAATCTGAGCCAGCTGCTGGACTTGCAGCCGGCCCCCTTCTGAACCTCACCCTGTAAATATCTATACACACTCATGCTTCACACCATCCATTTCCTCGCCCTCGTGTAGTGGAGGGCGAGGACCCCCAGTGGGCCAGTTTTTACTCCACCTTGACCCAGTGGCCCACCGGAGACATCAGTTGGCAGCTCCTCCACAGAGCTATGAGCATGGGCGTGTACCTGGCGTGGTTCATCCCCCGCCCTAAGACTTGCCACTTCTGTGGCATGAGGGAGACCCTGGCGCATGCCTATTTAGTGTGCCAGGTTACAGCCCCTCTTCCAGCTCCTCCAGAACATCTTATTGAAGTTCTGGCTGCAAATGTACCCACACCTGTTCCTCTATACACTCCCCATTAGTGCCCCACAAAGTCGCAGGACGTCATTGTCAGCCTCCTCCTGGCCCTCACCAAAGTCACTATCTACAAGACCAGGGAGAGGAGGTTGGCTGGGGAAGGAACCTGCACCTGTGGGGCCTACTTCCAGTCCCTCGTCCATGCACGTCTCCAGCCAGAGTTCCTCTGGGCGGCGTCTGCTGGCTCCCTTGACAACTTCCGGGAGCAGCGGGTGCTGTCTGAGTTTCGCTGCTTGGTGTCCCCTTCTGAATCCCTTATTATAAACCTATGAGCTGACACCCATCCCTGTTATTTCATTACTTGTCCCCTGAAATTGTTTGAAAGATGGTCTAGTGCCACCTCCCCATAGGCTGGGGGAGGGGTTTTAGAAGTGGGTGGACTTGTGCCCACCTGCCACCGTTCCTTTCAATAGGAGCACCCTTTGATAGCCTTCTGGGTTGAGTTTCACTATACATACACACACACACACACACACACACACACACACACACACACACACACACAGACATCCACATAGCATAATTACATTGAAATCTGCACTGTGCTTTATTCAATAAGGTACACAAAAAGCAACTAAAGAAGATTTTTAAATCAGCTGATAGTGCTGCCATCAGTCTAATCTATCAGAGTTTGTGTGGAAAGCTGGGTTGAAATAATTAAAAACATAAATTGTAACCACACAGATAAAAATCAAAAAAGCAATTTCAAGATACTATGGAACTTCAAGTTCCAAAGGGGTAGCCATGTTAGTCTAGTTCTGCAAAACAAGCAAGGAATCCTGTGGCACTTACAGATTAACAAAATGTATTTATTGGGTGAGCTTTCAAGGGAGAAAATCCCACTTTGTCGAACAGTTTGCAGATGGGAGAACTTACAGAATGGGAGGAAGATAAATGCAGGGAAGCTTAAGTCAAAGGATCAGGTTATGCTGTACCAACAAATCAAAGCAGTTGTTAAGATTCAAACACTGGGAACAGTTTGTGCTGTTTCCCAGTGTTTGAATCTTAACAACTGCTTTGATTTGCTGTTACAATGTGACCTGATCCCATGGCTTAAACGTCCCGGCATTTATTTTCCTCCCATTCTGTAAGTTTTCCCCATCTGCTAAGTGTCAGACGAAGAGGGACTTTCTCCCATGAAAGCTCATGCAATAAATAAATTTGTTAGTCTTTCTGTGCCACAGGACTCCTTTCTTTTTTTTTTTAATGGCATTTCAGTTATTTCAATAGGATTTATGGATGTTTTGCATCTTTGAAAATCAGAACACTTACTTTTGTATTTAAATATGAATTAAGGAACTTAACTTTAGAACAGGTTTAATAATTTTGACACTAACTTCTCTATTTTGGCTTCCCATTTGTAAAGTGAAAATATATTATTAGATCCATGTAAAATTCATAATTGTTTCACATGGAATCAAAAATGATTGGTATGTAATTTCTTGAACTTTAATATATGCATAATTTTTACTTATTTACAGCCTTCATAAAGTAATTTTTGATATAAAATATAACATGTTTTTACATGATAGCAGTGTTTATGGAAAATATGGGTCCATTTTGGTTTGGATATGTCTCCTTTTGCTAAATCAGTTTAGCTTGCATAGCACAAGTTTGTACAAAAATGGGAACATTTATAAAAATTTTAAAAATCAAGTAGTTTTGAATTTCACTAAAAATATTTTACACAGTAACATTTATGTTTGTAATGAAGTGTCGTTATCACATTATACAAGACAGCAAGATCAATAAACCACCAATTTGGGGAGGACAAAAGCATGGCCATGAAGATGTTACATTTTGTACAATCTTTTTACATTCCTTTTTAAATGAGCAAAACAGATATCAAACTTATAAACAGTCCTAACCTAAGTACAAACTGACAGTCTTAAAGCAATACTGTGAAATGGAAGAAATTCAAACTTAGGGGGGGAAAAAGTCCAATTTTTTTTCTTCAGCCATGCTGTCTAATTAAAAGTTCTATTCATTTGCAAGTTTAAAGCCTTTAGTAAATTTGTCCATTTCTGCAAGATATTTCAACATCAACATTTTATTGATTTACTAAAAATTCCTTGACTAGGATTCAAGTGTAATGTTGTTTTTCCTCCCTTTTGCACATATGTTTAAATCATTATGTAAAAGGATTCCTGACTGTGTCTTCAGTTCTTTCAGAGGATGACTCATTTAATTCATTTTCACAAGGCACGGTATTGCTTAGTTTTAACTGAACATTACTTTTATATATTTAATGTGGACTAAGACCAACAGAGACCAGTACAGGGACTAAATGACTCTTTGCTAATTATGTCAGCAGACAGAAACAAAATACGGGTTTTGGAGGAGAAAGGGTGAATATGAGAGGGGAACATGCAGCCAGAGGGGGGATGAGGTGTTTGGTGACTTGGTGATGTGTGGGAGAGATCTGGCAGCCTCCCTCTCAATAATGTATCTCCAGCTAACCTGACTCCTGAGACCTACCACTCTTCCCTGAACATTTAGGTCCATATATTCCTCTTCTGTGCAAAAGCAACAAATACATTGGGGTGGGGGGGGACAGTAGTTCAGCTGGAGCTACTGAATGGGCACACATGTGCAGGAGCCAAAGGGCCTTTGCCACTTCAAAGGCCTCCAGTGTGGGTGATGCCGTGATAGGCTCCAGGTGCTCACCCCTGAGGGAAGAGCCAGACACGGCGCCAGCCCTTTGGTGCTGGAGTTGGCTCTGAGCATGCTTGCCTGAGATCTGCTGGGGAGCAGCATCAAGAGGGCCTAGGTGCTGACTGGCAAGTGGAGCTGCTGCCAGAGTGCTGAGCTCAGATGCTCCAGCCCTTTCTTCACTGAGTATGATGCTGATCGCATGGCTGAAGGAAAAAATTGGATTTTTTTTTCCCCCCTAAGTTTGAATTTCTTGCATTTCACAGTATTGCTTTAAGACTGTCAGTTGGTACTTAAGTTAGGACTGCTCACTGGCCTCAGTCTGCACAACTGAGAAAGTTACAGAGCAGGAGAGAGGGACCAAGACAAAGACTGCAGAACCATGGCTAACCTTGTGAAGGATGTCTGAGTATCCCACCTTCCCTCAGCTCTGGCAGCATTGGCTTATTGTCTGTAGTGTCACTGTAGAATAGAATAGAATCATAGGGTTGGAAGGGACCTCGTGAGATCATTGAGTCCAACCCCCTGGGGCTTGAACCCGGGACCTTCTGCATATTAAAATTGCACAGAGTCATAGTCCTGCCTCAAATAGCATTCATTCTCTGTTACTCTTAGCCACAGATCGGCTGAAGATTTCACAGGTGAAGCATACAGCTTCACACTGTTCCTTCCCTTCACCTTTCTCCACTCTGTTCCCTTTTCCCCCCTCCCATCAGTTCCCAGGCCACTTGATACTTACCAAAGAGAGGGAAATGGTCATGATGCAACAGCATCCTCCATTGTCCTTAATTCTTAGCCTGGCAGAGTTCAACTGGGTTCCAAATTAATCTTTCAATATAAGGAGGACCTGCCAGGCCATCCAAATAAACCTGCAGGCCGTTTGAAATTCCAGAGCCTCTCAGTAGGCTATTAATGACCTTGAGGACCATCTTAAAAACACTAACATCCTGTTCAGAGAGAGTAACTCAGATGATCATGGAAATTCCATCTTGTCTTTATGCTGCTAGATTGCAAAGATGTCATTTGCTAATAAGTAATATTAATCTAAAGATATATTAGGCAATTAGAAACCCAGATTGGTAGTACTTTGGAATGTTATTACAATGGCAGAACTATGACAAGCCCCTTGAAACAACCCCACCAGGTTCCAAATATCTGATACTGTGCATGGAGCATTCTCAACAGCAGTAGGTCTGCACCAATGGAGTTCCTTCCCAGAAGAGGTTAGGTTGGACCTGCAACTGAACAATGTGAGTTCAATAAGTAATATTAATTTCTAAGAAAGTCTTCCCCCAGAATCAACATTCTTGGTATAAATTCTATGCAAACACAGGGTGGCTTGTTTGCTATGGAAGAACAAACAGAGAAAAACAATTTTTTCTGTAACCTTTCATGGTTCTTAATTTTTCTCATCCCTTAAATACTAGGGTGATAGGCACTATGTAAAATCCCCAAGACAAGAAAACATATACTCAATCATCAGGTTTCTAGGTCATGTCTTGAAACCTGTCAGAATATATTAAAATATTTTCCTTTACTTCCTAGCATGTGTGAACAAACCTAAATTTATAATGGGGAGAAAAGTTATACAGGAGTGTTTCCTTTTTCCTGATTATTGGGACAGAGATGCACCAGAAAGAGACGGCTGCAAATGCTCACTGACTGACTTTTGCTGTTTTCTTGGGGCTCTTCATACTGTTAAAACAAGTGTGATACAGAGATTCTTGCCACATGGGAATTTACAAAAGGCAGGTCTGAAACATTGTTGCAGGCAGCCCAAGACCATTTAAGAGTCCCTCCTAGGATTCCAGCATATGCTGAGATAGGAACTTCTTTTTAGCAGCGTTTACTGAAGGTGTTAGACAGAGTTGCTAAAGAAAATCAAATTTAATAGCCAAAATTATCTAAAAATAGTCCAAAATGCCCAGTTTATCACAAGTGGGAAAAACATTTTTATTTCATTTACATTTGTTTTCATTGTACAGTAGAAGGTCATTTTGTACTGGATCCATTTTTTTTATTTCCATCCATTTTAGTAGGTTTTCTTTTTACCTTATTAGATCATGTATCAACACTAATTGGGACTGCTGGAAAAATGGAATCATCAGGAGGGTTTTGGAACCCTGACTCCCTGCTGCAAAGCAGCATCTCATCCCACATAAAGAATAACAGTATTTCCTGGTCTGTAGTTTTCTGTCACCACTACAATCTTTGACATATATGACCCAATATAAAATATTCCACCACAAACAGGAAACCTTCTCTCTGAGCTGAAATCACTGAGGAGGAGCAGCAGATGAAGGAGCCAGTGGATGGTGAGAGCGGCCAGCAGTGAGCTGGGTGGCATGAGTGACCAGTGGGCAGAGCCGGCGGATGGGGCAGAACCAAGGGTAGGTGCTATTGGATGGAGTGAGTAACCAGTAGATGGCACCGGCAGACAGCTGGCGTGAAAGACACTCCCTACATACCCTAGGGTCAGTTGGGAGCCTAGTTAGCACTGATTCTCCAGATCAGTGCCGATTTTGCTAGTGAGTTTACCTTTGCTGTTATGATATGTGGGATCATGTTGGAAGCCTGATTAGCACAGATTCCCCAGATCAGTGCCAGTTTTGCCATTGTCTTGTATGTTCTGTTATGCAGTGTGGGTTGTTGGGAACTTTGCTCTGTACTGATTTGCTAGATTAGTGCTGATTTCTGTTATTTGGCCTTTTTACACTGTTTTACTACTATTAAAAATTCTGTTTACTACACTCAGACTCTTGCTTGTGAGTGGGGAAGCCTTACCCCTTTGGGGTGCCCATGGAACAGTGTAGGATTTCCCAGAAATCTGGGTGGGGGCTCAAGCCAGTTGGTGGTGTTACATTATTGGGAAACCCCTAGGTATATAACCTGGTCCTTGTTCTGCCAGCCTGCCCTGGCAGAAAGTTTACACAAAGAACAGAACAATGAAGAGAGGAAGGAAGGAATAAAGACCATAGACGTACACACAGAATTTTTAAAGTAATAGTAGTTTATGCATGACTCGTCACATAAGCTCATCCTTGTTGGCCATTCTCCCTACTGGTGCAAAAGGTTGCAAGGATTGGACTAACAAAAATGCAGCATTTGGTAAGATACAGGCAAAAACATCAAGACAATCCCTATTAAAGGCCAAAATGCCCACAACCTACTGCCTGAACTCTGTAACAATTCTGAAGCTTGTTTGCTAATGCTGCATACCTTGACTAATGAGTCTGGTCTACACCCATCATGGACTACTAATCTATACTGTGGCAAAGTACCCTCTGGGGTCTGGGCAAACAGTAAAATGTCTACCCTGGTGATAGGGGCCTGAGGCCAATCTGTCCCAGCTGGGACAAGGCTTCTGGGTTTCTCCTTCAGCAACTCTCTCTCTTGGAGCACCCGTGGCAGAGCTTGGTCTGAGGCCTATGATGCACCCTTCAACCCTTAGGGATGATGGGTGGTTCCAGCCCACTCAGACTCTATGGAAGTACTTTCTTATGGTTCTGTTACCAAATTTGCCTGTAAACTTTGAGTATGCTCATTTATTTGGGTTACTTTCCTTTGGGGAGGAGGGGTGTCATATATTAATGTAGTGCCTGTGTCACTTGTGTTTCTGTATGGAATTCATTTCTCCCTTCTGCAAGTACCCTCTCAATGGAGCTACCCCTGCAGGACCTAAATTTCTCAAGACAGGGATCTTCCAGCCCCAGATTTAACCAAGTGTGTCTGAGTGGACCAGGTCTATCAGCACTCTCAGAGGACCCCTTATATGTCCCTGAACTCAGCAGGCTTGGTCACACAGCACTTCTCTGCTGCTACCCTTATATGCCCCTAACACTGCACTGGACTAGAGTTGAATGTGCATCTGAGTGGGCTGGATCAAAACAGCACATTCAGCTGTTACCCTGATATGCCCCAGGTTCAGCACGCTGGTAGCCCCACTATCACTTTACAATTGTTCTATCAGTAACCCCTTTAATAAGCAAACCTTCTAAGATCTTTGGGCATTACCAAGATCTTTGGCTAAGTAAAAGAAGCATTACTGCAAAGCAATATAGGAAGCCAAGAACACAAAGGAATACATGAAGTTTGGAGAAAGTCTAGCAACCAGCTTGATGACAACAGTTTCTTTCTTGCCACGTACATAACACTTATGATACTAATAGTAACAATGATCAAAGGAAAATAAAACACCCAAACAGTAACAATATTAATAACCATGCAACGAGTGAAAAACCAATCAGTTGCAATATTACCCAGTTTCAACTGTAGTATTGGGGAAGTCTAGCCCAAACTGATTGCAAAGATCAGGTTTAGAGAATTTTATTTGGATTAAGAGCAAAAGAGTGTGTGTTGGGGTAGGGGTGGTGTCTCACCACTCAGTGCAGCTCAAAAATTCCCAGGAAATAGGCTGTTCAGCTTAGGATCCCAAGCGTTAGAGACAGACAGAGACCCCACTACCTCAAGGAAAAGGTAAAGGCCCAGTGGAAGTGATGTAGCTTTTAGATCCAGGCATCAGAACAGATGCAGGCAATAACATCAGAACAGAACTTTGAACTTAGGTCATGGTTCTTATAGGGAAGAGACAATTGGTTTATGGAAGAACACTAGGATTGTTTTGAGGTAAATAATGATCCAAGGGAGTATACCAGAGTTAAACAATAGGCCTAGGTAGCAGCAGCATTCCTTCAAGAGAGCTCACAAGGCACTCAGGCAGATTCATTATTCTGGGTAGCAATTAAAAAACTATTTACTAGAATTGGTCTGACAGCTGCTGTGCTAGGTGTGTACAGGTATAGGTACCTTAGTTTCAGGAGCAAAGATCCTACATCATGCAGTGCTTGGCTGCTTCTCCAATCACAGAATTCAGTGTGGGGTCATGCCTTGTAGCTTGTTCTCCATTCAGCATGCTAATTTTGGTTCCATCCTTGATGGAAATGAAGATTTCTGCTGTCCATTCAGTGTGCTAATGGCTCATATCTTCAATGTAGATGAGGCTAATTGCTCTAATTCCATTATCTTTGTTCAAAGGGGTTTAGGTGTGTCTCCCACTGCCTTTCTTTGTTTTCAGTTTCTGGTTCAAGTAGAGGCTGGGGGTGATGTGAGGTGTAAGTCACAGAGGCTGGATACTATGTCCTGGTTCTCCAAGAACACAGAGCTCCCAAGTAACAGTTTCTTAATGGGGCCATAGATGTGATAACAATGTTCTGGAGAATCTGGGTCACATCAGACCTTTTGCAGGCTGGGGTCTGCATGTCTCTTCTCTGCTCCCCAGCTGAAGAGAACCACTACCTCCTAAGCCTTGGGAAGCTTCAGACCCACTGGCAATTTCAGTCTTCCCTCCTCCCTCTGGCAGAGGCAGGCTTTTTGTAGAGCTTGACTGCCCTTAATTGGATCTAGGTGCCTCTAATTGACCTGTAGTAACCTTCCCCCTGCCTGCAGGGAAAAGGGCCTTTAACAGCCTAGGGTTCACATATCTACCCTGGCATACCCGTTTGTAGTGGGAGAAGACAGGAGGAGGGATGTGCTCTTCTGCTCCTGGACCTGCTCTTTCTGCTTCTATTGTTCCTGTTCCTGCTCCTGCTCCTGCTACCACCCTCCTATTCCTGCTACCTCTTCTGGTGCTGCTGCCTGGTCTCACCCACCCACCCTCTGCTCTGTGGGGGGTGGGGAGAGTTACAGAAGCAACACCACCACCACCTGGAGAAGACCATCTCTCCTGCTAGCCAGTTCCTTCTGCCATCTTGAGCCTGCTGCCTCTGCAAGAAAGCACCACTGAGGGGAGGCCTCAAAAGACTGAGAAATTCTTGCTTGCAGCTGGGGATGAGCTCACAATAGACTGAGACATTTAAGATTACCACCACCACCCCCAGCTGCTGCCTGCCTGCCTGGCCTCCCTTCCCCTCACACCAAGCAGCCGGGCCCTGGAGGATCGTCCCGGGTGGGACAGTCACCCCCTCCCTCCCTTGATGATCCTGCCCAGTGTCCCCCCCCAGTCCGACACTGGGGCCATGACCACTGCTCCCCACCTGATACCCGGGCCCAGCGTCGGCGAGGAGCCCTCCCCTGGTCCATCCACCATGAACCCCGTGCCCAGTCAAGAGGAGCCACACCATGGTGGCTTGACCACAGGAGACCCAACCCTTATCTTCACCCCTGCTCCTGACATGGGCCCTGCCCCAGCCACTGCCCCACCTGCTGTCATCCCGACCCCCCCCCCCCACCCCCCCCCTGTCACTGCCCCCCCCAGGACCATGACTTTTCCCTCTTCCACCACCGACTCCCAGGGGGTGGCATTCATGGCCCCCACCCTGCCCAGGGCTGCAGCTCTCCCTCCACTGCCTTTCCCCCTGGTGCTGGGGGCCGGGCTGGACAATGCGGTACCTCCATTGTCGGCGCCGCAACGGGGCTCCCTGCCCTGTCTGTCCATCCCAGCAGGCAGCGGGGCTGACAGGGGGACCCGCCTGGAGGATGGCATGGGGCCCTCCACCCCGGACCCCCTGGCGCTGCAGGGCAAGGAATAGAGTGCAGCTCACCTTGCAGCGTTGGGGGAGCTTCCACTGTGTCCTCCAGACCATGAGGGCCATCGTGAAGGAGGGAAAAGGGACTGGGAGGCAGGACGCCGCGGCCTATCAGAAGGCCCGTGTCTTCCATGACTCCTTTATGGCCTTTGGAGTGGGTCACAGATTGCTCTGCGGCCCGACAGAGGCCCAAGGTGTTCCTGCTGCTCCTGTGGATCCCCCCAGCCCTTCTCATGGCTCCTACCACCTTCATTACCTTGAACACTAGGGGCTGTAGGATGGGTCTCTGCAGGACCCAGATGCTCTCCTTCCTTCGGGGGGGGGGGGCTACTCTGTGGTGTTCCTGCAGGAGACCCATACGGATCCAGCCGCCAAGGCCAGCTGGTGGCTGGAATGGGGGAACGGGGTGTTCATGAGCCATCTGTCCACCCGCTCCAGCGGCATGGCCACCTTGTTCTCCCCCGACCTACAGCCCGAGGTGCTGGGGGCAGTCGAGGTCGTGCCAGGCCTCCTGTTGCACCTCCAGGTCCATATGGAGGGGCTAGCATTGAACTTGGTCAACGTCTACACCCCGACATCTGGCCGGAGTGGATGCCCTTCCTCCAGCAGGTGGCCGCCTTCCTCGACACTTTAGATCCACAGGAGTGCCTGGTCCTAGGTGGGGATTTTAACATCACCCTCAAGGACCAGGACTGCTCCGGGACCAAGCAGTACCAGGCCGCTGCGGACTACCTAAGGGAGCTGATGGACTGTCACTCCCTGGTGGACGCCTGGCGCGACCACCACCCAGACAACACGGTCACCTTCACCTTTGTCCGAGTGAGGGAAGATCGGTCGCAGCATTCCCTGTTGGACCGCATCTACCTGTCGCATCACCATCTGGCATAAGCCCACTCCTCCAGCATTAGGCCAGCCCCCTTTTCGGATCACCACTTGGTGACCATTATGGCCTCTCTCTCCACAGAGAGACCAGGGCCGGCCTACTGGCACTTCAACAACAGCCTGCTGGAGGATGTGGGCTTCGTGGCAGGCTTCTGGGAGTTCTGGCTGGCCTGGCAGGACCAGAGGCCTTCCTTTCCCTCGGTGCAGAATTGGTGGGACCCGGGGAAAGTGCGCGCCTGGCTCTTCTGCCGCGACTACACTCGGGGGGCCAGCTGGCGGAGGGATGCAGCGATAGAGCAGCTGGAGCGGGAGGTTTTAGAGCTGGAGAGGCGTCTGGCCGCCAGCCCTGAGGACCTGTCCCTCTGCAGAGCGTGCCAGGAGAAGCAGGAGGAGCTCCAAGCCCTCAAGGACCTTCAGGCTCGGGGAGCCTTCGTTTGATCCTGCATCCACCTTCTTCAGGAGATGGACCGTGGCTCACGCTTCTTCTGTGCCCTGGAGAAATGGAGGGGGGCTGGAAAGCATGTTGCCTGCCTCCTCACTGAGGATGGCACCCCCGTCACGGATCCGGAGGAGATGCATGGAAGGACCAGGGACTTCTATGTCAGCCTCTTCTCCCCAGATCCGACCAAAGCCGACGCCTGCAGGGTGCTCTGGAATGAACTCCCCGCACTCAGCACGGGCGCCTGAGATCGGCTGGAGCGTCCTCTCGCTCTGGCCGAGTTCACAGAAGCCCTCCGTCGCATGCCCAATAACAAATCCCCAGGCATGGACGGGCTGACCATGCAGTTCTACCACACGTTCTGGGACGTCCTCAGCTCGGACCTGGCCGTTGTCTGGGCCGAGTCAGAGGGAAGCGGGGAGCTACCCCTCTCTTGCCAGTGGGCTGTGCTGGCCCTCCTGCCCAAGAAGGGGGACCTCCGCGACCTTCAGAACTGGTGTCCCGTCTCGCTCCTCTGCACGGACTACAAGATCGTGGCCAAGGCCATTTTGCTGCGGCTTGGGTCCGTGCTGCAGGACGTGATCCACCCTGACCAGACCTACACCGTCCCTGGCCGGTCCATCTTTAATCTGTACCTGGTCCAGGATCTCTTGGAGCTCGGGTGTAGGGATGGTCTGTCGTTCGCCCTGCTGACCCTGGACCAGGAGAAAGTGTTCAACAGGGTGGACCACGGGTACCTCCTGGGCACCCTGCAGGTCTTTGGCTTTGTGCCACACTTTGTGGGTTTTCTCTGGATGCTGTATGCCTCCATGGAGTGCCTGGTCAAGCTCAACTGAACCCTGACCGAGCTGGTCAGCTTCGGGCGAGGAGTGCATCAAGGCTGCCCGCTGTCGGGCCAGGTGTACGCTCTGGCCATCGAGCCCTTCCTCTGTCTCCTCCTTCGGAGGTTGATGGGGTTGGTGCTCTGTGAGCCAGAGCTGCGGCTGATCCTGTTAGAGTATGCCAACGACATGCTTCTCGTGGTCCAGGACCCGGGCGACCTGAGGCGGTTGGAGGCTTGCCAAGCCATCTACTAGGTGGCCTCCTCTGCCCAGGTCAACTGGGTCAGGAGCTCTGGCCTGACGGTAGAGGCCAGGTGGTCGGCGGGCCCCCTCCCACCCACACTCCAACCCTTCCGGTGGAGTGCTGGTCCACTGCTCTATCTTGGTGTTTACCTTTTTGCCACCCATCCCTCCCCGGATGAGAACTGGCGTGATTTGGAGGACAGGGTTGCTGGGCAGCTGTGGAGATGGACGGGACTGCTGCAGTGCCTCTCCCTTTGCGAGAGGGCACTGGTGGTCAACCAGCTTGTCCTGTCCATGCTCTGGCACTGGCTCAACACCCTGATCCCGCCCCCGACATTCATGGCCCACCTCCAGAAGACAGTTCTGGAGTTCTTCTGGCCAGGACTGCACTGGGTGTCTACAGGGATTCTGAGCCTTCCCCTGGAGGAGGGAGGGCAGGGCCTGTGCTGTGTCCACGGCCAGGTCCACACCTTCTGCTTCCAGGCCCTGCAGAGTCTCCTTTATGGTGCAGGTAGTCTGGCGTGGAGCCACCTGCCACGCACCTTCTGCCGCCGCTACCAGGAGCTCCAATACGACTGGCAGCTCTTTTACATCCATCTGAGAGGTGGTCCGCGAGACCTCTCCGAGCTGCCGGCCTTCTACCAGGACCTCCTCCGGACCTGGGGGCTGGTCTCAGCCTCCAGGGCCCTTGTGCCCACCGAGGGGGAGGACCTCCTCACAGAGCCCCTGCTACACAACCTCCATCTGAGGGTTCAGGCAGCGCAGGCCAGGCCTGGAAGGTGTCTCCAGGGTTGGAGACCTCCTGGACTATGCCTGGGGGCACTGGGTGGCTCCCCTAGTGCTCACCCAGCACATGGGGCTCTCCATCCTTCGAACCCCCCAGTGCCTACTCCAGGAGGTGAAGGTGGCCCTGCCCCCCACTGCTCAGGCTTACCTTAAGCAGGTCCTGCGAGAGGGCACTGCCCGCCTTCCTCTCAGTCCTGGCCCTCCAGAGCTTGTGATCGGGCCCTGGCCCCGCGAGCCCCTCCTGGCCGCCCACACCCCAAGCCAGCTGCTAGAGGTGCAGCCAGTCCCCTTCCAAACCATGCCTTCCAAACACCTGTACATGCTTGTGCTCTACACCATCCACTTCCTCGCCCTTGCGTCCCACCCCAACACCAAGTGGCGGGACCTAGTTCCACCTGTGGAGGGTGAGGACCCCCGGTGGGCACGCCTCTATGCCACCTTGACCCCATGGCCCACCGGGGATATCAGTTGGCAGCTCCTGCATGGAGCCATGAGCACAGGCGTGTACTTGGCGCAGTTCACCCCCAACCCAGACACTTGCCCCTTCTGCGGCGAGAGGAAGACCCTGGCACACGCCTATCTAGAATGCACCAGGTTGCAGCCCCTCTTCCAGCTCCTCCAGAACCTCTTACTGAGGTTCTGGCTGCACTTCTCCCCACATACATTCCTCTATTCACTCCCCATCCGTGGCCCCATGAAGTCGCGGGACCTCCTTGCCAGCCTCCTCCTGGCCTACACAAAAGAGACCATCTACATGACAAGGGAGAGGAGGCTGGCTGAGGGAGGGGCCTGCGACTGTGGGGTCTATTTCTGGTCCCTCATCCATTCATGTCTCTGGGCAGAGTTCCTCTGGGTGGTGTCCACTGGCTCCCTCGACACATTCTGGGAGCAGTGGGCTCTGTCTGGGGTTCTCTGCTCAGTGTCCCTCCTCCCCCGATTCCCTAGTTTTGAACCATTGACCCCCACACCCGTTCCCTTTTTTCATTAGTTTTCCCACAAACTCAGTTGGCCCCAGGCTTAGGGCCACCTTCCCTTAAGCCAGGGGAGGGGTGTTAGCAATGGGTGGGCTTGTGCCCACCCACCTCCCGGCATCCAAATAGACTCCCCTCCCCTCAAGAGGGCAGCAGGCTCTCGAACCTTTAGAACACTGTTGGACTGTTTTGAGCAGCAGGGATGACAAAGCCCCCCAGCTGCAGCTCCCATCCCCCCCTTTTTTCCCCAGCCCAGTGGCTGGAAGGCCTTGTACCTTCCACTCTGCCCTCCAGCTGGTTCAGTGCCCTCTGCTTCTCAGAGACCCCCCCCCGTTAGACCACCCCAGTCCTTGATTTTATTTAGTTACCATGCCCAACCTCAGCCCCTGAAAGTCTGTTTGTTTTTCCCTACCTTTCCCTGTCCCTGTCCTTCAGCCTTCACTGCCTCCCTGCCCCACCCTTGGCTCTATTAGCCCCACCCCCAACCAGGAGATGCTAGCCCATGTACATCCCTAACTAATTGCTTTTTTCTCTCTGTTCACTGCAGCCCCTAATGCCCCACTGGCACCATTCCACCAGAGAACCTGGCCCCCTCCTGCCCCCTGCAAATTCCCTGTCCGTTTCTCCCAGGTGCCTTCCTCCCCTGCCTGCAGGCTAGTGGGAAGGAGTGGTCTGCCAGCCTCTCCCCCCCGCCACAGGCCCCTGCCCTCCCCATTGTTTATCTCCTCTCCCCTGCCCCTGCCTACACCCTCCTCCCCAGCCCACAGTTGAGCAAGGAGATGTTCTCCCCAGCCACCCCTCCACCCCATACCCCTTGTCCCTGTCCCCCCGCCCAGTCCCTGCCACCCCCACCACCAGTCTCCACTCCTAACTGTCCCTGATCCAGGGACATGGAGACTTCCCCAGCCCCCCCCCACCCCTCACCCTCAGCCTGCTCCCCCATCCACCCCTGCAGCTTCTTCTTCCATCACCACCACTCCTACCATTGCTGATACCCCCAGAAAAGGGGCACTGGCAGTGGTGGGCCCGGGAGGGGCCTCCACCCCTGCTGCTGCCATGACCACCTTGGCTGGCCATAAAAGATGCAGCCATGCCATTGCTGCAGCCACATCAGCAGCCAAGGCCCCCTCTTCCTGTGTTGTTCCCTCCACCAGCTCTGGGGGTGTTCCTGCCCCCAGGGCATATGCCCAGGTGGCTGCCATCCCTTCACCCACCACCGTACCACCTGCCCAAGCTTCCTTCTTGCATTCCATCTCGGGCAGCCAAGGCCCCTTCTCCACCTTAACCAGGAGGCACGGTGTCCATTGCCTCCTGGTAGCCACCTCCCTGCACATGGAGACTTACATGAGGGTGATGGCGAGGCTGGTGGGGCCCTCAGCCATTGTAGCAGCCTCCAAGATGTATGGGAAGTTTGTCTTCTTCCTGGCTTCAGAGGCCACTGCGCAGGAGGCGGTGGTAAAGAGTCTGGTGGTGAGGGGCATCGACACCCCTGTAGAGCCCCTGGAGGACCTGGGCATGTGGGTGGTCCTCACTTCCATCCTGCCCTTCCTACCAAACGCCACCCTGCTTCCCTTCCTCTCCACCCTGGGGAAGCCCATCTCCACCATCAGCCCTCTCCCACTGGGCTGCAAAGATCCCACCCTCAGTCACATCGTGTCCTTCTGCCAGCAGGTCCAGATCCATCTGCTGCCAGTGGGGGCACGTGACAGAGTGGCTCTCGAGGGGTCCTTTTTGGTGCCCTACCAAGGGACACAATGCCAAAGCCATTATTCCTCGGGGGAGACTCAGTGCTTCCTCTGTAGGGCCCTGGGGCACGTCCAGAGGGACTGCCCCTGGCCCACCATGGAGAGGGAGCAACGGGGACCCCCAAGGCAGCAAAGGGTGCTGGCTGCAACATTGCTGGTGACCCCAGCCCTCCAGCCACTGGAGTGGCCCCTCCTCTTCCTCCGCAACCATCTGGGCCTATGGAGGAGAGAGGGGAAAAGGTGGCTGGAGCCAGTCAGAGACAAGGCTCACCCCAGGGGGAGGACTGCCATCCCTCTGTTGCTCCGCCCCCATCCCTTTCTCCGCCAGCACCTTGGCTCTTGCCACCTGCCTCTGCCCCCACTGGCCAGTCCACTACCACCACCTCAGAGGGCTGCGTCCTTGTCATGGGAAAGTGCAGCAAGTGCCAGAAAACCCAGGCCCTCCCCGCAACATCAGATGGGGAGGAGGCCCCCTGAAAGACACGACGGGGGACTGATAATGATGATGAAGCTGCTGACACGCCTTCCTCCATGCTCGCCAATGAGGTCCCAGCCAAGGATATGGAGACAACAGCACAGGGGGCAGCACTAACCCCCTGGAGGCCTTCCTGGACTCCCTTCCTGGGAAGGCCATGGATGGAGCTGCCCCCACTGCCCCTGAGCCACCTGTGTCACCTGTGCCTGCCGCTGGTGCCAAGGTGATCTCCACCCCCATGTCTGTTGTAGCGGTGTCTGTTGTGGCAGGGAGTGGGCTAGGCTCTATCTATGCAGAGACTGAGGCCCTGCATCTGATCCCAGTCATTCTGGAGAAGGACAGTCCCCTACCAGCAGGCCTCGATCTGGGAGGTGACCTGCTTTTGCTGCCCCCCCCCCACAGGCCCAGCCCCTGCCTGCTGTCCCTGCCCTTACTCCAGGGACACCCCCTGAATGCTCTACCTGCCCAGCAGTTCTTGGTGTCCTGACTGCAGCTGCCAAGCCCCCACAGGTGGCAGCTGACACTGAGCAGCCAGGCCTTGGGGAACCATCCCTGGCAGGACAGCCGCCTTCTCCCTCCACTGACAGTCCCATCCAGCATCCCTTCCAGTCCAGCGCTGAGGCCATAGACACTGCTTCCTGCTCGCACCCATACCCAGCGTTGGCAGGGATCCCCCCCAACATCCCAGTGATCACTCCCATGCCCGGTCAAGGGAGCTGCACCCTGTGGCCTGACCACCAGGGACCATATCCTTATCTTCAACCCCACATCTGACACCATCCCTGCCCCTGACATGGCCCCCACTGTCCCACCTGCTGTCACCCAGACCCCACCCCTGTTGCTGTCCCCCCAGCACATCCTTCCCATTCTCTGCCACTGACTCCCAGAAGGTGGTATTTGTGGCCCCCATCCCGCCCAGGCCTGCAGCCGTCCCTCCACCATGTTTCACCCTCATGCCAGGGGCCAGGCTGGACAATGTGGCACCTCGGTCATCAGTGCCGCAATGGGGCTCTGTGCCCTGTCTGTCCATCCTGGCAGACAGTGGGGCTGACACGGGGAACAGACTGCAGGATGGCTGGGCCCTTCCACCCTGGACCCACCCCCCCGCACTGCAGGATGAGTTGTGCACGTTCCTGGCCGACACTTGTGTGGCCAGGAACCAGGTGTGATTCACCCTGCAGCACTGGGGACACTTCCACCTTGTCCTCTGGGCCATGAGGGCCATACGGAAAGAGGGAAAGGGGACCAGGAGCAAGGACACTGCAGCCTACCAGCGGGCCCACAGCTTCTGTGAGTCCCTCGTGGCCTTCAGAGTCAGTCATAAATTGCTGCGTGGCCCAACAGAGACCCATGGTGCTCCAACTGCTCCTGAGGGTCCCCCTCCAGCCCTCCTCATGGTCTCTGCCATCTTTGCCAACTTTGAATGCCCAGGCTGCAGGATGTGTCTCTGTAGGAGTCAGGTGTTCTTCTTCCTTCGGGAGGGGGACTACTCTGGTTTTTCTGCAGGAGACCCGTAAGGATCCAGCCACCAATGCCAGCTGGCAACTGGAGTGGGGGAACAAGGTGTTCCTGAGTCATCTCTCTACTCACTCCGGCAGAGTAGCCACCCTGTTCTCCCTCAGCCTGCAGCCTGAGGTGCTGTAGAGGTCATGCAGGGCCACCTGCTACCCCTCCTGGTCTGTATGGAGGGGGTGGCATTAAACTTGGTCAATGTCTATGCTCCAACATTGGGCCTGGAGCAGGTGCCCTTCTTCCAGCAGCTGGTTGCCTTCCTTGGCACCTTCAATCCTCAGGAGTGCCTGGTCCTAGGTGGGGATTTCAACATCAGCCTCAAGGAACAGGACCACACAGGATGAGCAGTATCAGGCCACCACAGACATCCTCTGGGAGCTCATCAACCATCACCCCCTGGTAGACATCTGGCGTGACCACCACACAGACAATGAGGTCACCTTCACATTTGTCCAGGTGGGGGAAGATTGGTTGCACCACTCCCAGTTGGACTGCATTTACCTGTCCCATCGCCATCTCATATGAGCCCACTCCTCCAGCATTAGGCCAGCCCCCTTCTTGGGCCACCACTTGGTGACCATGACGGCCTGTCTCACAGCAGAGAGGTTGGGTCTGGCCTACTGGTACTTTAACAACAGCCTGCTGGAGGACGTGGGCTTCATGGCATCCTTCCAGGAATTCTGGCTGGCCTGCAGGAGCAGAGGCCCACCTTTGCCTCGGGGCAGCATTGGTGGGACATGGAAAAGGTGCGCGCCCAGCTCTTCAGCCACAACTACATTTGGGGGGGGCCAGCTAGTGGAGGGATGCAGCAATACAGCAGCTGGAACAGGAAGTCTTAGAGCTGAAGAGGCATCTGGCTGCCAGCCCTGAGGATCCGTCCCTCTGTGGAGTATGCCAGGAGAAGCAGGAGGAGCTCCAGGCCTGAGGAGCCTTCACTCAGTCCTGCATCCATCTCATACAGGAAATAGATCATGGCTCCCGCTTCGTCTATGCCCTGGAGAAACAAAGGGCGGCTCAAAAGCATATCACCTGCCTCCTTGCCAAGGATGGCACCCCTCTCACAGATCTGGAGGAGATGTATGGAAGCGCCACAACCTTCTTTGCCACCCCCTCTCAGTCCTGGTCCTCCAGAGCTTTTGATCGGGCCCACGCGCCAACCCGGCTGCCAGACTTGAAGCTGGCCAGCTTCCAAACCACACCTCACAGCTATCTGTATACACTCATGCTCCATACCATCCACTTCCTCACCCTCATGTCCCACCCTGACACTAAGTGGCAGGACCTCATTCTACCTGTGGAGGACGAGGACCCCTGGTGGGCCAGCATGTACTCAAGCTTAACCCCATGGCCCGCCAGGGACATCAGCTAGTGGTTCCTTCATGGATCCGTGAGCACAGGCGTGTACCTGGCACAGTTCACCCCCTACCCTGACACCTGCCCCTTCTGTGGCAATAGGGAGACCCTGGTGCACGCACACCTGGAGTGTGTCAGGTTGCAGCCCCTCTTCTGGCTCCTCCAAAACCTCTTATTGAGGTTCTGGCTGCACCTCTCCCCACACATTCTTTTGTATGTCCTCCCCATCCGCAGCCCCACAAAGTCACAGGACCACCTCACCAACCTCCTCCTGGCTTATGCAAAGCTTGCCATCTATAAGACTAGGGAGAGGAGGTTGGCTGAGGAAGGGGCCTGAGACTGCAGGGCCTATTTCCAGTCCTTTGTCCATTCACACCTCCAGTGGAGATTGTTATACCAAAAAAGGGCAACAAAGAGAGCACCCCCCAATAAAAAGAAAAGATAGCAGGATCTTATTCAGGGGGCCAAGGCAATATGCCACATTTATTGTAAATAAGTAAGGATAGCAAAAAGCAGTCTCACAAACACACAAAGTTCTGCCACCTGGTATGATACCAGTACTTTCATGTATTGCTTGAGCCAATCTAGTGGCCAACTAGGCTGGGCACAAGGAGGGAGCCAGGCCTCTGTCAGTCATGATCCGATGCTCCAAGATGACAGTTGCAGAATGAGACCCCAAAGTTTTCATGTTCTCATCCATCTTGTATACTTGCTGGCCCTCATGTAAGTCTATGGAATTTGCTGTGTCATGTAGCCTGAGGGTTCCTGTGAGATCATTGGTCACCAGTCACTTGCAAACTTGATTGTATTTTGTTCTTTTCTTTCTGGGGTGGCTCCTTCTGTTTGCTTTAATCAGAGATGTCTGCATTGTTCAGCCAGTTAGATGGTACTTGTGCTTCATCAGGACACGCTGGCAGTTGAGACTGGCTCCTCACACACACACACACACACACACCCTTCATTCACACACCTTGTTCACACATTTAAATGAACATATACAGCATACGCCTAAACCAGGTTTCATCAATTATAGAAAATGGATTTCAGTGTTTAAGCAGGAGTTCCAAACTGACAACATGGAGTCTTGTTGGACATTGGTAACAATGCCTACAACACAGGGTTACAGAATTATTTTACTTATGACACTAAAGGACATATATACAACATTAACTGACATATACTTTAAAGGTAAATGCAATTCATTATCTGTCTGGCCCCCTACATTATCTGTCTGTGCCCCACAAGTTCCTCTGGGCAGTGTTCACTGGCTCCCGCAACGCCTTCTGGGAGCAGTGGGCACTGGCCAGGGTTCTCTGTTCGGTGCCCCCTCCAAATACCTCGCTTTTAAACCTATGACCTCACACCCGTCCCTGTTTTTCCATTAGTTGTGCCCCATCTTCAACTGGATCCGGGCCCAGTGCCACCTCCCCTCAGGTTGGGGGAGGGGGTTTAGCAGTGGGCAGGCCTCCAAATAGGCATAGCCTTCTGTAGCCATCTGGCCTGGCTTTATCACAATATTTATCCAGTTGTGATGCCCTATCCCACAGACAGATAATGGGGTGAGTAACTCTTCTTTCTGCTACTAAGCAGCCATTGTGAATCTGAACTGTTTATATTCAGCCACTAAGTGACATTCTCTGTAACACCTTCTTTAAGCTAATATCAAGCATACTTCACAGCACTAAAGCAGTGGTTCTCTATCTTTCCCTTTTCAAGAGTCTGTGATTTCTCTTGCATACCTATAGTTTCACCTCACTTAAAAACTACTTGCTTACAAAATCAGGTCTAAAAATAAAAAAGTGCCACAACACACTGTTACTGAAAATTGGCTTATTTTTTCATTTTTACCATATAATTGTTAAATAAATCAAATAATATAAATTGTGTACTTAACCTTTCACTGTATAGTATATAGAGCAACATAAACAAATTATTGTCAATATGAAATTTTAGTTTCTTCTGACTTCACTAGTGATTTTATGTAGCCTGTTGTTAAAAATGAGCAAATATCAGTATGAGTTGATGTACCCCTGGGAAGACCTCTGCATACCCCCAAGTGTGTGTGTACCCCTAGCTGAAACCACTTCATTTAGAGATCATATAGTGAACACATCTGGGGTATATGTGTCTCTGAGAGGAAGCTCTATAATTAGTCTATGTTTGGTACAGGAATCTCACCTCCTAGTAGCAACCCTGCCTTGTACTGTGTACAAAATGGATGTGGCCACAACAGTTATAAAAGGCTCCATGTCACTCTTCCCCAATTCTAGTATATGCTTCATATATTTCATCTAAATTACGGCTTTGTAGGAAAAAAGAAAAGTTTTCCAGTCCATCTTCCTACAGCCAGTCTTACCACATCCTCTCTTCCTATGTCCTAGGGAGAGACCTGTATCAGTTTTAATATCTAAATCCTACCATATTCACCCATAACTGGATTTTTCTGCAATCTCTGTAGTAAGCTCTGACATCCATTACCCTCCTGCCCATAGACTGGTTTTTGACATTCTTCCTCCCAGTCAGTTAATGGAATATTTCACAAGGCAGGGCACTGATTGGTTTTATCAGAATTGCTTTTTGGTATTCAGTGTGAAATAAGAACAAGATAGATCAGCTGTGCAAACCATCAGAAAAATTTGTTTAGTCACTCATTCACTAAGTGAACAGTTGTATCATGTGAATTCTGATAACCATTGTGATGCTGTCTGGGTCTAGGGGACTGTTTATGATTATTTTTCATATTTACAATGATCCATATGGGATATGTCATGTTTGGTATCAATAGAAAGGCTGTAATTTGCTAGGAATGATTGTATGATTGGTATGTAGGTATCAGGCCTGTATTGGAGATTAGAAATCTATTTGTTTTTATGTGTGTTCCAAGTTGTCTGAGCTAAAGCAATCCCAGACTGGGTGTGTGCAAACTGTTGTCATATTGACGGCCCATCAAGAGGGGACTCCCAGCTACAGTGGGCCCAAGAGAAAACCTGTTTGACCAGTTACCTAGACTGACCATGTGGCCAACCTCCATTTTGAGCTGGCAAGGACTCTGAGATAAAAGGCCATCGTCCATTCTCTGTTTTGTCTTTAGTCTCCAGTCTCTGGTCTATCTGCAACCAACACCTGTCTCTGGAACTATTCTGCTGGGACTGAACAAAGGACTGAGACCCACCTAGCTGCTGCTGCTGCTAGGTGCACACTAGAGAAGTGGGACTACCCTTCAAACTACAGGATCTTCAAGGATTTGCTTTCTATGGACTCTAAATCATTTGTATGTATGTGATCCACTTTGACCCTTTAACATCTCTCATATTTTGTTTGTTTTCCTGTTTTTATTAAACCTTTAGGTGTAGTTACTAAAGGATTGGCTGGCAGTGTGGTATTTTGGGCAAGATCCAAGTCTGTATTGTTCTGGGTGATTTGGCTGGCCCTTTGGGGTCAAGAGAACCTATTTCTTTAAGAGACCCAGTGGCTAGAGGGGACCACAGGAACTGATGTGCAGTAAGGGGGCTGTTTCTGTTTTGTTATGCTTGGTGATGACCAGAGTGGGGGAATCAGGAGCATGTTTTGTTACTGACTGAGAGACTGGTTTAAGTACTACCCATCAGTGTTTTGGGGGTGTGGCCCTGGTTTTGCAGCTTGCCCTGATTCTGGCACATTCACAAGGTTATCCCAGGAGGCCTCAGTCACAAGCATACCAAGAGCTGAAAATGACTGGGTATTCTGAAATAAACTGGCTAGGATTTTCATAAAGTGCCTAATGTCCCATATCTACTTAATAGAGTACTGTCAGAGGCTCGTGCTTTTAAAATCGGAGGACCCAAATGCAGGAACGGTGCTAGTACAGCACACGCCGGCACAGACAAGTGACGTCATAGCGCAGCGCAACGGCACAGTCCCCATTATGGCACCCCTCAAACATCGGTGCCCCCCTGCAATGCTTACAGGGCTTACCACATTGCATCGGCCCTGCCCAGATGCAAATCCCCATGCAGACAACCCACTCAGTGGCACAGTGCTATACCTAAATGAGTTCAGAACAAATGTCCCACTGAATTTCAATATGGTTTGTGCTTCTAACTTACATGCTTTAGAAAATCCTCCTCTCCATCAGTGTATGTATCCTTTCCATTGACGCTATGCACCTCAGACTTCTCAGCGACACTTAGGATATGCCTACACAGCAGCTGTGAATACACTTTCCAACACACGTAGAGAGATCTGAATGGGCTCTGCTCCAGCCAGCACACTAGAAATAGCTATGTGGCTGCAACAGCACAGGTAGGAACTCAGAAGAGCCACTCAACTATAAAACAGGTATATGGTTGGGTAGCTAGCCTATTCCTGTGCCAGTGCTGCTGCAGTCAACGATTTTTAGCATGCAAGCTTGAGCACAGCTTGCACATGCCAGTCCATCCAAGACAGCAAGCACAAGCTTTTGTGCAGACTTACTGGCAGGGTAGTCTACACTGTAATAGAAAACCTGTGTGACAGCTGACCTGGGTTTGCAGGGCTTGAGATAAGGAACTGTTTAACTGCAGTATAAACTTTCAGGCTTGGGCTGAAGCACAGGCTTCAGGATCATGTGAGGTGGGGGGATCCAGGACCTTGGTTCCAGACCCAACCTTAACATCTATACCACAGTTAATTAATTAGCTCAAGCCCAAATCAGCTGGCACAGGCCAACCGTGGGTATCTAATTACAGTACAGACATAGCTTTAGTCAAGACATACATGGGTGATGCACAGTCCTGGCTCACAGCCTCCAATCAGCTCTCAGAGAAGCCATCAAAATTTTACTTTTAAAACCACTGCACCCACCAGGCAGCCAAAAAACCCTTGTAGCATTAAAAAGGCCCCCCAAATGATTATTCATAACTCCTGAAAATTAACCACAGCTGTTGCTGAAAACTAGTCCATTAAAGGAAACCCACAGAACTTGCAACTTTAAAAACAGCAGTAACTTTCCCAAACAAGTTTTAATCACATGCTGGGCCAAAAAGACACTTCACCTAGTCTCTGAAAAACCTCATGCTAGTTCATGAAGTACTAGGCTTTTCCACTGTCAGTTACAATTCTCTTCCATACACAAAGGCTATCAAAATTTTCCAATATAAATTATAAAACTATTTACAGAGGAAAAAATTATTTCAATACATTTTAGGTGAAATGATCATGGAACAGAGAGCCAGAGTGTGTATGCAAATATTTGTCTGTTTACCAGATATCACAGATCAAATTTAGAACTGACTAGAACCTTCTACAACCCTGTTGACTTCAGCAAAGTCAAACAGAGGTACTGAAAGTCACCACAGAATTTGAACTGGAGACTAAAAACTTGGATCCTCAACAATCTGAGGGGAAAATAAAGACCATGGCTCAGATTTAGGGCTGCACTGTAACCAATTTGCATTGGATTGATGATAGGAAATGGTTCTGTAGACTGCATGGCACTCCACAGAAGGATAATCCCATAGTAAGTAGGTCATCTGGTAGTATGGAGCAGCATAGTAACTCCTACAACACTTCTCCCTGCTGGCTGTGCATAAAAGGCCAGATGAAAGGGAAAATAGCTCGAATTTCTCCCTCACTTGCCATATTATCTCCCTGGAGCTGTTAGGAACAAGGCTGTCAGAGAAGGCTTTAGGTTCCTCTAACTTACTTCAAATGAATGGCCTGATGCACAACTATGATAGAAATAATGTTTGAAATCTTCCCCTCTAAATATCCCTCCAGGAACCTCAAGGACTCATACCTGAAACCAAACAGCTGCCATATCTAGAGAGCCCAGGACACGGGAGAGAAAACCAAAGTAAGATGACACAAATACCCACACATCAGCAACATGAACAGAGTTATCACAGTAAGATCTCAAATTTATTTATCACATGAGCTTTTGTGGGAGAAAATCCCACTTCATCAGATGCTTTGACGAAAGCAAAAGCATCTGACAAAGTGGGATTTTCTCCCACGAAAGCTCATACAATAAATGTGTTAGTCTAAGTGCCCCAGGCCTTTTTGTTTATTTTGCTGAACTAGGCTAACACACCTACCCCCTTTGGAAATTATTGACAAAGTTACTGTGGCATCATTCCTAGAGCTCTTTCCAGTTGGTTTTAAATAACTAGGACTCAAATAGAGTATTTTAGACACATTAAATGCAGTACTTCAGACACACAGATACAGTATTTTAGACACATTAATGAAGCATGTGATTTTATGATTTTTTGCACTGAAGTTACCTAAATGAAGCAGAGATGGGTGAAAAGTTCAAAAGTTATCTGCATGAAGTAGGGATGGGTGAAAGGTTCAAAACAACATACTTCATTATTTTACACTTTGCTGGTTCTGATAGGAATCATAGATACAAACCAGACTGAATTCCCTATCTGAACTGTGTGCTCTGTGCTTAGTAATGACTTAACACTCAAGAGCTGAGTCAATATAAAGACTAATGTCACTGAATCCATGGCACAACTCACACACTGACCTGAACAGGATTGGAATCAGGTCCATTACGTACAGCCTCTAAAATTTAGATGCCACAAAAAACAATTTTAAACCAAACAAAACACTCCAGGCAGTGACCTGGTGTGACTGGGCTTGTGCTACAAAATTACATAACCATTTTATGTGAAATCTTATGTAGCAATGGCTTAAGAGCTGTTATAAAATTTGGACCTGATCCAAAGTATATTGAATTCAGTAGTAGTCTTTCTATTAAATTAAAGGCACTTTGCATCAAGTCCCTGATTTGCTTATCTATAACTACTTATAGCAGTTCCTTGGCGTGTCTATTCACTCAGACCAAATCAAGGTCTAATGAAACAAAAAACACCTTGGTGATTTCCATTTTGTCTGCTAGATTAAGAAAACATATTATTCTTCTGTGTTATTTAAGTACAAATAAAACCTTTTTCTAAACCTATTTCTACAACTGATCGGCAAGCCCCCTGGATATACTTGATATGAGATATTATTCAAAACCTGCAAGCCTATGAAATTAAACATGGGACACTGGGGTTCCTGAAAATTAAGTATGGAGAAATCAGAGATTTTTGCCTTTATAACTCAATGAAAGTAAGTGGCTGCACAGTACACTGAGGTTCATTGTTCTGAGCCTTCTTCAGTCTGGTTACTAAATTTAAACCTGATGCTTAGGTTTATGGGTTCTTTCCAGAGCTTTCACATTTCTAGCATTCTTTTTGATGCTGGTTAGAATTGGACCCTTCTCTGTTTCTTTTTCATTTTCAAATGAAAACTAAGAATATATTTTCCATGAATACTGTGTCATTAATATTCCTGCTCCAGTCTGTCATATTGTTTATTTTGCTGTGTTTCTTTGACGTTTCTGGCAATTTTGCTCACTATTTTCTGATATTCACTTCAGTCTTACCCCATAATTACTCTGGATACTTAAAAAGCTGTTTGAGAGCATGATATTTACGTAATCACTTGCTCACCTTACTATTCTCTCTGGGGTTTTAAGATATAGAGAAACCTTTGTAATTAGAGCTGTTCACTTCATTTTTCAGTGTATGCAGTAACTGTAATGGTTTCTTTCTTCACTAAGTACTCTGCTCTTTTCATTCTCTTTCTCTCTCTCAGCTTCTATATTGAGTTTGTATCCAGTTATGAAGAAGTTTCCTAACAAGTATCTAAGTCTCTTCATTTCTGACTCATTAATATTTTAACCTTGTTCTTTGTGAAAGTCCTCCTGTGCTAAACTCTATGGCTATGTTCACATGTAAACTGTTATTTTGAAACAAGTTATTTCAAAATGAAATATTTTGAAATGAGTTATCTCCAAATAAAATCCTTATTTCAAAATAATTCAAATTGAAATAAGAAAATATTAAATTGAAATAAGGGAAACCCTCCCACATCACCCATCTGGGCCACAGCTGCCAAGCCCGGGCAGTGGGGTGAGCCCACTCCAGGCTCCATCACCCCCCTGAGCTCCCCTGCACCTCCCCTCAGCCCCCTGGCTAGGGTGCTGATTGGCTACCTGGCCAGGGTGCTGAGGGGAGTGGGCCTTCCAGGGTGCCCATGCAGCCTGGGAGGAAGCTCAAAAGCCCTTGTTTCGAAACTACCTCTGTTTCAAAACAACTCCTGCGAACGGTGTTGTTTCAAAACAACCATTTCAAAACAATGGGTATTTCCATTGCAGGGGAGGTTTTATTTTTTCAAAAGAACAGACGTTATTTCAAAATGACAGGGTCCCATCATTTCAAAATAAAGAAACATCATTGGGACATGACCACATTTATTTCAAAACAACAGTGGTTGTTTCAAAATAAAAGCCTCCTGTGGACACAGCCTATGAGTATGTCTACACTTAAAAGTTATTTTGAAAGAAGCAGGCTTATTTTGAAATAACTTTTCTCTATCCATGCGTGCATTTAGTTATTTCGAAAGCAGCATTTCTTTATTTTGAAATAATGAAATGCTATTTCAAAATAATAAAACCTGCTTTTAATTTGAAATAGCGCTTAAATTGAAAATTATTATTTTGACATAAACCATTCTAAGCTGTGGAATAGGCTTATTTTGAAATAATGGTCAGAGAACCCCTGGCGGGCTGGTTTCCCCGGAGGGGGGTGGTTTCCCCACCAACATGCCAATCTGGCCCCCACAGCCCCTTTGTGCAGGCTGCAGGGCCAGCAGCCAGATTGATCTCTGACCTGCCTGCGGCACCCTGCTGAAATTGACCAGGTTTTGAGCGCTTGCAGGGCACCGCAAACAGCTCAGAGACAGATCTGACTCCCAGCCAGCTCCTAGCCCCCACAGCCTGCACAGAGGGGCTGTGAAGGACAGATCAGCCCACTTGCGCAGAAACTAGCCCACTGGGGGAATCCTGTACCCAGGGGGGAAGGGAGCCCACGGGGGGAATCCCTCTACCAGCAGGGAAACCAGCCCACTGCGGGATCCTCTCCCAATTCGAGTTAGAGAGTCTACATTAGACTCTCTAAGTCGAAATAATCCATCCTACTTTATTTTGAATTAGGAGTCTAGTGAAGACTCTCTAATTTGAAATAATAATTTTGATTTAAATTCAAAAGTTATTTTGAAATACCTATTTCAAATTAACTTTCAGTGTTGACATAGCCTATATGATGCTGGCTGACTGGGAGACCTTACAGTAGTCATCAAAGGTGTTATCTCCAGAGTGATTCTTCAGTGTGGCCTTCTGTTTTTACATAAAAATGGCATCCTTTGGGGATGAAATCCTAATGCTAGTAGTGGGAGCAGTGCACGGGGCAAAACAGAGGCTATTGAACATGACAGCAATGTGTTCTGTAGCTATTTTGCTGCATCTTTAAAAATGAATAGAACTCCTCAGCTAATTCATGCTGCTCATGCTCACCTAAGTGCTAAATGAGAAACCCATCAGTTGCAGTAAAGGTAGAAGAAGCCCTTTGCTTTCTCCTCCTCCAAATAACCCACACAACAATGGACATAATTTGGCCATTCATGCACAATTGTGAGAATCCTAATATGTAAATATGAGTAAATTACAATATAGTCTTCAGCATTCTGGTTTCTTTCTGTTATGAATATGTTGCATCCAGACTAAATGCTAACAGGTATGTCTACCCTATGGGCTTAAGTCGACTTAAGCTGAGCCCGGTCTATATTTGGAAATTATTAAATTTACTTAAGCAATTGCTTAAGTCAACTTAATAACTCCTGCCCAGTAAGTTGACTTAAGCATTTAAGTCAACTTTACAGGGCAAAGCCTGCCCCCTTCCCTACCCCAGGGAGTGATTGGGCTCTGGGGCCCCAATCTGGCTCCTGCCATGCGGTGAGGAGCTGGGACCCAGATCCGTCTCCCAGCCCCTCTCTGCCAGCAACAGGGGCTGGCAGCCAGTTCCTGCAGCCTGTGGAGAGGGGCCAGGAGCGGGAGGCAGGGGCTGGCAAGTGACTCCTACTTTGGCCGCGTGGCTCCTCCCTGGCCACTTGCAAGCACAAGCAGCTCACGACACAGGCATCTCAGAGCCAGAACGGGCTCCAAGCTGGCTCCAAGCCCCTGTAGCCTGCAGAGAGGGGCTGGGGGCCAGATCAGACTCTCAGCCCCTCTCTGTGGGTGGCAGAGAAGTGCTAGAAGCCAGATCAGACCCCCATCCCCTTGTTGTGGGTGGCAGGAGCCAGCTTCCAGTCCCTGCTGCAAGAGACTGGGAGCTGTATCTGGCCCCCAGCCACTTGCCTGCAGCCCTGGAGCCACATTGGACTCCAAGAGCCCAATCAGGACTGGGGGCAGGGTACCCCATGTATGTCTGAAGTCAATATAACAAGGATATACCCTGAAGTCAACTTAACAAAATTTACTCAAAGTTGACATTGCTAAGTCGACTTCCCAGGACCCCCCAGTGTAGACATAGCCAACATGAGGCCCAAGCATTGATTCAATCCCACTTAAGCCCTCTGAACAAGGTAAATATTATTCTTAAAGAACTATCGACAGAGAGCACACAGGTCTTCCTCTATCTGCTGCCCCACCCCAAATAAGGTTAAATCTGACTTGTTTGTGTACTAAACTTGTTCTCAACCTGCAGCCTGAAGACCTCCGATGTCCCAGAACTTCAGATGCCTTAAGAAGGTTGTGGAATCAAGACTGGAAGTTTGTGAAGAGAGCAGGCCAGGAGATAAACTGCATCTTAGGAACTGACTAGTACACAGACAATATTGGAGAATCACTTGTCCAATCCAGGACTCCTGGGACCATAGTAGATTAATAGATTCCAAGTTGAGAAGGACTGCTGTGCTCATTAAACCTAAATTTCTGTATAGCACAGACCCCCCAAATAATTCCTGTTTGGTATATAATGTATGGGCTATGGATTTACTGACTAGAGCACTGCTCTTCTGTTTCATATCTAGATTCATTTCTTACCTGGGACACCTATGACAAATGAATATGTAAGGTGTCAACCCATTTCCAGCCCATGTCCAAGCCAAGACATTTCCTATTCACTCCTCCATTTCTCCTAAAGGCCACTCAGAAAAATAGACTTGTTTCATTAATAAAGACTCCAAAAATGAAGATAAGCCAAACCAGTTCAGCCTTCCTTGGATTTTGCACAGATGAACAAGAATGATTGTCAGATTACAGAACTTAATATCAAATCCTGCCATAGCACTGCTGAACCACTGAACCCTACTGTGCAGTTCTGTTGTCTGAGCAATTGATTTTTTTTCTCAATGAGCACATAGAAAAGGTATTATGTGTTGCATATTTATGAATTACAGGAATTGAGAAGTTGTGAGGGAATTCTAGAAATTGGCAGGATGAATGTAAGTGGTAAACCTGGAATCCATGGATTCCAAGACCAGACAACCACTGTGATCATCTAGTCTGACCTCCCATCTAACACAAGCTATAGTACTTTACTGAATTAATGTCTGATTGAAACAGAGAGATGTTTTAGAAAAACATCCAAACTTAATTTAAAAATTTCCACCAACGCTCTTAGTAAATTACTCCAGAGTGTAACCGCCTCACTGTTAAAAAATTCCACCTTATTTTGAGTGTGGATTGGCTTCACTTCAGTTTCAGCTATTGAATCTTGTTATACCTTTGTACACTAGACTGAAAAGCCTTTAATTAATCATATTTCTATTCCCAATCTGTGTATTTATAAGATGTAATTAATTCATCCCTTAATTTTCTCTTTGACAAGTTAAATAAATTGAGTTTTTTGGAGTGTTTCACTAGAAGATGTTTTCCAATCCTTTAGTCAATTCTGAACCCACTCCAATTTCCCACAATTCCTCTTGAACCGCTGACACGGTATTCCAGCAGAAATCACACCAGTGCCAAATACAGAAGCAATATAACTTTTGCTTCTGCTCTACATAGTGAGTTTTGCATCCAGCACTCACATACACCCTTTTGGCTACAGCACCATAATTCAAAATACCTTTGTGATTAAGGAACAGGGCTTCAAGTCAGAAAAATTCTCTTCCCAGCTCTGTCTCAGACATCCTGGGTAATCTACATTAATATAAAATATCTTTGCTCCTCACTTTTTTCATCTGTAAAATAAAGCATGCCAACCTCAGTGTTGTGGAGAGGCTTAATTTGTTCATCTTTGTAACATTTTTTGAAATTTGCCTCATGACAAGTGCCATGTGAATGCAAAGTTTTATTATTAAAAGTTCTCCACTATACTGGCTTCTGAGATTATGTTCTTCATAATGAGTGTGTTTATGCAAAATGGTTCCTGTCTTCCACTGCAGAAGAGGCAGCATTGTAAATCATGTTTCGGCTCAATGTTTGTTGCCCCAGAGTTCGAAAATGACATATGTAGCACAATATAATACAATATATGTAGCACAATACAAAAATGTGCACAACACATGTAGCACATATGAAAAATTACATACGTAGCACAATATAAGAGAAATTTATTCACTGTTGTGGTGTTTTCCTTTCAGTATACCACAGACCATTTTACATTTTACATTTTTTTTCCAGGCACATCTTAAATTGTGTCTAAACAGCATTTAGGTTCTATAGTAAACTGCTTCTCATTAAATTCTTCTCCTACAAAATCTAAATATGGATTTATGAATAGAACATTAATAACCAACTCCAGAATTCATTTTAATCAAAATTGTTATATTCACTCTTCCACATTAAGTCAGTTCTTCAAACTCAAAAAATACTCATTAAATAAATGACAGGAAAAAATTGAATTTGATTTCAAACAGAAAAAAGCTTATATTAGCTAATGTGATTCAAGCAGACTGTTTCTTCATGCTGCACCTGAGAAAAGAATTCCATCTTTGAAAATGTTTTTAAAAATGCTGCGTAGTAAAATGTGTTCTTGCTGTACCAACTTTGGCCTGTAGCAAAGTCTCTATTCACATACAAAGTTCTTAATAGTCTAAGTCTGTATTCCTTTGAAATTTTTTTCTTCCTTGTGACAGACATTATTAATTTTGTCTGGAAATAAAGATTGAAATGGGTAAAAGAAAAAGTCCTCATTTATTATAAGTCTGCACATGTGACGTGAAATCTTCTGAGAGAATCAAGACCAGGAAATGGATTACAAACCACAAACAGCCACAGCAAGCTTTCAGTAATGTGACTTCCTATGGAAAAGTTCTTGTATTTTTAGTGCTTCTCTTGTATTGAGATATGAATTTGAGTTTTGTCTCCTTGGATCAGGCATCACAGGAAAGGGCTTCAAAACACACACAGCTGGAGCTCAACAGAAAGTCTTCAATATTTTTCCATATTTGTTTCATTTTTGCTGTCATGTACACTTTATTATAAATTGGGTCATTTAATTTCTCTCAGGTATGCAGTTTTCATGTAGCCAGCCCATAATTCCAATGCATGCTAAACTTTTTACAACTGATTATGTAGTTAGCAGAGCATAGAAAGTCATATGCAGATACCAGTAGTTCTTTTGTTTTTACTTTGGTCTGCGGTCTATACTGAGGTATCTGGGGGTCTAAAAATATAAAAGGTTCATTTAACTGAAATGTATATCTATTTATTAATAAAGAAATGAGAAAAAATGAGATTTTCAATTCACTTTTCTATTACAGTAAATGAGAACTAATACTATAATGTCTTAGAAATATGAGATGTATATAAAGGTTGAGTATAAGCTTTTTCTAATTTTTTTTAAGTATAGATCTGTACAGATATCATATACAGTAGCACTAGATAATGGGAAGGTGCACCAACAGTGACAGGAATTTCCATTATTTTTATACATGTAAATTATTTAGACTGATATGTGATGATTCCTATTAGCAGACTTTCATGCAAATGCTGCTACAATGGCATGAAGAAAAGTGATAATGGAAAGGATAGATTCGATTAGAGATCTCTTCCCTTCACTTTCTTTACACTCAAATTGGACAGTGATGATGTAAATGTGAAAATCAGCTATACTCCCAGAGTCTGCAGGTAGGCATATTCAGTGAATGTAACATTGCCTTTTTTAAACCCGGTCTTGTAATTTAGAATTATACCACAGTGGCATGTGTCAGCAGAAAGCTACATTTCAGCACTATTTACTGCGCTCTGTGGCCTCCCCATGCCAAAGGTGAACAACTCTGCACAAAATATATGTGGGCTCTTAACAGCCTCCAGATTCAAATTTCAGAACATATGGGACTAATTTTGAAGCCATAGTCAACCTCTAAATCAAGAGAGTATGAATCATTCTAAACACTGCCTTTAACCAGCACCATGGGAGAAACCATCAAACTATCCATGTTCTATTGCAGAGGTAGGAGTCAGGCTCATGGTGGGCCAATAAAATCTGTGATAACTTTCTGTAAGTTAAATGGACTCTCACTGATAAAGCAATAGCCTTATTTTTAAAATTATTGAATTTCTTCACACACACACACACACACACACACACACACAAATCAGTTGGGGTCACTGCAAATAAGATCCCACAAATAAGAGGGATTCTACAGTTTTGTAAAAATCTGTCTCCAATAACACCTACCCAGGACATCTTAGTCTGCAGTAAGCTTATTGCCATTAAGGTTTATGGGATAAAAGTAAAGTCCGTGGACTGGTCAGTACATTAAGAACATCTTAATATAGAATGATCTATTCTGTATGAAGGTGTTCCAGTAAGACCACAGCCTGGATTTCCTGGGTATTTACTCTGAGTATTTATATTCCATCACCATTTGTGTCTCATTCTGTCAGATAAATCATGTTAGATGAAGAGAATTTAGATGAATAGATGTGTACAGACTAGGGCTTCTATTTTAGCATGTAAAAGGAAACACCCACAATTTCTGCTTTTTAGGGACTGGATCTGTCAGAAATTCTTCAACTTTCTTAGGAGAGATTTTCTCTTTGGTGGAAAAGAGTGCTCAGTTAGTTGCCCATAGCTTACACAGTGGAGGAAAGGGGCACTTTATGAAAACAAGTGCTGGACTCACTTTGTGGTCAGTCACTTCCCTCACTAGACAAAATCTGATTTTGGATTTGGGCTTTCTAATTTAAAGCTTTAGACCTTGACTGTTCAACAGACACAATCCAGCAAGAACACCACATTCCACAGAGGTAAAGGGTTCTATTTGTGCAGTATATTGCAGGATCAGAGCTTTAAAAGACATTTAACATGTTTTTGAAAATCCATTAAAAATGTAGAGTGAAATGAGCCAGGTAACTGTCGCCAACCTACATCCCAATCTCAATCTCAATCTCAAAACCTCTGTCCCTGCCCTAATGGTGCATGATCTGAGGAGTTATTCCTGTTACCAAAATCCTCAGAAGCCTCCTAGTTGTAAAAACAAATACAGTTCTGGTGCCTTCCTGGGTGTCAAAAGTTTTAACTGTCCCTTTCCCAGTTGTCAAAACCTCCACTTTCCGTAACGCAGTTACTTTTCCTCGAAAGTCTGCATAATGCTAAAATTTTCTGGGCAGTCTAAAATAAATCATATATTGTAGGGCTAAAGATGATTTTATACTATAGAATTGCTTCCAACACAAATTTCTATCTGGAATAATGCCTGTTATTCATTGACTAAAATGCCGTACTCACTCACTCACTTGTTCTTTAACATCATAACCAAAGTCCGATGTGACTCCATATTGTAACCAAAACTCCATTTGGAATTGTTTACTTCATTTTGTGTTGCCTAGCTTAAGTTTTGACGAAACTTCATCTAGATGTGTGAACTTAGGTTGGATCTGTAAATGAGAGGTGTATGTGTGGTGGGATCAGTCTCCAACGCTAACCTGTCCTGATAACTGTGAGAAACACCTTAATGGCTAAAGAACAATGCAGGTAAACCCTGCAAAAGCAAGAAGAATTCACCCTCAAAAGAAATGGACAAAAAACCTCATCAAGAACAAGATCGAGTCACATCTGCCATTAACTGATGACTCATGTTCATACAGTACCCTGAAGCAGTGTGACACGGCAAGATCCATGCACTAAAACAGGAGTCTGAAACCCCAGGAAGCTTGCCACAGCTGGCATGGAAGCCTATTCCCAATAGCACACAGCACCACGGCTGCTCCCTTCACTGGGCTCATGCCCAGGAGGGCCTGGGGCCACAAGAGCCACACATACACTGCAGGTCCTATGACCTGCTGGCCCTATTCCTCAGCTGGGGGGGGGGTCAGGCAGCAAAGAAAAGGCACCACTGCACAGATGGTTCCTATGCCATGCTGGCCCCACCCCCAGCACCTGCTGAGAGTGCAGGAGGTGGGGTTTGCACAGGTGCCAGTAAAGGTTACTAACCCCTAGACTAAAAGATATAAGAGGGGTGAGACTGCATAGTTTTGGGTAATGTTCTGTAGACCAGCGGTTCCCAACCTTTTCTCTGCTGTGGCACACCTTGATACCTTCAAATTTTTTGAGGCACACCACCATTAGAAAGCTCATGAATATTCATGAACCATGGCACAGTGTTTCCTAAATACTGCTATGTGGGATAGCAGAGCAGGGGTGGCAAAACACGGGCGTTCAGGAGGCGTGTGCGGTGGCAGGAGTGAGTGTGGGGAGCAGACAAGGGCAGCCATGCGGGGAACAGCACAAGGGTGGCAAGAGAGGAGAGAGGAGGGAAAAACACGAGGGGAATCTGGAGAGTGGGAAGGTGGGGCAGGGGAGCATGGCATGGTGCCCACTTCCTCCTTATCCACAGTGGCTCCCTGCTACCCAGGGCAAATTCTCACCCCACTGCTGCTCCCTCCCACCCCAGTGGGTCCCATCGTCCCCTCCCTCAGCCCCCTGCTGCCTATGATGGACCCTCCCATCACTGCAGGGACCAGAACTAGGCCTCCAGCCCCCAGCTACACCCCTCACACAGCTGCCCCCCCAAGCTACACACACCCCCAGCCAACCCGCCACCCCACAACCCCAGCTACATACCCTCCACTACACAGCCACTCCCACTTACCTCTGATACACACACACACACCCGCCCCACACAACCCCCAGCAGCCCTCCCCCTCAAAGTCCTTACTTGGGCTTTTTGCAGGCTGGCTGACACAAGCTGCTCCACCCTGCAGGGGGAGATTCACACACTCCTGGCCTCCGGCAGCTCTCTGCTGGCTGGGTTAAGGTGAAGCCACTGGAACCCTGCGTTTCCAGCTGCTCCTGCTATTTTTAGGGGGGCCCCTGGAACTCAGCATACCAGTGCCTTCCTCTATTTTTAGGGGGGCCAGAACACTGCCTGCCTAAAAATATGGGGCCCCAGAACTGTGTGCTTGTGCCATCCCCCAGCTCTGCACAGCCCACATGGCTGGGCTGAGCAGGGAGGGAACTTTAACTCCAGCTCTCGGGGATGGTCGCAGCACACTTTGGGTGTTGCCGCAGCACACACTGGTTGGGAACCACTGCTATAGAGCATCCAAGAGCATTGGTGCATAGCTGTGTGTCTGACAGAGAACCTAGTCGTCCTCATGCCCAGCTTCTCTGGCCAGGTAGCTGCCATGAGATGTGAACACTAACCATGAAATCAAGCTACAATCACAAGCAGCAATCAGGACTGATAATGATACATGACCACCAGTAGAACATGTGTGTGTGTGTGTCTACACACTAGATATCAGTATTAATATAATTGTATTCTTTTTTCATAATATACGTGGCATATTGCTTTGTACCCCTAAATAAGATCCTCCTTGTCTTTTTCATTTTATAAGTACAAGAATACAAACTCAAACTCATAAAAAGGGATACTGTCCTGCCTGGATTATAGAATAGGAGTTCAGCAGGGTTCCATACAGCCTAATTTAAGGTATAAATTAAGGCACAGAGCCTTAAATACTGAGTGCAACTATACAAAACCCAAATATACATGCTGAGAGCGCCAAGTCTTCCCCTTCAGGAGCTTGAAGGCAGAACACAGTCTACAAAGAGAGAGAGGTACAGCATGCTAGTGCAAGCACAGGATTCACCAACAAGTACTCTTGAGTAAAGCTTGTCAGGAATTTCCAAAAAAAAAAAAGGCTTTATGTTGGAAAATACTGATTCATCATAACTGAAGCTCTTCTCTGCCAGTTCAATAAAAATTTCTCATTTCTGGAATAGGTAGAGAGGGACAGAGACAGGGAGCAGAATAACCATTAGCTTGGTGGTACCTGGACAGTGTTTAACCAGCTTGTTTGGACTGTGTTTGACTTTTTGATGATATAATTTAATGCACTGAGGTTCTTTTCCCATCTGAGGCTGATGTTCCCTGTAAGATGTGCAGTCTCGCAGTGAACTTTTAACTACCATGTGCATCATGTGGCTAGGGACACAGCTGTCACCTGGATCCTCTTTGCATACTGGGCCTTCATCCTGCCAAAACCACAGCAGCAGCTCTCAGTGCTGGGGTCCAGGAAGCAGCAGGGGCCCGAGACCAGCCAGCAGGAAGGGGTAAGGAGCAGGATGGGAGATGTAAGGGCACCTGGGAAGGGATGATAGAGTGGTTCTAGCAAGTGCAGATATAAGGTGGGGTGGTCAGTCTCCAAGGTGGCACTCCTAGATGGTCAAATCACTTATCTTAGTTGTGGGACACCAGGTTCAAGTCCCTGCTCTGAATCAGGCAGAGTAGGGAGTTAAATCTAAGTCTCCCTCATCCTAGGTGAGTGCCATAATCATCAGGGCATAGGGAAGTCTCAAGTCTTTCACAAAAAACTCAGGTCTTAATTTTATCCTGATGTTGAACATGAAGATTCTGAACATTTTTGCAGAATGGGAAAACTGTTTCCCAACCAGCCCTACTTCTGAATTCTACACCCAATTCTGACCAGGACTTATTTTATATCTTTGAAAAAGTCAGACTTTCTGCCCAAGAGGCCAGGGAAAGATTAGTTATTTCATGTTTGTACAGCTCTTTACTGATTATTAACTATTATTATTATTATTAATTAGGTATATTGCGATAGCTTCCATGACCAAACAGATTTAGGCCCATTATGTGAGGTACTGTAACAGAGTTACCACCAGCGCCTCTCTCTAAAACTTACAATCTAAATGGACAAGAATAAAGTGACTAAATCACAAGTGTGAAAAAAATCATGACCGGGTATGGGAGGACAATAGCCTGTACAAGAAAATGACCCCAAAATTTGGACTGTCACTATAAAACTGGGACATTTGATCACCCTGTACAAAAAAGAAAAAGGGCAAGGGACAAGGATAAGCTATACAAAGAGTAAATCTTCAGCTAGTGTATATTGTCTCACATTTATTTAAATCAATGGAGCTACTCTGATGATTTATAACAGCTAAGATGTGCCCGCATGTAGAGAAAGTGGTGGTTTGCATATTTTATTTATATTAAGAATAATTTGTATAGTGCAATAAGAACCAATTCTCCTTCCTCACTTTGGCCTGTTCCAAGCTCAGTGAAGTCAATGGAAGTCTCTCAGCAGGCTTGACTCAGATCCCTTCTGCCCCCATTTACAGTTCAACCCTGCTCCTATTTAGATCAATGAGATTTTTGCCTCTGATTTCAATAAAGGTAGAAACAGACAATTATCTAGCATAAACCAACTCATATGAGTTATTATAAAAAGAACAGCCAGTTCCCAGCTAGGAAAAGTTATTTATTCTGTGCTCATAATATAAACACAGAAAAGTCAAAAAAGAGAGGAAAGAGTCCAAAATAAACATTTTTAACATGCGTGACAAGAACCGCTCTGTACAAAACAAATGTCACAATCCCACCACCAGCAAGACACTGCCCTAAGAAAACAAAAAACAAAACAAAACCACCAACTACAGGAATTAGAAAGCTACCAAAGAACGCCCTTCCAGACAAAGTTCCCCACAATTTAACAACCCTGGGAAGAGAAACTAAACATCTCAGAAAGATGGAAAAAAATAACAGGATCAGCCTTGTGACCCAAAAGAAAAGTGAATAATAAATGTGCACATATCTAGCCATATTAAAGATTTTAATTGGTTGGCTTATTAAGTATTAATATGCTCCATCAGACAGGAAAATTTATTAATGTCATTAATAATAGCAAAGAAACAAAGTGGATAAAGTAATATTTTTTTCTTCTTACTGGCTCAATAACAGATATTACCTCACCTACTTTGTCTCCTTTAATATCCTGGGACGAACACCGCTATGACAATCCTGCATCCACACTAACTACAGCAGTCAGTACAAAATAACTGCTACAGACCTGCTTTTGACAAAACAGTTAGGCACATGCTGTGTTCCTGCTGAAATCAATAAGCCTTAAGGGCATGCTAATGACTGCAAAAAGACAGATTGATAAAGCATGAAACGGTAAATAAGAAATAGGGCTCACACTGCTAAATTTTGCAACTGGTATGTTGGTTTGGCAGATCTGATTTTCCATGCAATGGCACAGTTCATTTAAAAGATGAACAATGGAAAGTTAAAGGGGATCTGATCCAATCTTCTATTAGTTTGCAATGAATACATTTTCTAATTGTTTTGCACCCAAATATAATGAGGATGTGTGTGCTTGTTGTTAGTGTGTTATGTTCTGTCTTTAAGACATTTATTGGAATTATTCTGTATTCATATAGTTCATTCCACTCTGGAAAACAAATAACTATTTAAAAGCAAAAAGAGGCAGACAAAGGAAACACAGGACAGACTAGTAACACTGAAGGGAAAAGAATTAGGCACTAGTGTACAGCGCCTTACACACTGGGCTCTGTGAGTATGCAAACAACCCTTCTTTAGTTCAAGAAGCCCTATACCAATGTTACACCACTAGGCAAGCAGTAGACATAGTAGAAGTCTCTGTAGTCCTATAAGAGCTCCATGGCAGGGACTTATTACAGAAACTGCCATGCCAAATCAAACCAGTGATCATTCTAATCCAGAATCCTGTTTCTGACTGTGTCCTGTACCAGATGTTTCAGAAAAAGATGCAACAAACACCATCATGTACAATTATAAAATACCACATCTACAACAGAAGTTTCTTCCAAATTCTATCCATTAGCAATTGCCTCATGCTCTGAAGCGTGAAGGTTTATGTTACTGCTTATATTTTATCTTATGTAATGTATCTGTTCATGTTCTGATTACGTATGAGACTCGTCTTTTTCAGAAGCCTACTACAGTTTTGGCCTCAGTTGTTCATGGCAATGAAGTCAATGAGCTAATTATATATTTTATGATATAGGCTTAAGCTGTGGATGTTCCCATTCATAAAAAGGCATAATCCTCACTGAATAATGCAAAATTCTTAGTTCCAGTTGCACTTGTTAATTATGCACTGTACATAAGTATTTCCTTTAATGGGTTTTCAATTTGTTGCTTTACAAATTTCACCTGATGTCCTGTTATTCTTGTTTTAAAAAACAAGTGAATAGATGCATCAACTTTACCTTCCGTATTCCATATATTATTTTGTATATCTCTTATTTTCTTTCTAAATTAATAAATAAATTAATAAATTAAAAATCCTAGTCTTCTCTCCCTCCTTACACAGAAAATTTCCATGCTGCTAATTATTTTCATTGCTAGCCTCTAAGTCTCTTCTATTTCTGTAATATGCCTTTTTGAGAGAGATTTACCAGAACTGGGTATAGTACACACTCTCCCTGGAATACACTCAATTTATACAATACCTTCATGCTGTTTCTCAGTGTGATTATCTATCCCATTCTTCAGGCTTTCAAACATCTCTTTATTTCTTTAAAGCACTAAGTATCTTACATGCATCATAACTGCTAAGTATTATTAGTATTTGTCTCAGAAATCACAAGCACTATAATTCAAACAAAGAAAACTAAACACATATCACAGAGAAGCTTCCTGTTATATTTGCTGTTCTGGGCTATATTTCTATTGACAGAATTAATACTATGAATGTTTTTGATATGGATAAAAAGAAACATATTAAATACACAATTGAATTATAAAATGGATCACAGGTCCAAAGAAAACCAACAGGCAAAAGTTGAGGCTATTAAGAATGACACCTTCTTGTAATTTCCACATATTTGCTATCAGGATATGACTAGATAAGCAGGAATTCCTTCTTGATTGCATACGTGAGCACATAGCATCCTAGACATTTCAGGAAAAGTACACTGTTTAGTCAGTCCTGATTCTGTTTTCTATACACACAGGAGAAAGCAAACTTCTGTAATTGTTGTTGCTTTTACTTATTTTACTCTACATACTGTTTTCACATATAAGTGCACTCCCATTGCAGAGCAAAAGCCAGCTGGCAGTGCTATTTTGAAACTAAAATCCACAGACTACCTAGTAATCTTTTCAACTACACTGTAAGGATAATTATTTCCTTTGGCTATTTCTGCAGTGTGGCTGATTGTACATAGTTTTGCTGGAAGGGTGTTGCTCTGCCCTGCTCACAGTTCCTAAGAGGAACTCTTAGTTCCTAAGAGGCCAAGCCAGACAGTGGTCTGGGATTTGGTGGATTAAATCTCTGCAGGGTTAAAGATCATCTCCCCTCTGTGAGGTAACTAGGCGTGGCTAACTCACACTAGGCTCAGTGCTTTAGCCCTATGGCCAGTTTATTCCCAAAGCAGCAAGAAGAGGGTTATGACAGGACGTAGCTCTGAGGAAACAAGAGAGTTAAGCGTTTGAACTGGGCTTGTTTAGTAACTCCCCAGATCCAGCTCAGCCCAAATTCCCTAGCCCCATTCTCAAGCTCCCCAAGGCTTCTGTTTCAGTGTAATCACCAGTTGCTTCTTTTCTCATGCTTCCCCCCTGTAAGCCACAGCTTCATTTAGTTCCCACCCTCCCTCATCTCATATTGATACCACTTCCTGGGCTCAGCCTGAGCTCTAAGCATTGAGCCAGTGCTCTTCCCAGCAGTGCTCCATTGCCTTGTCTCCTCTCTGTGACAACAAACTCCTAGCTCCCAATCATAGGACCACAGGAGTGGAATTAGTGGTCAGTGTGGGGAAGAAAAAGCACATGGAGAAAGTGACTTGAACTGAGAACAGGGAGAAAACCTATCCGTGGGAGTAGAGTTGAGCTGAGGGAAGATGAACTACAAGCCATGCTTGAAGCTGAGGCATGGTGTGGGGCATGGCACAGGGAACAGGAGACCCTCCCTCCACTATATACCTCTTTCATGGAAAGCTTTGGTGGTGTTGGGCATGGCAGGCAGTTCTTTGCATCAAGCCTGGTGTAGTTCCTGGAAGTAGCTCTATGGCTCTCTGGGAGCTGGTTCTAATTCCTAGCCCTTGATGCAACAGCTCTTTCTAATTGCCTTAATAACTGTTGCTATACAACTCCTGTGGACTTTTACATTCCTCAGGCTGAAAGTCAAATGGAAGAGTTAACAACACTTTTGGAGCTCACCGCTCTCTTCAGGCCAGTGGCAAACAGTTGGAGAATCACTACATTAGAAATGGAAGAAATCCAGTCAGGTTTCTTGAGAAGGAGGAGAGGATTTTTGATTGTCTGAAACAAAAAACAGAATGGAATTAAAAAGGGGTTCTGTTTTTTATTTTAACCCCTTAGGTAAAGATACAAATAGTTTACTTAAACAATATAGTGTTCTCTTGTGTGATTTAGGCAAACTTTGATTTAAAATTTTGTGGATTTTCCAAAAGTTTCTCCAAAATGTTGGGAAAAGTTACAGAGAATTTATCACAACTTCCTGAAGATTTCCAGTTGCTCTGGCAAGGACAAAGAAAGGCCTTGTTCAAATATAATTTAATGTTTGTAATGTTACTACAGTCAGTAAGTAATAAAACCACTAGCAGCAAAAGATTATAACCTACAGAAGTGATTGCATTAACAAATGATTGACCAAGGAAGCAGAGTTCTGCTGAATGGTTTCCTCCCCTGCATTTTGAGTTTGTCAGAGCATGAAAGCCCACCTTTAAAAAATCTTGTCACTAACAGATTTTAGCTATAGTTAATACTTTACAGGGGGAAATTAAGATATACAATTATCACAGGAGAAAGTTGGCACTTCACTCTCCAGCTGTATCCTGTCAGTAAAAAGACAAATTGTAATTGATTCTGAGCTCCACCCATGCTAAAACACATGTATTAGGGAGTGAGAACAGCTACTGAGAAACCATGATTAATTCCTTGTGAAACTGCACTGAAATAATTAATATTACAAAGAATTAATTTGTTTGTTGTTCAGTCACAGTGAAAAATTCTCCTGTGATATTTAGAGGTGTATTATGCTTCCAGAGATCAGAGAGAGGGCTGTTCCCTAAAAAATAAAAAGAAACCTGAACTATCATGAGACAGTGAAGGATTCCAAATCTACTGAAAATGCACACAGAACAGAAACATTTTAATAAGAAGTATAAGAGTGATTCTATACAATTCCATTTCCAAACATGCCAAGTTTTGCAGAAGGAACTCAAAAGCAGGGAATCTCAACTACAGTGTTGTGATAGGCTTGGGAGGACTCACAGAGATGCTCCCTCCCGTAAAGCCTACCACTGCTATGGCTCCCCAGTTGCTGAGGTTTCCTCTGGATCCAGCACTTTTGGCTGTAGCTCAAATTAAAGTGGTCCCCACAGCCAAAAAAAAAAAAAATCTGCCTCCCAACCCATTTCAGTGCTAGGAGGCTTGAGGAGCAGCCCCTGCTGTTGCAAAAGTTATCTGCCTCACAGAGTTTCAGCAGCGACTCTTTCAGGGAGCACCACTGCAGAAAGTTGCCACCACTCAGAATTTTGCTGGCAACTCTTAAAAGGGCAACAGTCTGCCACTGCTGCTCTCCTCTTTGGCAAAAGACCTCACAAGGGTTTCTTTTGGTGGGTGGAAGGAGGTTTCAGTGGCAGGCTGATTTATGTCGGCACACTCAGCTGCTGTGCCACACCACACTTTTGTGTCACGACACAGCAGCTGAGAACCACTGCTCTTAGGTCCATCAAATGGCTCCCTCACTACAGCTCTGAACCCTTCCTGTATCAGTCTTTCACAGAAGATTTCCATTAATAGCACCATATATCAAAGATAATATAATCAACAGGATATACTGATACACCAAGCATCACATTGCCAAGTATATCAAGTAGAATTGATCATTACAGGGTAAGCATTGTATATACTTATTTAATTTTTAGATAATTTTAAGGTTTTTTTCTCTATACAGACATTTGCAAAACTTCTATGATGTTAGGAGACTGCATGGTTTAGCAGATTAATAATGAGCTAGAAAAACTTCCACCTCTCTTCTTCAACATCATTTAGAATCTAAGTCAGGTCCCTAGGTGTTTGAAAGTCATTACAGGTGATGGCTATAAGCTATGTAAAATACACTGGTAGTTTTAGTTCAGTACTGTTTCAGATTCTTTACAAGATGGAATCAAAAAAACAACACAAATAAATGTGTCCTTTTTAATAAGGTTTCAGAGAAATAGCAGGTATAACAACTGTTCAAATAGCACTTATCTCATGACCATGATTCAAACAAACAAAAATGTATGGGCTCAGTCAGGCTATTTCCCTAGAACAGAGCGATAGAGAGCACTTACCATAACAATGGGTTACTCACCAGTAACCATCCTTCTTCGAGATGGGCTGCTCGGACCCATTCAGTAATAGGTGTCTCTGTGCCGGAGCGCCAGATTGGTCGGAAGACTTTTGTCCCAGCCTGTCAGGAAAGGGCAGGCAGACACTGTCCCTTGCGCCACCCTGTGGCTATATATATGGCCGCCTCCTGACCCCTCCTCAGTTCCTCAGAGTCGCCAACTCCAGATGCGGGGATGGAGGGGAGGGACCTGAATGGATCCGAGCAGCCCATCTTGAAGGATGGTCGGTTACTGGTGAGTAACCCACCATTCCTCTTCGAACACTGCTCAGATGCATTCAGTAATAGGTGATTACTAGCCATGCTGAGGGATGGCGGGTGGAGTTGGGTCTTCTGCCTTCAGCACAGCAAAAACACCCCAGAAGGGAAGAGGCCCACCAAAGAAGATTGTAACCAGAGTCAAGAGATGAACTAGGCTCTTGACGTGGCACAGCAGAAACAACAACTGAGGGCCAACCCAAGGTCAGGGGCAGGGTCGAACCCGCCGAGACATATAAGTGAGGGCAGGACAGACCTAGGTCACCATAACGAGGACGAAGAACGCAACATGAAAACATAGAGGGTTGTGTTTGGATGCTCCACCTAAGTGGTATAACACAAGGTATGAAGACCAGAAGATAAGCATCTGGCCATGGGGCCTTGCAGCATGAGCTTGTTAGGGAACGCTGGAGGCCAGCGGAAGAGGGGTTAGCCATAATGACTGTGGCCTGCATAGGAAACAATGGAAAAGATGAATATTATCCCATGGGCTGAGCACATCAAGGCCCGAGCCAGGATTCAAAGAGTTATGGTGTAGCCTGGCGGATGTGGGCCAGGCAGGTAGCCACAGGAGGGATGAACCTTATCCCCTGGACTGACCACGACCAGCCTAGTGGAGTCTGGTTGATGAGAGTAGTAGTGAAATTACGCATTTGTATAGGGGAAAAAGGGAACCCTGAGATCGATCGAGAAAGGTCTGGGGAAGACACTTCAAGCCAGTTCACTGAAGGCCAAAGCCAAAAGTGGTGTTGTGGGAGGCACAGGGCATGCCGGCTACAGGGTCTCAAGTTAGTATGCGGGGTGTACTCTTCGAACTGAGTATGGTACCGAAACCAGGGTTTCTCTCTGGAGGGGTACTCCAGGACACTAACATCCCCAAGGCGGTGGAATAGCCTTGGGTGGTGCTGATGGTTTGGTACCGATAAGAGTCTGGGTAACGCGAGAACTCGCAGAGAGGAAGCGAGAGAGAGAGGGGCCGCTTCTTGGCCTGTAATCCTGTGAGATTCCAGCATCACGAGGATGCAGTCAAAGGGGGGAAGGGAGGGCAGGAAGGATGCCAGCTGTCACTTGGCTACCCAGTTGAGGCGGCCAAAGGGCTCATTGAGATGCCGTATAGGGATTCGGTCTCGCGTGCCAAGGGCACCACCAAAAGGATAGTTTCACAGCTACATTGCGCCAATGTGAGCACCAGGGGGAAGACACACTGATGTGGAGCTACTCCCCAAATATGGTTGTCAGGGAATGGAGAAGTCATCTTCCGATCACCTAGGAAGCGAAACTACCCGCAGAGTATCGACCGTGGAATCCCAGAGGTATCCTGGGTTTAGAGAACCCGAAGTGGAGGGTTATTTCCAGTCGAGGAACTGGATGGCATTCCTCATGGGGGGTACAAGCCTCTGAATTCTGAGTTTTGGAAACAGGAACTGTAACCTGTTTTCCTCTGTTTATTACATACATATATGTACATACACACCCAAGAGACGGTGCCCTGCCAGGATACATGTCCTAAGGGCAGGGAGGCTAGGCAGGGAGTACAAGCAGCTCAGGGAGTTGCTTCTGTGCTTGGAGTGTGGCCTTCTACCCGGCTATGATGGGGAACTAAGGCCTGAAAGGTGGACACTAATGTAGAAGGCCCAAGATAAGGTATCCCGCCGCTGTTCCTGTTCCAAGGGAAAGGTGACGTTGGCGCCATCCCTGTAGGTTCCCTGATCTGGAAGGTTCCAGTCAGGTACACTAGGTCTCTGCTTCCTGAGTGAAGGGGGAGGGGGGTATAAGGAGGGCTGACCACCGCTTCTGGTAGGTTGGGCCTAGGACGAGGACTCCTAGGATAGGTGTCCTGCTAACAGCTGAGGTTGCCCACTAGGAAAGGGGCTGCTATGGAGCCTCAGCTTCCGTGAGGAAAAAGGGGAATAAGGGTGGCAGGGGTTGGACCACTCTGCCTTAGCCTTCCTTGGAGGCTAAGGTCCACCACAATGATGTGAACACGACCCACCCGATGGGTAGGGTAGTGGAGGTTCTCGTTGAGCCAAGGTGTCGAGAGCCCCAGTACAGCTTGCTACCTGGGGTGTCAACGGTATGCTAGCGAAGGTATCCCCTGCCCCTGACCTGAAATCAAGAATGGGGCCTACCTGATGTAGGGCATCTGGGTAAACAGTAGTTGTTCTGCGCCCAAGTGAACACCGCATATAGAAGTGTCGGAGCCTCTGCAGCAGTGGCTGAGGCTACTACGAGACGCACTTCTTGTCCCTGGCAAGACCCATTCTGACGCGAACAGCACAGGGGTTGTTGGTTGAAGGGTACCCGAGAAAGACGTGGGGGGGGTGAGGGCGGATTCCCCGTAAGTGCCCAAGGTAGCAGCTGCTGAGGATTTGTAGGGGTGGGCCCCGTTACTGATGTACTAGCGGTGCAGGGGACGGGGGCTGGTTTGTGCAGCCCATGTTCGCCCGAGACCGGGGGGGGGGGGCGTGGCCAGAATTAGTGCAAGGGAGGGAAGCTGGTCCTGACTGAGCCCTGTTCCCCTTTCCCAAGGAAAGGAGAGGACGTCAACTATCCACTGCGACAATGCAGTGAAGCCTAATTGTACCCCGGATAACTCGAAATTAGGGTGGCTGCTAACTGGGTGGACCCCTTTGCTGCAGGTGAGAGAGGAAAGGGGTCTCAGCACCTTGCAGCAGGGCGATGACAGTGGAAAGGAAAAATTTCGCTGTGTTCCCACAATGATGTACATGAGTGGGAATTGAGGGTTGGGGCTTATGTGGGATGGGCGGGTCTGGGAGGGAGGAGGCCAAAGTATTTGGCGTCTCCCCTGGGGTTGCAAGCAGTACCCACCACCGATAAGGTTTCTGGGGAAAACAGGGTGTCACCTCCAAAAGGCAGGTCAAGGACAGCCTGTTGTGCATTAGGGGGCGCTCTAGCCTCCCTGAGCCAGGCCATCAGGTGGATAGTTACTGCCAAGGCCATAGTGTGGGCGGCTGTATCCACCACGTCATGGGCCGAGAGGAGGAGGTCTTGGGAGATTATATTACCCTCCTCTAGAAAGGCATCATATTCCTCTCTGGCCTCGGGTGGGAGCAAGCATAAGAATTTCATGACTGACTCCCACACATCCAGCAAGTATCTGCTGGTTATGGCTTGATTGTTTGCCACTCGCAGTTGAAAGACTGAGAAGGAGTAGACCTTACGGCCCAAGAGGTCCAGTTCCCTGGCCTCCCTGGAAGATGGAAGGGGGTTGCTGGGGGGCTCCCCTGGGCCTAACACCATCTGCACCACATCCCACGGGGGAACCAGGTGATCAGTGAGGGAGGGAAAGTCCGATTTGGGGACCCGATATTTAAAGCCCGCTGTGTCTGAAACCGGGCAGTAGAGCTTGGGCTTTGCCACCGGGAACATGTGAGGTCCCAGACACTCGGGTGGAGTGGGATTGTCAAGGGTTCTACTGAGTCAAACACTGGCCTGAAGAGGGTATCCGGAGGGGGATCCGAGGGCTGCACCTCCATTCCTAGATGGGCCATAGCCCAGCGCAACAAATCAAAATGCACTGACAGATTCCCCATATAGGACCCCAGTGCCGGGGACAAAGTGGTACTGGGAGCTCGCAGTGATGGAGACGGAGTCTCCCGGGGGGACCATTCCTATGGGCGGAAGCGGAACATCGACTGCACCAAAGTGCGGCGCCAGGGTTGCTTAGAGCCCTTAATGGCCCTACCTCCAAACTGGAAGCAGGGGAAAGAGACCAAGACTCCAGGGGTTGTACCAGTGACGGTAAGGTGATATGTTGCCATGGGTATGGCTCTACGGTACCAGGCCCAAGTGGAGTGGAAGATGGGGGGGGCTATATGGCGAAGGAGAGTGGCACCCACATTGAATCCAGGCCTTAGAAGTAAAGGCCAGTTTGCTCCTTCTAGCTGGGATTGGGGCAGGTGGTGTGGGGAGTAAGAGGAGGCCTCGAGCAGCCTCCACCACTTCAGGGGTGGACAGTACAAGGAGCAACTCCACACAGCCCCATGGCAAGTCCTTGCCCAGGGAAGGGGGATTGCCTGGTGGGGAGGACTCCCGCTTCTGCAGCACTGGGCTATAGCGAGCCTGCGGTGCCGAGGGTGATTGCGGCCAGTGCCGGGGTGAACTCAGCACCAGCGAGGCCAGGCTGTGCCAAGCCAATGGTGCCAGAGATGACAGCAAATGGCGCTGGGGTGATCTGGGAACCGGCAGCACTGAGCTGTGCTGCCAGGGTGATCCAGGTACCGGTGGTGCCAGGCTGCCCGTAGGCGACCTCAAGCGGTGCCAAGGAGCTGGGGTGCCGGGTTGGCGCCAGGGTGCCAGAGTCGGCACCGAGGTTGTGCGGCGGTGGCTACCAGTGGCACGGTGCCATGTGTGCTCTGGTGCCAAGCTGGGTCTCGGTGCTGGGCAGGAACCTGAAGCCTTGGCGGAAGAGCGCTGAGCCTCCTCAGAGGCTAGGGCACGGCATCGCTGTTGCCTCTCCTTGATGGTTCGAGGTTTAAAGGAGAGGCACAGGGAACAGGCCGAGACCATGTGGTCTTTGCCCAGGCACCTGAGGCACTTCCCATGGGGATCATCCCGGGGGAAGGCCTTGCGGCACTCAGAGCAGGGTTTGAAACCTGGCATGATCGAACAATGTTCCAGTCCGACAGTGGAAGGCTCCTGTGGTGGAACTATGTCCATGAAGAGGTGCTCCCAGTCGAGTTAAAAGCTCATAAAGGAGAGGACAGGCTGCGTGCGTTCGCAAGGAGCGGATGTTCCAGATCCGACGTGCAAGGCAGAAGAAGTAAAACTGAGGAGGGGTAGGGAGGCAGCCATATATATAGCCACAGGGTGGCGCGAGGAGCATTGGCCGCTTGCCCTCTCCTGACAGACTGGGACAAAAATTTTCCGACCAATCCGGCACTCCGGCACGGAGACACCTATTACTGAATGCATCCAAGCAGCGCTCAAAGAAGAACAGCTTCTATAACTGAGTCCCCTCTCCCACTTGGCTTCCTGCTTCTGTTTAAATACGCCACATCAGAGCAGGACAGAGGGCCTCCTTGATATAATTCAGGCAGCCTTGGTTGTAGCGTCCAGCCTTCCCTTAAAGGAGAAGCCAACTACTTCACAAGTATCAATCAGAAAAGTATGCAGTACAAAACCAACACCACATTTGGCATTCATTGGCCAATTTTCTAATCAGCTAGAAGATGGAAACTGAACAAACCTCTCACCTAGTGGTCATCCCTCCTGAAGACGAGTGACCCACTGTAGTGTAGGAAAACGTGTGCTGTTGCTCCCTGCGCTCCACCTGCTCTGTGTATATGGTACTGGGGCAATTGCTGCTAGAATACTGTAGCCATTTCAGGTGTCCACAACTCAAGAAGGATATTGATAAATTAGAAAACATGCCTTATAGGGATGGACTTCAGGACCTCAATCTATTTAGCTTGACAAAGAGAATGTTAAGGAGTGACTTGTTCCAGTCTGTAAGCAGTTACCTAGGGAACAAATACTTAATAGGGAGTTCTTCAGTCTAGAAGAGAAATGTATAACAAGATCCAGTGGCTGGAAACTGAAGCTAAACAAATTCAGATGTGAAACAAGGCATGCATTCTTACAAGGAAAATAATTAAGCAGTGAAACAATTCACAAGTTTACAGTGGATTCTCCCACACTGACAATTTTTAAATAAAGATTAGGTTTTTCAATAAGGCATACTCTAGGTATTGGTTTGGGGTCGGTCATGATGATCTCAATAGTCCCTTCTGGCCTTAGAATCTCCAAATCTGGGAAAAACAAGGGTTAAAGAAACAAGGTGGGTGAAGTGATCCTATTACCGAACCATCTTCTCTCACCAACAGATATCATCTCGTCTCACTATCTTCAGACTGACATGACTATAAGCATGAAGCATAAACAGTCTACAATGTCCTTAGTCTTCAATGCTTTTATCCAGAATGTTTCACACTATAATGGAAATAATATTCTTTTAGAAAGAACAAATCCTTTAATATTTATTACCTGATATATTCTAATTTGCTTGGCTTACTGCATTACCACAATAATAATGTTCTGTATTTATGGCATTGTAACATGGTAGAGTTGTTTTAAATATGCACAAAAATATTCTCATTATCCATAAACTAAAACAGAGAAAACTGTAGCCTCAGCACCTGGAATATAGTCTAGACTAACAATAAAATACACCAAATCATGTCTTTGAAGGCCATGCTTGACGGGATACGAAAAATATCGTAGTGTTGATGATACTTTATGTCTGCAGTCAGCCATATAAAATTAGTAGTTACATATCAGCTTCTTTTTTGCTGATCTCCAAAAGGATCTCTGCATTCATTCAGTAAACAGTTTTGCAAACAAAGCATGACCAACCAAGTCAGAAGTCTATGTTACCGCTAATGCTTTAACGTCACACTAGAGAGGGTAACAGTTAAGGGTGATAAGGCTTTTTCAAAAATATATAAATTCTTTTTTCAATTTGTCATAATTTTGGCAAAAACTATTCTTTAAGGCAGAAATTTTCTATGTTTGGTCTCACTCTCAGAGGTTTCTTTGCCAAGTATGACAAAATATGATTCAAACATCTTTTAAGTTACTAGAGCTCAAAATATAAAATAGTTTAATGTGGGGTTTTTTGAGCTTAGATAACTAAAAAGTGATTGTGTTTTAAAACCTAAAACTTGGCAACGTCCATGATTTTTAACAAAGTTAGTTTGTATTCAAAAAGATGTCCAATCCATTATTTGCATAATGTTACCAGTGACATCATATTGTTTCAATAAGAAACATTAAGTTCATAATGGCTGCCAAATATTACATCACATCAGTCATGTTCATTTTTGCATCCAAAACAGCTTTGTTTCATGTAAGTGACAAACATATTTCCTCACCACTTCAATTGCACAACACAACTGTCAGCACTGAAACTAACACCGAAACACGATAGCCAATAGGATAGAAAATAAAGCCTTACAACTCCTACTTGTTTGTCTCACAGACTAATTTGCCTCTAAACCTGTTCCTTACCTTTCTGTTTTGGCAAGGGTCAATATATTTGCATTGAACCTCATACTGGCAACTCTGAAGAATTCAGTTTACCTTAATATCCAAAATGCAAGAAAACATAGTTTTTATGTACTTTTTTTTCTAAATAATTGCTTCCATGTATTTGGCTCCCTCTGGCTGCATTGTCAAATTGTTTTTATTATTAGTTGATGAAATGAGGAAATTTTGTTCCATCATATTGCCATGCAGATCACACCGAATTAGAATTAATTCCTTTCATATCGTAACTCAGAAGTATTGTTTAACCACTTCATTCAAAGAAGTGCATATTTTTTCTTTTATTTACCCCACTAGATTAGCAGGATTATAAAGGCTTCTTCACAGCTTCAAGCACATTCTTCATATGTATATCCTGAATGAATCTAAAAAGCACAGATCTGAGAAACAGTCTCAAGAGATGTAATCATAAAGAAAGTGATAGTCCCACCACCACTATGCTTCAAATCTTAGCTTTATGCCAGGAGGAGGAGCATGTCACACAAACTAAAATGCAGTCAAAATCCTATTAGTGAACTACAGTTGTTCAAGAGTCCCTGTAAATAGTACCTTTCTGTGAAGGACACTGATCACATCCATTATGTAAACAGAACTTCTTGTTGTCAAACATATTTGCTTCCATCTTCTTCTAATTCACAAACCCTTTTATTAAAATGTGTTTCACATTCCACTTTTCTAAAGAATCTCGCTGTTCATTTTTGTCCAGATTAGTTGGACATTTTGAACCACATCCTCAGCCAGTTTAAAATGGCATGGCTCCACTGAAGTCTTAAATGGACCAAATATTAACCAAGCTGTGTCATACAATGTCTATGGATAGAAATATCATGCTTGAATAGTAAGAATATAACAGTAAGGACATAACTACTGACCTCCTGACCAGGCTGGTGATAGCAACTATGAAATGGTCCTGGAGATTAGAGAGGCTATAAAGATTAAAAAAAAAACCTCAATAATAATGAGGGAATTCAACTATCCACATATTTATTGAATATATGGCACCTCAGGGTGAGATGCAGAGACAAAATTTCTTGACACCTTAAATGACTGCTTCTTGGAGCAGCAGCTACTCCTGGAACCCACAAAAGGAAAGGCAATTCTTGATTTAGTCTTAAGTGCACAGGATCTGGTCCAAGAGCTGAATACAGCTGAACTGCTTAGTAAAAGTAACTATTACATAATAAAATGTAACATCCTTGAGGGGGGGAATGACAAAGCAGCCCATTGTGGTAACATTTAATTTCAAAAAGGGGAACTCCACAAAAATGAGGAAGTTACTTAAACAAAAATTAAAAGTTATAGTGTCAAAAATGAAATCTAAATAAAAATATAGTAAGAAAGACCAAAAAAGTGCCACCATGGCAAAGAAGTGGTTAGAAGCAAAAAGCCATTCTTTTAAAAGCGAAAGTTAAATCCTACTGAGGAAAATAGAAACAAGCATATACTCTGGCCTGTGAAATGTAAAAATATAATTAGGAAAGCCAAAAAAGAATTTGAAGAACAGCTAGCCAAAGTCTCAAAAATTAACAGCAAAAAAAGGTTAAAGTACATCAGAAGTAAAGAGCCTCCTAAACAGCTAGAGGGGCCATTAGATGACTGAGATCCTAAAGAAGCACTCAGAGAAGCTAAGGTTATTACAGAGAAATTACATGAACTTTTTTTGTGTGACAGTCATCATTGCTGAGGATGTGAGGGACATTCCCAAATCTGAGTCATTCTTTTTAGTTCACAAATCTGAGGATCTGTCCCAGACTGAGGTGTCATTAGAGGAGGATTTGGAACAAACTGATACCTTAAACGATAAAAGTCACCAGGATCAGACGGTATCCACCCAAGATTTCTCAAGGAACTCAAATGTAAAATTGCAGAACTAACAACTGTGGCATGTAACCTATTATTTAATTCAGCTTCTGTACCAGTTGACTGGCAGATAGCTAATGTGATGCCAGTTTTTTAAAAAGGCTCTAGAGTTGCTCCCTGAAAATATAGGTTAGTAAGCATAACTTCAGTACCATGCAAATTGGTTGCAACTATATTAAAGAACAGAATTATCAGACATATAGATAAAAACAATTCGTTGGTCAAGAGTCAATATGGCTTTTGTAAAGGGAAATCATGCCTCACCAATCTACTAGAATTTGCTGGGGGGGGTCAACAAACATGGGAAAGGGTGATCCAGTGGATATAGTGTAATTAGATTTTCAAAAACCTTTGACAAGGCTCTTCACCAAATGTTCTTAAGCAAAGTAACCAGTCATGGAATAAGAGGGAAGATCCTATTCTGGATCAGCAACTGGTTAAAAATAGGAAATAAATGGTAGGAATAAATGGTCAGTTTTCGTAAAAGAGAGATAAATAGTGGCATCTCTGTGGAATATACTGGGACTAAAACTGCTCAGCATATTCATAAATGATCTGGAAAAGAGGGTATACATTGATGTAGCAAAATTTGCAGATGATTCAAAACTATTGAAGATAATTATGTCCAAAGCATACTGTGAAGAGCTACAAAGGGATCTTCCAAACTTGGTGCCTGGGCAACACAATGGTGAATGAAATTTAATGTTAATAAATACAAACTAATGAACGTCAGAAAACATAATGGCAACTATTCATATAAAGTAACAGAATATTAGATAGCTTGTACCATTCAAGAAAGAGACCTTGGAGTCCCTGTGGATAATTCTCAGAAAACATCTACTCGATATGCGGCAGCAGTCAAAAAAGTTACTAGGATGCTGGGAATCACTAGGGAAGGGATAGCTAATAAGACAGAAAATATCATATTGCTTCTTTATGAATTCATGGTACTCCACATCTTGAAAACTGTGTGCATATTACAAATTACAAAAGATTCAAAGATTACACTTGCCTCTTTCTATAATGGGCTGAACCAAATCAACTCTAAACTTGGCGGCGGGGAGTCTGAAGACTAGCTACATATTTTGCCTCTGGGTCTATCTCTAATAGGAATTTAAATTAATCAAATTTCTCAAGTGTCAATACAAATGAAAACATGCTGAAAGCAACCAAGTATATTTAAAAATACCATGTAATAACTGACTGTGCCTAAAGTAGTCAATAGAGCTTTGTCATTAACTTAGTAGGGAAAGGTCAAGCTCTAAAAGGCACTAAGTTCACATCACAGCAATGACTTGAAACCAAGTTATGCAAGCTATCTGTATGGAGCTGAACTGGATGGCAACCTAGAGTGCTGCCCTGACACCAACAAGCATGAAAACTGAGCCCCAAATGTTCAGATGCCACTCAGTTGACATTTGCACATCAGTGAATTTGAGCCTAATTTCAGAATTGATGAACATCCACAATTCTAACTGAAGTCAATGGGAGTTCGGCAGCTCTGAGAAACAAGCCTGAGGAGTCTCAAGATAGGCACCCAAAGTTAGTGGTCATTTTTGAACATTTTGGCCTTATTCTTGTGTGTTTTTAAACACAAATCACAGTAATATCACATACAGGTTATTAGATGCATTTTTTACAGAGAACCTAAAAGCAAACTGTAAAGAAATTCCTGGTATTCGTCTATTTCTCATACTTTAAAAAATATATATACTGCACATAGGGTCAAATTCTGCACTTGCAGTTGCATACACAGTACTGAAGAAGAGAATTTAACTTTCAGTATGTTACATTTGATTCTTGAAGAGTTGCATATATTGTATGTCAACCTTAATATGACACAGGAAACACATGTTCAAGCTAGTTAAATGCTTTTCAAAGTTATTAAGTTCTAGTATGTTTGGGATTGTATTTTGATTAAGACTTCTTCCCAAAAAGATTTCCCCTCACTAAGTGTCAAATGGATGATTTCACTGACAACATTCTTCAAAATTTTTTCTCATACTAAGTATTCTGCATTAAGTTGAAATATGTAAAGCCCCTTTTGAGGAAATCATATATAATATAAACTATTAATTCTTAGTACACATTTTCCAAACCACAAGCCATTTAGAACGCTTAAACAAATTAGGCCAAAGATAAAACATTCACCTTTATAAGGTGTTGTAAGCTACCTATATGAATGGTTCCACGACATGTGAGTGAAACAAATTCTCTCTGCATTGTTTTCTCTATGAAAATCTTATTTACAGTGCAGTACGATGCAACAGTTCAATAGTTTATGCTATACACTAGACTCAATCAGTGGTGTTAGTTGTGACCTTCCACTCTGAGGAGTAACACACAAAGACCTCTGGGCAACTAGTTTTGGCCCCCAACATCAAAAAATGTTGTATGCCAAAACCCTGGTCACAGTTCCACCAGGTTGGGATAGGGGAAACAAGCAGATCAAAAATGTTCCGCAAACAGAACAATCCAAAGGAAACTTCATGTGGTGAACCTCACACAGTTTCCTGTCCCCATGCATGTTTTTCCAGCATGACGCAAATCTTCGTTTTGGTTTCTTCTACTGGGTTGTTCACAAGTGCTGTCTCATTGACTGCCAAATGAGACCCATCAATACCTGCAAATATATTCACACATGGGGAGCTGACACTGTCATGTGACCTTCACAATAGCTTAATAAGACAGCAAGCATGTTCAAAGAACCCTCCACAAAGATTTGTTTCCCAGTTGTTCTCTTGGCTGTAGGTAAGATACAGTGACTTCAGGAAAAGAACAAAAGCAGGCATGAGGATAAATAGAATCAAAGACAGACAAAAGAAAATGAATATATATGCTGTTATTTTTTGGTAAAGCCATTTCCTCAGCAGGAGAACAGTAAAACAGTAAAACTAATGCTATGATGCAGACGGATTTTCTAATAAGCAATACCTCTCAAATCTTTTCCTTGCCTGCTTCTTGGGATTTAGATGCTACTCACACTATGATGAATCATGAAACATGTAATGAAATCATTTACTAACTGATGTTTTCATACAAGGACAAAACCCTGCATATCTTAGTAATCTTTATTTGTGCACACAGTTCCATTTAAATCAGTAGGCCTGCTCCCAAAAGTAGGATTTGCAGAACTGGATTCTTAAAGGAATGGCATGGAAAATCTGTGCTATCTAAACATGAAAAGTTAATAATGTCGCTGGTTACTGGAAATGAGCTGCTGCCAGAGTGTAACTGATACAACATGTTTAGTTTGCCTCCTGCCCTCTTATGTGTCCCAACATACACACTTCTCAGCAAAGGTCAGGAATTTGGACTTAAAAACACAAGCCTTTTTCATAACAGGTTAAGTCCTGGGAATTAACAGCAAGAGAAAGGGCCATTTGAGGTATCATTGTGCCTTTTAGGGAAACGTAGCATAATCAAAATGGCAAATTTAAAGAGGAATTTTTTAGAAAAATATATAGTAGTTCCAACAGCAAATTGAAAAGTCTTGTCATGAGGGGAATATGGTCATAAACTTCCTTTTGCTTAGCAACAGTGAGTGCCCAACCAGCAGTAGTGGAATTCTGCTTTCAAAGCCAGATGATCCACACTCCAGCCACATGTTCATTGTTGCACAGGGAGAAGACTGGGGTCCTCGGAGTGTTAACCCACATGTGGTAGAATTATACAGTTTGGCAACAGGGATGGAAAATGGTCAATTCCATACCAGCAATAAAAGGATTTTTTTTCCAAACAAAAATAAACTTTCTTATTCCTAGATGCTTCCACAGAGAAAACTGTCTAGCGTGACAAAATGTCCCTCTTTCTCTGGCAATTCTGTGATACAGACTGTTGTTTGCTAAAGACTAAAAGAATTCTATTCTTACCTGCTAGTATTTTAGGCTAGGATAGAGGTATGTCCTCCAGAGATCAAGACCAGAGCTGCAGCCAGCATTCAATACATCTTCTACATTGTTTACATATTATGAATATTTTTAAAGATCAATAATGTTGCAGTTTTCTCTTTACCATATTTTATAGATTACCCTTTTGTTTTTTACCCAAGGTTTCATATTAAGAGTCACATATTAAGAGCTACTTCAGGGAAGTAACTAAATCATGCAAGTCAGTTTCCACAAAAAAATTTTTACTATTTCTATCTTCCATTGAAAGGCTGTGCACCAAATAGAACTGAAATGAAGAGCTGCCCAAATTTCTTGCAGCACCAAATTGTACTAGCTAACTGTATATTTCAGTACCAGGGAATGTATCTGACTCATTGAGAATATTACTGATCCATTTTGCAGCACTGCAATTCCTGAGGTGCAATGGTCTGCTCTAGCAGAACATGGGAGGTCAATGTTCCAATGGCTGCATAAGCTGGATGGTCTGCATTCAGCTGCCAAGGGGAAAATAGTATTCTGACACAGATGTGCTTCAACTCCAGCTGCACTCACACCTCTTAAATACTAAACACTCTGAGAAAAAGAAAAGCTGTTCAAAACTGTCTTGTTGGCAGTTTTTAACAGCAATCACCTCCATAACCATGGTCCATTACTGGCACTTAACAACTGGTCCTTTGGAATAGTGAACAAACCAGTCGTTGAAATCATGTAACCCACACAGCTGTCTCCATTTAACTATTAGCTTGTGTGACTGCATTCTGATCATGGACTAGATGGGATATGGCCTCCCCGGATTTTTAACTACCAGTGTTGCAGTGGCTTTCTAGACGTTAGAAGACTGTATTCCCACATTATGACCAAGTAACACAGTGTTGGGATCTTTCCTGCAGAAAGACAAGGTTGATACACAGCCTGATTTACAAGCAAATTCATTGCGACATCCATTCTACTGCATAACTGCACGTCAGCAAACTTCACCCCTCCTGTTAGTAATTACACAGAGGATCTTGGAATCACTACATTGCCTTGCAGTAGACACCTATTCTGGAATTTTCAAAACCTTGTTCAAGTTGCCTATTGTGATGTTCAATTGGGACCAAATGAAAGTTTGCAAGTCCAGGGGAGTCCTTCCACAGGTCTGCACCTAAGTTCAAATCACAAGAGCCTTAGGTGCTAAGTGCTGCAAAGCAAACTGTGCCTGAGCCTGGTTAAAGCCCTGGGCCATCAGTCAGCACTTTTAAAAGGGTTTATAGGCTGCCACATGTTCAGCCAGCTGCTTCTGAGTTGATTGTGTGAGAAGCACAACTAAGCCAGCAAACAAACATTAAGTCATCAGTTCTCTTCACACTGCACTGACCTAGCAATAAAAACCAGACAGGAAAACATGGGTTGGCAAAAGAAAGCAAACACACAACATGTTAAGCAACATATAATTACTTTGTGTGCAGTAAATGGATAGGGTCTTTCGCTTCCCAGTCATTCTCCCTCTCTTGCCACTGATTAACTATGAGAACTACTTCCATCTCATCTGTTTGCATTGCTGATGTGATACATATTTCCCAGGTCTGCATGGGTTCCTGTGTTACCCAACAGCCTCCACAACATGGCATCCTTTCGCATATTTGGAGCCCAGAACAGGGGAGGGAAGAGGTGGCATTTGGTAATGAATAGTACTGCAATGGCTGGTACCATATCATCATGTGATAGCTGGTAAAACCAGAATGGGCAGGAAGCTGGCACATCCAGAACAAAATTTTCAGAATTTCAATTTCAGCACAGATCAACCGCATATTTGAAAGGTCCTATGATACCCAGAGAATGCAGAACTAAGCACTCAAATTTCTTGCTAAGCACCCATGTCTTCTCTGAAAATTCCCATGCTATCTGTTTCAGTTTCCTCATCTCTAAAATAGGGATAATAAAGTTACATTACAGAGATGCTGCAAGAACTAAAGTCTGTAAAGTGCTTTGAACATAATCAAATTGTGTTGTAAGTTCTAAATATTTATTAATTGCATGTTGTAAATGCAAAATATTGACTTATTACAACCACCCAACAATCCTACGGTGACCCAACAGTCAATAATGCAATGTAAATTATTCCAAAAGTTCCATGATATGGCACCTGATCGTTTAATCTACCATTCCTTGGGGACCCACCTCAGAAAGGGGCCACAAGGCTATTATGGGAAGGTCACAAAATTACCTGTTTCCTTGCCTTCAGATGTGGGCAGCCGGAAAGTGTCAGCTGCTGACCGAGAGCCTAACTCTGAAGGTATCACCACTCTAGCAGCAGTGAAGAATAAGGGTGGCCTGGTGTGTGTTACTTAGTTAGCTATGTAAGGATTTGAAATGACACTGTGAAAGCTGTGTCTGGTACCAAGAGGGAGGGAGGGGTGGTCACCACAGCCTGAAATATTTCCAAAGGGGGAGCCCCTGTAATCAACGAGATTTTTCTTGAAAAAGAATGGTAGGGTAAGATCGACAAATAGGGATCATATCTCTACTGCTTGGAGGACTCTCTTTTCATTATACTGCATAAAAATTAAATATGTTGAGTAAAGAAAAAATATGCAATATAATTTTGCCTTGTATTCAGCCAGGCCACTATCTGCCCATTTTATACAAAACATCATTTTGATTAAAATAGTAAAGAAAAAAATATTTTACTTCTGAAAAACTGAAAATTTCTCTCGAATAGGGGTTTGAAGGAACCCTGGCCATCTACCCACACATATGCATTTGTAAAGGCTAAACATACATGCAACACCTCAAAAATGTTATAGTCCCCATAGGAAGGGAAGAACTCATTAGAATCAGGCCCAGATTATTTTTTAAACTATTCCCTTTCCTTCCTCAGATCTGGACTCTGTAAGAATCAGTTCAAAGCTTTTCTCCCACATTCACTGGCTTTGTTTCATAAACATCCTCCTCCTTGGCATTGTCTTTAACTTTTAATATATGTTTCATAAAACATATTAAAAGTAAATAATTAGATTATTTATGCATTGATTATTGTGCACCATGGTGATGAATTAAACAATATGGGAGTGCAGAGACAGTTTCTTTTGGCATTTCCAAACAATATTTGACAGTCTATTTTGTATTATAGAGATAAACTGCTTCAGGAAAATCTGTTGTTCCAGGATGAAGGAACTGAGAAAGCTGCATGTCATGACATTAAAATTGTTAGATAGCAATCTTACTTCTGCTGCTGTAGCATCCTGCCAAGGAGAGACACTATACAAGGTAATATTGGGAGAGAAAAAAGAAGAGATATCTCAGGCAAGGTGTTATGTTCTTTAGGGTCCTGGGATGAGCTTTATGTTGTGCAAAACATTGTAGAACTTTAATTGAACAACTTCATGTTTTCAAAGAGAAATACAGTTCAATGTTTAAATCATTGAATTAAAAAGCACCTTAAAACTAACATGTGATATATAAAAATAGGTTTTGTTTGTTTTTAGTTTAAGTTTTTAAATATTTTGGGTTGCCTGGACATGCATCCGAGGGCTAAATGGTTCAGTCCAAATTTTCCCACCACAGAGAAGAGTCCCTCACATCAGCTCTCTTTCTCCCTCCAACCCCAGATTTCTACCTCGCTTCTTTGTTCTCTCTGAGCTAGATCCTGCATCTACTGAAATCAGTAGGAAAACTTTAAATGGGCAAAGGAGCAGATTCCCTTTCTCTGTTTCAAGTGCTCTAGCTCTCAAAGACGCTTTGCATTTTATTTACAGGACCAGTGTTCCCAATTCTTTAATTTTATTGAAAATTTAGTAATTTATATCTAGTGTTTCACTTAAAGTCCTAGCTCCTGAAATCAATTGTTTACATTAGACTCTTTACTTTCATTTTTTTGTACAAGTGTGTTTCTTCTTAGGTCTAGTGACCTTGAAAACGTGACCCAAGTGCACCCAAAAAGCTCAGAGACCAAAAGTCAATAAAATTAACCCAATATAGGTTGTGAGCTCTTTAGGACAAGGACCACCTTTTCTTTCCTGTGTCTGTACAGCATCTAGCACAATGGAGTCTTGATCCATGACAGGAGTGCCTACCTCCTTCTGCATTAATTAATTAATTAATTAATTAATTGCATGATTTTGTTTGCTGATGTCAGGATTGGGGGTGGGGACAGTTAATGATTTGTTGAATGCCTGGGTTGGCAAAACTGGAGAAGACCCAATTTCAGCTAAGAAGCAGCACAGAAGAGAATGAGAGACAGGAGAAGAAAGGAAACATACATACTAAACCTGGTGAGAAAATGATGCATTCTCCTGTGCAAAATTTAGGACTTTAATGAATATCAAACCAAAAACGTAGTTTGGAAATGCTAACATTGTGCCTCATAAGAGGTAAAGTTGGATGCTTCATGGCTTCTTTTTCCTCTAGAACAGGGGTGAGCAACCTTTGCCCATCCCTGTGCTGGCCCCTCCTCCCTATTCCACAACCAGAGCTGGTAAACCTGTCCACCCATAAATAAATAAATAAATAAATAAATAAAAGCGGCCACCACCTTACAATTTGGTGGTGGCTATGTCTGTATTACCCCCACTCCCATGCCACAAAAAGCTGCTCAGAACGGCTTCTTGTATTGGCGATAGAGGGGGCAGGCATGCGACTGAAAGCCACTTTGGACAGCTTCTTTCAGTAACTGGGGGGGCTCCCAGGCAGACTGCTGGCAGCCTTTCTGGGTGGCTGCTTTCAGTGGTGACTAGAAGGAGGGTCCCAGGCATGCTGCCAAAAGAAACCATCTGAAGCACCTTCTTCCAGTGGCAGCGGGGGTCCCCAGCCACACCACTGAATGCCTCTGCGAGTTGCTTCTTTTGGCAGCCAGTAGTGGGAGATCCCCAGGCACACTGCTGAAAGAAGCCACCGACAGCTGCTTTCAGTGGTATGCCTAAGGACCGTCCCTCTTCCCCCTACCCTGCTGCCGAAAGAAGCCACCCAGAATGACTTTTAGGGACAGGAGCAGCCATGGAGGGTGCTGCATGTCGCTCCAAATCAATTCACATGCCACTCTTGGCTGCATGTCACTCCAAATCAATTCACATGCTTGCTCTAGAAGCTGAGGTACCTGGCTGGACTCCATCTCCCATGATATACCAAATCTCTTCTCTTCCAGATCCACTACAGTGCATCATAAGCAATATAGTCTGGCTGGGGAAGCTGACCAACAAATGAAAATGGAGGCATTACACCCAGATTACCATTTGTATGAGGCAACACAGCAGCATTTCCAAGTCAAAATGTTTATTACACAATTTCAGTTCAGTTGTTTATTTTTCAGTGAAAAGGGGAAATATTTTGCAGAAAGCAGACACTTCTTATGAAAAATTACCAAAAACTGAATATTACGTCAAAGGCAAGTTTGTTTAAACTTTTCAGCCAGCCCTAGTGTGTATTCTTTATAAATACAAGAGGAAGTCATCTTTCTGGAGGTCCTAAGTTTTAGTTAAAGCAGAATTTCATAGAGAGCTTCACAGATGGAAAAAGGGGGCATAATTTATTACCATATGACTACTACCTATTCCCTACAGTACAACTCCTTGTAACATAGGAAATAGAGCAGAATTTGGAAATAAAAAAGTCTCACAAATTTCTCTTTCAATGCTCTCATATTTTTTCTGGGCTCCTTCTTCTCAGCTCTCAGGCCCCTATTATTCTCTCTACTTTCATAGTGCCTACGCTTTCATTCTTTCCATTTCACTACTATATAGACTTGTCTTCACAGGCAATCCTGATGTTTTATTGCTCAATTGTGCTAACTCCAGACCAATGATGTCAAACCTCATTATTCACCTGAGAGCTTCACCATCTGTTCTATCTTCTCCACTGTGGTATCTGGATATGTGCACTGTACAGAGTTAGAACTATTAACACTTAGAAAGCTACCTAATATCCAGATTGAAAAGGCCTGAAGGGCTACCAAGAGTTTGCATGAGCAACAGCAGGGCAATTCAGCACTTGGCAAATTTGGAACATTCATCCAATAGTTTTCAGGAGAGTTCGACAGACAGGAAAGAGAAAAGTGACCAGGTACTTAGGAGGAATTTTCTCAGATATCCAAGCCTAGTTAGGTGTACATCTTACGCACAGTGTGAGGTGGTCCCATAACTATTTCAAGGACCAGGCTTTAAGCTTCTCAGTGATGGTATTGGTGATGGAGAAATGTAGATAACAGAAGGATCTAGCATCTGTGACATTTCTCAGATTGGCCTAAGATGAGGTTCAGCAACTGCTGGGAGGTTCAAGACTGCACACTTCTCATGGAAAACAGAGGCCTTATTATCTAGGGGACTGCCAGTGGATTGTACAGTTGGAAAAAGTTACAGGGCACTTGGAGATGGTTGTGGGAGTTTCAGTTTGAGTGGTTCTGGGAAAATTAATGCCAGCAGAGCTTGGCAATACAGAACACAGATCCCAGAAAGAAAATAAGACATTCCAATAGCAAGCTGAAAAACAGAGAGATAGAATGCCTAGGACACAAGACGCCTTGTCATACTTCATTGTTAACAGTGGGTGTTTTGCTATTGACTTAAACAGGAGCAATCTGAGATGAAAGAGACAGATGGGACACCAGCAAACAGAAAATAAACTACAATGGCTCTAAGAAAAGAGGCCTAGTCATAACTCATTGTTACCAGGAAGGAAAGGGAAGAAAGAGAGAGATCATTCAAGGTGAGGTCAGGAGGAGAAGCCGAATGATGTCTCTGTAAACTTACCAAGTTCCAAAGGGGCAACCATGTTAGTCTAGTTCAACAAAAAAAGCAAGGAGTCCTGTGGCACTTTTAAAAGACTAACAAATTTAATTATCACGTGAGCTTTTGTGGGAGAAGATCTCACTTCTTAGTTACTCCCACTTGTCCAAGCATAAGCCATGTACTAGGCATAGAATACCACGGAAAAGATGGAACTGAGCCCCACTTAACTAAGGCCAGCCCAGCCTGTGATACAGTTGTGAAAATTCATTAACTGTAATGCAGGGATAAATCATGAATCCACACAAGACAGTGAATAGAATGCAACATTCAGAAGCACTAAATACTGCAAGTACTCCATACTGAAACAGTGAAAGTGTGTGTTAGTGTTGCCATGGCATTTAGACTAAAATAATTGGTTGGTGGTCTCTCATAAGCCAACCTGCTTTTTCTATAATGCTTCTCTTTTTCAACAGCAGTTTTAAAAATTATGAAAACTGACTATTTTGTTTAGTCATTTAATAAAAAGCTTAATTTATTAAATAGTGTCAAAACTAGGTTTGAAGAAAAATAAGAACTAAAGTTGGCTGCAGTCAATGGAGTTTTCCATTTACTCGTGTGAATAAAACATAAATACTGTAGATTCAACAATTAAAAAGGGAACTTATTTCTATTAAAAATGATTAATGCTTAGAGAGAAGCTTAAATCTGTAAAAGAAACTGTTCAGTGCACTTGGCTACTGGAAAAGTCATTTTTAATAGTTAACCCTCAGACTTGCTCAACATCTGGAAAAGTAACTTTTTTATTATATATTTAATATTCAACATAAGTAGTTTGCATTAAAGTAAGGTTTTATAAGTGAAGTCACTAAATAGTGTTGTGGGTTTTTAGACACATATAGATATGTAGGTATTTAAAAGTTAGGAGTGGGATTTATTAATTCTACCAGAAGTCCAAAGACTATAAAATAGCTAATGGTATTCTGCAAACAGTGTTTTGGGTTGGGGTTTTTTTTGTTTTTGGTTTTGTTGTTTTTTTTGTTTGTTTGTTTGTTTTGTTTTGTTTTTTGTTTTTTTTGGGTTTTTTTTTGTTTTGTTTTTTGTTGTTATCATTAAGAGCTCAGTCCTGCAAGGTGCTAAGTATCCTTGAGTGCAACACTTTAGAATAAGTTGAGTTCTCTCTGGTGTCACAGTATTAAGGGCTTTGTAGGTTGAGCCTTAAGGTGATAAGAGTACTGAATTGGACACTTATTGAATTGAGAGCAATGTTCCCTCTAATTTTTCATAGTCTGTGTGCACAAAAAATTTCTTTTGTGCAAATTTTCAGAACCAGTATCCAAATTTGTGCACACCCCAGTGAGTGTGGTCAAACTTATGAGTGCAATGAAGTGTGTATAATACAAATATCTAAATTTTCATAGAATCATAGAATCATAGGGTTGGAAGGGACCCCACAAGGTCATCTAGTCCAACCCCCTGCCAAAAAAAGCAGGACCACTCCCATTAGATCATCCCAGTCAGGGTTTTGGCCAGCTGGGACTTGAACACCTCCAGAGATGGAGATTCCACCACCTCCCTAGGCAGCTTATTCCAATGCTTCACCACTCGCCTAGAAAGGAAGTTTTTCCTAATATCCAGCCTGGACCGCCCCAGCTGTAACTTGAAACCATTGCTTCTCGTTCTGCCCTCTGTTACTACCGAGAACAGTCGAGCTCCCTCCTCCTTGGAGCAACCCTTCAAGTAGTTGAAGGTTGCTATCAAATCCCCCCTCAGTCTTCTCTTCTGCAGGCTAAATAAGCCTAGTTCCTTCAGTCTTTCTTCATAGGGCTTGTGCTCCAGCCCTTTGATCATTTTGGTTGCCCTCCTCTGGACTCTCTCTAATTTGTCCATGTCCTTTTTGTAGTGGGGAGCCCCACATTTTATTTTGATATGGTGATGGAAATGATTTTATAAATTACAAAACCTTATCTGAAACATGCTCTTTGAAACTGCCTTCTTAAAGTAGGACAAAAGTATTAGCACTGTTGAATTTTTTTGTGCATGCTTTATTTTGTTGTGTGGCTCGGCCTTCACAACCTGTGTGTGCGTGCACACGCGCACAGCTTAGAGGGAACATAGCTGGTAAGATATTGCCATGGGTCTAGGGCACAAATTCAAAACCATAGTTTTAAATTCATTAATTAGGGTTAACTTGTCACTGTTGCCAGGGCACTGAGTAACAATTTTGTGTAGTTATGTATGTCACCAATTTTATAATGGAACTCTGGAAAATTAGTCATATAGGTAAGGGTGTTGCTGCCCCAAAAAAACATTCAGGCACAGACCCTTCCCCACACACCCCCCCACTCTGCCAGCCCAACCCCTGGCCCTGGGCCCTAGCCCCGCTGACTCACAGGACCAATCTGGTTTACCAGCTCCGGGCACTAGCCTGCCACTGCCAGCTCACGGGCTTGATCTGGGTGCTGCCATGTTGCCGCTGACTCACAGCCCAATCCAGCTTGCTGGCCTCAAGCACTGGTCTGCCAGTCCCGCCACTGGCCTCTGGTCCTGAGTGCTACCCCAGATGCTGACCGGCCAGTGCCACCACCAGCCCCGGGTGGTCCTGGGCCAGCCTTCCACTGCCAGCCCTGCATGGTCCCACCATGTCACAGTCCCAGGCTGCCCTGAGTGATGCTCCCTGCCCCAGGTCCCAGCCCAAGCTGGCTCACCACTGCCAGCTCTGAGCACTGGCCTGAGCACAGGCTTGGGCTGGCTCACCAGCATACCACCAGGCCTGGGGTGGGCTGGGGTCAACTTCTGTCACTGATGGTCCTGAGCCAAGCCCAGGCCAGGCCAGCCGCTATCAACCTCTACCCAGAGCCAGGTTGTGCCACCCTGTACCCAGGGCCCCGGGCCAGCTTCCACCACCCTCTACCTAGGGCCAGGGCATACATGCAAACGTGACAGTGTTGCTTCAGGGCTAAATAACGACTTTGGGTTTTTTCCTCATTAAAACAGGTGATTTGACTTCATCTTCCCCTATATGCTGTTCCCCAATGTTTGAATCTAAACTACTGCATTGATTTGCTGTAAGTGATCTGATCCTATGTCTTACATTTCCCTGCATGTATTTCCTCCTATTCTGTAAGTTCTGCATTTTCAAAGCATCTGACAAAGTAGGATTTTCTCCCATGAAAGTTCATGTGATAAATAAAGCTCATGCAATAAAAAAAAAAAATTTCATCATTAAAAGTGCCACAAGACTCCTTGTTTGTTTTTCTGAACTAGACTAACATGGCTACCTACCCCTTTGGAACTTCTTCTAGAATGGTGCCAGGAGGGATTTCCAATGCCAGATTTTCTTTGAATGCTTTTTTTTGCTTCTCCCAAGCAAATACCAAAGTGGTGAACACAACAGAAATACATTAGATAGACTAGATGCTTCTTTTGTTCCCTGAATCTCTTTCATATAACTAAGGAGGAGAGAACTTGGTTTGTCTGATTTAGGACTCACCTGAAAAATTATAGGTACTTCCTCTAGAAATGAACTTAAAAACTTTTGAGGTATTAACTCTGTTTTAGTCTAAGAAGAAGAGAACTCCAGGTCACTCCACTTCCTTTTAATTTTTTTTCATCTGCTATTACTATAAGCAGGACAATCATACATTTTAGACAAGAAATTTTCTATTGTTTTCATAGTACAAGCTTCCATTTATTTAGAAACATTCCAAATTAAATTTCCCTTGAAAAACAGTAGTTTAAATTAAGGAAAAATATGTTTCATAAAACACACAAAGAATTTGTGAAACCAAAAATCTTATTTTAAAAAAATTAAAACTAAAATTTTTCATAAAGCCCAACATTCCCATGCTTTCCCATAAGGCAAACAAATCCAGGTCTATATCCTCCCATCAACTATTCCATAAACCTGGACCCATGTGGCTCTACTCAGTAGAAGGTGAAGAACATGAGTGGCTCCTTGTGTGTTGGTAGAGGTGGGGCACACCTAGGGAGAAGCAGCATTTACAAGGCCTGACCAGCCAAATCCTAGGAAATCCAAATGGAGCAGGTAAAGAGTCTTCTACAGCAGTCCCTGGCAGTCCATCACCTGAGGAATTTATTGGGATTTTCTCCCATGAAAGCTCATGTGATACTTAAATTTGTTAGTCTTTAAGTACCACAGACTCCTTGCTTAGTCCCCAATGAACTCCCAAAATAAACATCCTCCTATTTGGTGTTTGATCTGAGATGAACAGTTAGAGCAAAACACAGTGGTCCAGAGTTAACTTTGGAGTCCCAGCTATTTACAGTTGCTCAGAGAAAACCATTACTCAGAATAACTCCATATTCCATAAGATGGAGCCTTCAGAAGAGCAATAACACACATTATAGCCCACAGCCTAGTCCCTTCTTTCTTTTTCTCTAGTTTTTCCTCAGTCTTGGATGCACTTCACTTCTGGCCCTCATCCACACACCCTTTTAAAGAAACAGAAACCTTTTTCTGCTGGAGAGCTATGGGATTTTTTTTTTAGTAAATATACGTAAATTTTATAGTATGTTCAGGCACACAATATACTACATGTCATATGCCGCACACTGACCAGTGATAGCCAGAAAATGTCTCCTATATCTTACACCAGCATAATACCATTAAAGCTAGTTTGCCTGATCTATAGATTCTCTAATCTACCTGACCTATAGCTTCTCTAATTGCTATACCCTCACTGATGGACAGGACTGGACTTTTAAATTGGGCACTAATAAGGTATTTTTGACATATGCCCTCTATCTTGTTTTTCAGACTCCACCTTGATGTGCCTTCTTTATGGGACATTGCTCCCTTTTTTTTCTTTCTAAACTATGATGGGAATGTTTTCAGCAGAAAGGTGTCACATAATGTGTAAATCTGCTGGGAGACTGCTTAATATAGGTGTGGCCAAACTGAAGCTCAGGAGCCGCATGTGGCTCTTGAATGAAAAAGTGTGGCTCACGGAAGAACGTCAGCAAATCAATTTAGTAGGTAAAAGTATATGGCTATATGTCTCAGTGCAGCTCTTGAAGGTTTAATAATCAATTTGTGTGGCTCTTGAGTTCCATAAATTTGGCCACCCCTGGCTTAATATAATAAAGGCAGAATGGACTGAGCGTACAGCTATCCATTTGGGTGGCAGACGTGTCCATGATTACTGAAGAGCATTGGACCCAGATCTTGGAAAATAACTTACTATTTCTATTCCTATCCCTCCTTCATGACTCTTCTGATCCTGCTGGCATCCCAAGCCTTGACTCTTGTTCACTGTTCCAGTCCCAACTCACAGTTGTGACCCATTCTGTGTAATTCTCCCCTATGTGTGACAAATGGTGAAATACATAATTTAATGTTATGTTTTCCACAGTTGGTTTTATTGGTAATGGACCCAAGTTTTAAGCCTCAAGAAACCTTAACCCCTCCAAGCCAATTTACCTTCTGAATAGCTTTATCTTTGGTCATTCCATTAATAAAATGTTTAATTGTTCAACGCCTACGTATGTTTCCAAATTTCCTTACAGGTTATCATATACAGCGGCATAGATCTGAGGGAGGAAGGAATCCTTTGGAAAGCATAACCTTCCCAAACCATTCCCTTCCTAACAGATAGTTTTAGTTGGACCTATGTCCTCCCACTATGTCCTATTAAATATCACACAGAAAATCAATAAATCTGAAGCCACATGAGACTTCCCAAGATAAGAAGAATTAGGATGGAACAGTACTTGAATGGGATACTACCAAGGAGCAGCTACATACTTCACAAAATGCAGATTCTGGAGACATCATTCCTCTATCAGTACCATCAGTTAAGTACAGTGTTAAAAAGAACTATGCCTTTCACATGAGGTGTAGCATTTAGATCCTGATTATGTGTGGTTTTTAAAGATCTTCTGACACTTTTAGCAATTAAGTGTAATATATAAACTCATATCCCACCATAGCTGGGGATTTCACCAGTGAACTGGTACTAGCGTCCACAAAGTGATAAACAGAAGGTAGGCTGTGCATGCCCTTATTCAAGAGCTGCTGGGCTCAGAGCCTGATGTAGAGTAAGGGAGCCTTAAGAGTTGCCTTAAACTGTGTCCCTATTGCAGCACAGAATTACTGAAAACCCCAGCCTTTTATCCTTAATGCATAATACCTCCTGAATTAGCTCTGCATCTTCAGACAGCCTTTTGTATGTTGTATGCCAGTTATTCTTTAGTCTAGGGAGCCATGCAGCTACTCTGCAGTCACTCAGCCCTAGCGCAGACAGTAGGTAATGACACAGCTTGTGATTCTCCAATCTTGAGTAGTCACTTGCACCTGTACAATGTGACTGTCAAGTAAGTGTATAATGCTACCAAATCTGCATGTTACTTTCTCTTAAGTTTTGTACAGAAGTAAATGACTACACAAGAAGAAAGGCCACAGGAATAAAACTCTTGGTACCTACCTGAGGACCCCTTCAATTTCAACTGACTGTGGTGCTCTGAAAAGCAATACACCACTAATGATGAGAGGTCAAAGAAGCGCGTCCCTTCTAATCAGTCCCAGAACTGATATTGCCTATATCTATTCAATCTATTTTTTCTATTGGCCTTAAATAACAAATATCCTATTTTCAATATGTAATGGACTGTCCTCGTCTCACTAAGATAAGCTATTCCATAATCCATAGTTTCCACACAGAGGTCATTTTGTTATGGTAAGAACATGAGTGGCTGCATGGGTGCCGATAGGTTCATTTTCTCTACAACAGTGGAATTGGTTGCTATGTGCTGCTAAGCAGATGCTCTGTTTCCATCCAAAAGAAAATCCAAGGTCATGTAGACCTACACTCGCCACTACCTCAAAGCTGAGCAGTAATTTATCAAGGGGGTGTAGTTGGAATGTGGCACGAATGGCTCACTATATCATCCAGGTTGCACCTTCCGTGGAGCACCACAGAAACCCCAATCACAATTAATCACCACCTGGCCATTCTTAGAAGTCAAAAGCTTACTCTGGTACAGGGAAATCTAATTTGTGTCTCTCTGCCTCTGTTGTAATGGATCAAGTCCTATCTTGGTAGAGGGCTGTGAAATCCTCCAAAGAAATAGACTAAGTGCTAAATATTTATTATTCATTCCAAATTAAGTGCAATTTCTGCTTATTTTTCATAATTCCTTCCTTTTATTTTAATCCCTTTCATATCATTAAGGTATCCATTGGAGAGATCACGATGAACCTTCTGGATAAAAAAACCCCCAAGACTTCTACAGCATAAAATCCTCATATTTTTGCTACTTCCATGTTACAGGAAACTATACTGAACAGCAAAGCCAAAAGGGCCAACTCATGGTTCAGAATACTAAATATATCATAAAATATGGGGGGAAGGACACAGAGAGGGAATGCAGAAGAAAAAAAAGGGCACTGTTTACTCCCTTACGGATTTAATTGTATAGCAAAGAGGTCTAGTTATATCAAGAAAAAGCTTGGCTTAATCCTGCAACAGCCCTAGGTTTTGGACAGAAGCATTGTTATAACGTATAATTATATAATTTACTTGAACAGTTGCTTTCCATATGGGAAGTAATGGATTTGCCCAGCTGCATTTTGGCAAAGATTGAACCTACCATTATTCAGGGTAAAACAATTCTGCTGTAATTTGGAAATCCTACAGAAAGTATCTGTACATTTCTCTGATGGTTCCTGACACTGGTTTTTTTCTTAAGAATAATATATCCTTTCACCCTCCTTTATGAGGGCTCCCAAGCCATATTCAACACATGGGATTTTCAGTATAACATGATTGTATTCTATTCTGCTGCCTTCCAAAATGAGATAACCAGTAAGACTGCATTTCTCTGTTTCTACAATGAAAAGGGGCCTGAGGGAGCAAGGAAAGGATGACTTTATTTTGAATGCCCCATTCTCCACATTTAATTGCACAAAGCAAAATGTGCTTTGAATTAATAGAATTGTTTCTCTTTCTTCAGCTACTCTGTTAACTGCATCCCAGTTTAAACTTCTAACTTCACTACCAACAACCAATTAACTGAAATCAACATGGTCCTCAGCAGCCATAGGCTAGGAAAGGAAGGTTACTCATCCTGTGCGGTAACTGGAGTTCTTTGAGATATATGTCTCTGTGGGTGCCCCACAGCTGGTGCAAGCATATCTAAGCGTAGACCAATTGAAGAATCTCTTAGCTGTGCTCGTCAGTCCACGCACACTTGGGTGGCAGTCTCGTGGCAGCTCTTTGGTGCCCTTTTTCGCATGCATTGCATGACCTCCTTCAGTTCCCTCTCTACCCAGGTGCTATTGTTCCAAAGTGAAGAGGGGAAGAATGAGGGCTGTGGAACACCGAAAGGGGGGCACACCTTGAAGAACTCCACTTACTGCACAAGGTGAGTAACCTTCCTTTCTCCTTTGAGTAGTGTGCCTGCGGGAGTCCCACAGTTGGTGATTCTCAAGCAGGACCCTCAAGTGGCAGAAAGGACTTTGGAATTGTTGTTACATACAGAGGATAGAGCTAAATGTCCAACTGCCACATCAGTGTGGGCTGTGTGATCAATTGCATAGTGCTTTATAAACGTAATAGTTAATTAGGTGAAAGTTTAGGTTCCAAAACAAGGTGGGTTGTCATATTTATGAGTATAGGCTTTGTATACCTTAGAGGAAGCTTTTAACTACTGGATAGGAAAACACTGAGATATCATTGGCTGTGTCTAAATCTAAAAGTTTAGTTCAGGCTTGCTTAGTCTGAACTAAGTAGTTTGAAGTTCGTTCAAACTCACAGCAATTTTGCATTCAAACTAACTTTTGCATTCAAACTAGCCATGCTTTTTTGAGTTCAAACTAAAAAAGTGAGGCTAGTTTGAACTAAAAATTAGTTTGAACTAAAAAACCACAGTTAGTTCAAACTAACCACTAGTTCAAATTTATTTAGTTCAAACTATCATAACTACATTGTGCTAGTTCAAACTAGCCAAAGCAGCAAGTTCGAACTAACTAGTTTGAATTAAGCTTTGGTTAGTTCAAAGTAAAAATGTTTCTAGTTCGAACTAGCCAAAGGCTAGTATAGACCAGGGGCGTTGCCACATTGGGGCCCGCAGGGCATGGGCCCTGCATCTCCAGCCCTGGGCCCTGCATCTTTGTCCCCAGCTAGTCAGAAGTAGACCAATCCGGCTTTGAGCCACTTCTCAAAAGCACAGATGGCTCCTGCCACGTATGGGGCCCGATCCAGCTTTGAGCCTCCTGAAGAGGGCTCAAAGCTGAGGATGGTCTGTACCACTTGCGGGAAGCAGCAGGGACAGTCCCCCCAAGTGGCAGAGACCGTCCCTGCTGCTTGTAAAAAGCGTCATGGACCATCTCTGGCTTCAAGCCCCATGCAGGAGGATCAAGGAGGGAGGCAGTCGCTGCCACCTCCCAAAAGCGGCAGGGACGGTCTCCGCCACTAAGGGACTGCCCCTGCTGATTCCCACAAGTGGCACGGACCGTCCTCGGCTTCAAGCCCCCTTCAGGAGGCTCAACGCCGGATCAGGCCTCATACGTGGCTGGATCGGGCCCACTTGTGGGGGGGGGCACGTGCCCCACATCCTGGCTCCCTCTAGAATCGCCCCTGGTATAGACATGTTTCAAATTAGTCCAGAATAAGCTTGCTTAGTCTGGACTAATTTGCTAGTGTAGACATAGCCATTGAGTTGGAAGTGGAAGGCACTTATGGCAGCTAGGTGTACTGTTAGTGAATTGATAGATAACTGTGTATCTTTCAGTTGTAGTAAATAGTCCAGGAGAGTTCACAGTGGAGCATCAACAAGGATGAATTGTTTGACAGTACACCCAGAGGAGAATCTATGCCACTTTTGCAGGTAAGTTGTTCTAGTGGAAGATTTTCTACTATTTAACAGTACACGCTGCACATATTCAGAGCATTGTATTTCTTCTTCATGGAACCATGGAGGAACCGCGCTGTCAAGTGCTGTTTGTCTGGGTAGGAATTGAGACTGCATCCCCTGTCTTGGTGGAGGAGATTCTTCAGTAAAGGTAAGGTATTGGAGTTTCTGATCAACATTTGATTCAGCAGTATGAACCACGCTTGTCTGGTCCAGGCTGGCACAATCAATGTGACCATTGTGGCCTCTTGACATATTTTCAGTAGAGTTTTTGTGATTAAGGGAATCAGAGGAAAGGCATGCTTCAGTCCCTTCTTCCATGATAGGAGAAAGATGCCACTTAGGGAGATCTTTCCTGCCCCTGCTCAGGAGCAGAACTGATGGCATTTGTGTTTCCAATGTGTCGCAAAGAGGTCCAGAGAAGATCAATCTCATAGATGGAATATTTGGGTTAGTACATCTGTGTAGTTCCCATTCGTATTGTTGAGGGAATGATACACCGAGCCAGTCCTCCATGACATTTTATATGCACGGCAGATATTTGGCAGAAATCATGACATAATTTTTTATGCACCAGTGCCCGAGTTTCATGGCCTCTGCGCAAAGGGAGCTGGACCTGGCTTCTCCTTGTCTGTTGGCAAGATATGTGTTGCCTATTAAGACTCTGATATGTTTGTTTGTTGTGCACTGTTTGAAGCAAAGGCACGCATAATAGACAGTGTGGAGTTCTAAAAGATATATGTGGAGAATGGTGTCTTGCAATGACCATTCTCCTTGCACAGTCAATCCATATAGATGTGCACCCCAATCTCAAAGAGATGCCTCTGTGGACATAATTTCTCACGGTGCTTCTTGTAGGAAGGGTATGCCCTTTTGTAGATTTTTTTCATCCATCATCATAGGAAATTTTTCATCACTAGTGGTGGAGACACCCATTTGTATTTTGAGTGTTGGTGGGGCTTCTAAACCCTTGCCAACCACAGTTGGAGACAGTGATAGCATATGCAATCATGCATGCTTTACGACATGAGTAGTGGTAGCCATGTGACCTAGAAGATGTAGACAGGTGAGGTCATGTATGATGGGAATGTTTCTTATGTTGTTACGAGCTGTGATATTGCCTCAATTCTCTGAGGTGGGAAGAAGGCCTTCCCAACATAAGAATCCAACCACGTTCTATGAATTCTATCATTTGTGTTGGTTCCATGGTAAACTTCTTTAGATTCATGATTAGACCAACTTCTTAGAAGAGGGACCTTGTGAAGGTCACACCTCTGATTGCTTGCATTAGATTGTGTGATCTTATAAGGAAGTCATTCAGATAGAGAAATAAAATTGACTCCCTTTCTGCATGACTTGCAACCACAGCTCGTACCTTGAAAAAAACCCTTGGTAGTAATCTGTTTCAGTGGCAAATCTGCAGAAGGTCTGTGGACAGGGTAGATCAAAATATGGAAATAAGTGTCCTGTAGGTCAAGGGCCATAAACCAGTCACCAAGTTCTAAAGCGGAGATGATCGTTGATAAGGTAGTCAAACAAAATCTCTGGGGTTTTATAAACTTGATTAGTTTTCTGAGATCTAATATTGGTCTTCAGATACCTGATTTTTTTCTGCATCAGGAAGTAAGGAGAATAGGGACTGTCTATGGCTCCCACATGGAGCAGATGGAAAACTCCTGGTGAAGCAGGTGTTCATGAATTGTGTCCCTCAAAAGGGTCAGGGAGGGTTGATGGATGGAGGGTTTGAAGTCAATGGGATGGTGTAACCCATTTTGATGGCAGCCAAGACCCATCTGTCAGTTGTGAGACTTACCCAAAATGGGTAAAATGGGCAAAGTCTGTTCTCGTAGATGAGAGATGTTGGATGCTCTAGAGTTTCAAAGAGGTTATATCAGCTGTCAGCCAAGACTTCAAAACTGTGATTTGGATGATGGTGGTTGAGACACAGTAGTAGTTTAGTTGCTTGGCCGTCGGTGACATTATGGTCACTGTCTGCCTCATGATAGCTCTTGTCTTCTATTCTGAGGTCTAAATGGGTATTGGCATGTATATCTGGAATTATATGGCAGGTACCAGAAGGATCATCTTCTGGTAACTTGGCTGTAAATGCCAAATGTTCTTAAAGTGGCCCTGGAATCTTCAGAGGTGTGCACAACCTCATCTGTCTTTTCTGAAAATAATTTCTTTGTACTGAATGACAGTTCTTCAATGGTGACTTGCAACAGTTTGGGGAGGTCAGTGGAGGGAAGCCATGATGCCCTTCTCATAACAATGCCCATTACAAAGATATGAGTCACTGTGTCTGTGACATCAAGAGCTGCATGGAGTCCTCTTCATAAAATCAGTTGACCTTCTCTAATTGTGGCATGAAACTGTTGAGGGGTTTTTTGCCTCTGGCATAAAGTCAATAAAGTCCGGGTAGTTTAATATAGTTGCCATGATCACAATTGGCTAGAAGTGCTGTGTAGTTGGCCACTTTGAGTTATAATGTGGAACATGTGTAGACCTTACATCCCATGAGATCCAGTTTCTTGTTCTCCTTATCATGAGGGGGTTGATTTAGTGAAGTGTTTGGATCCATGATTAGTGGCCTCGATGACTAAAGAGTTGGAGGAGGATGGGTAAACAGATAGTCAGAGTCCTTTGCTATACTATAATATTTTTTGTCAACTCACTTACATGTTGGTGGGGTAGTGGCATGGGTTTGCCAGATACTTTCAGGGTTGAGGAGGGCATCATCCATGGGCAGGGCGATTCTTGAGGAAAATATGGTATGCAAGATTTTTAATAGCTTTTGCTGAGACTCCTCCATCTCCTGCATGGGTATCTCAGGTGAATCTGTGAACCTCCTGAAGAGGTCTTGGAATTGCTTAAAAATGTCCACCATGGTGGGAGGCAAAGGAATGACTGATTCATCTGCTGAAGATCATGAATTATGAGGTGAGAAGATGTCTCAAGAACTTCAGCCTCCTTGATATTCACCTCAGCATCTTGGGTTGGTTTCATACCAACCATTGGGGGGGTGGTTATGTGCCTTTAAGTTCAATGGTTTGCAATAGTGGCCAGAATATGGTGACCAAGGCTCCCTGCCATACCACTATTGTGGATAAGGAGGTGATGGTCCATAGTAAGGTGACCAGTACTATAGATAATGAGGAGCATGATGATAATGTGGTCTATGATGTCTGGACCATGTTGGTGGTAGTTGGGTTGAAAATGTAGGCCCCTATCTTCTGCTTCTTCATCTGATGAAAACAGAATTGGAGATATACTGCCCTCATGACAAAAAGGAGATGGTGACTTATCAGTGCCGAAGAAAGGGGACACCGGGGATGAGGAGTGAAGACTCATCTTGAGGGGCATGATGTTTCTTCGTCTCAATGTGTTTGCACAGAACTGTTGTTGGTACTGCTGGTTGACTCAGTGTAGGAGGTTGTTGCATTGCCAGGGAGTTCACAAGTTCAGCAGTGGTTGTCAGCACCAAGTGGTTAGGGTTTGTTGCAGTGCTGCTGACAATGCTGGAGTCAGTGCTGAGATTGTACTCAACGCCATAAACTGAGACAGGGCCCTGGCTGCAAAGGTCTTATGTGTCTGTTTTCTGAGTGGTTTTGTGCCATTGTTCAACAGTTATAGACCGTTTCTCAGGTCTTCCAGTCATCGTACGTAAGTGACCTGAAGCCTCTTCTGTATGCAATAACTTAGGGGAAGAGGTCAGAGTTTTCTTCTGTTTCTCTGAGGAGTGCAACAACATGAGATGTCTTTTAGGTGCCTGTTGAACTAGTTTTTCCTAGCCAGGATGAGATACTGGCCTGAGGGACTTCTCTATTAGCAGGAGGACATTTTTGGGAGATACAGTATGCTCTTCCCCTAGGAATTTAATGCATACTGGGTGGCCATGTGTTGCTGGCATCGCATCACAGCAGGATTCACAGAGTTTGAAGCTGGGGGAGCCCAGAACAACTGTCTTCTTTCTCTTCCCCACCCTTCCTTTTTTTTTAAAAAAAAAAAAAAAGATATAACTAAGCTAACTAAAGCGAGGGAAAACTATACTAATATAACTAACTCTAAACTACAGCTAAGGCTAAAGTAGGAATGACAAGCTGAGGAGACTGCTATGGCTCCATCTGTCACCACAGCTGGTTAGAGAGGAACTGAGGGAGGTTGCACCATGTTCACTAGAAAGGGTGCCAAAGAACTTCCATGAGACTACTGCCCCAAGTGCATGTGGCCTGACAAGCACAACTAGAAGATTTTCCTAGTGGTCTGTGCATGGATGTGCCTACACCGTGTGACATCTGCAGGGACACTACTCAAAGGAGAAGTGGAATTTATCCCACAGAAATATATTCTAGCATCTGATATAGGCATGAGTTTGATTACATGCTTTTAATCTTTTCCAGAATCAACTTGAGGTTCTCTGTTTTTAAGAATCTCAGCTAAAAGCAATAAAGAATTTTTTAACGTTAACAGTCCCTGTCCAACATGTGTATTTCATCAGATTCCCTTCTTTCGCATCAGCATCAAGAAATAGGAGGTTTTCAAAATAAAATAAAGAAAACTAATAGGCCATATTGCTTGGCATGTGCAGAAGGGCTATCAATTGTAGAGTGTGTGGTGTGTGAGCTGGAACCAAGAGGCCTCAGAGTGTTATAATTTCAGAAGGTAGGTCTTCTGTGCATCAATCTACCAGAATATCTCAGTTCCTCAAACATTAGTCAGATTCATATGAATTGGTAGCCTTCATATAGCCAATCTTTAGAATATTGTACATGATATTGTTCTATGAGGCATATCCTATTTTTCAGTTTCTGTCACCCATAATTGGAAGAAAGGATGTGTGTCCAGGAGGAAAGTGACAAATCAAAATGAAACTGATGAGGGAGCAACAAAAGTGGTTCCACAGATGCCACTGTAGCCTGTAACATTTTCAGTATCCCAAAGAGAAATGACCTCAGATTTCTTCTGTTCTCATTTTTCTGACACATGTTTTTATTACACAGAACTTAAAGACACAAAATGCATTCCCTGAAATTCCTCCAAGAAGCAATTTGCCACATTATATTGCTTTTTGCTATCTATGTGTATCGCAGTATTCAGAAGCAAAACTACAGCAGTCTGGAGAATCTATGAAGGGCATCTGACAGCCTTTAGCAGAGTTTATGAAGAATCACCAATTGGTTCCAGTAGAGCTGATGGTCTTCTGCCAATTCTTTGGTCTAAATCCACTGGAAATGTTAAAACATCCATTTTATATTTTAGTTACTCTTCAAAATGTATTTTCCTAAAGGTTAATCCTACTTAAAATTCACTCAAAAAGTTAAGAAGGTGGCATGTTGTCTAGCAGTGAAAAAGGATGCACACTATTTCTTCTCACCTTTGTTTGATTAAATGCAGGTTTTCCTTGTTCACCCCTCTCACTGTCTGTGTTGGTGAAAAATGGTATAAGGATTAGCCATAAGAGCTCTCTGATCGCTTACTCTTCTAGTAGAGGTTATGTTGACAAGAAAGGCCACTTTCACGGAAAGATGGAGTAATGAACAGGTGGCTAGAGGTGCAAAAGGGGCTTTTGTAAGTGCCCTGAAGACCAAGAGTAAGTCCCAGCGTAGTGTAGGTTCCCTAATGTCTGTGTGTGGATTTTGAAGGCTGGATAGGAAGTATTTTGTGACAGAATGGGAGAAGGTTGGCAATATCTCCTTGTTTTGATGGAAGGTGCTGATAGCAGCCAGGTGGACTCTGATGGAGCTGAGAGATATACCCACTGACTGATGGAGCTTTGTGATATACCCATTGGCTGCCTTCATGCATAGTGAGTGAGATCAGGCTCTTACTTACCTGTTTATGTAGTATATGCAGGCGACGTTGCCTGTCAGGATTTTGATTGTTTTCTTTGTATTAATGAGAGAAAGTGATGGCAGGCTCTTCGAACTGCTCTGAGCTCTAAAAGATTGATGTGTAATCAGGTTTCACTCCTGTCCATGGTCCTTGAGCAGTGTGGTTTGACATGTACACTCCCCAACCTATTAGAGATACGTCCGTCATAATGATTGCTGTTGGTAAAGCTTTTTGGAATGGAATCTTCATGAGAAGATTTTTTGGGTTTATCTGCCATTCTAGGGAATCTTTGATTACAAGTAGTAACATGACATTTTTGCACATTTTGTGCCTCTTCAGGTTGTCTATGGATCTTTAAAAGCCCTGCAGCGGCCTCATGTGTAATCTGGCATATTGGAGCACAAAAGAGGTGGCAGATGTGTCCTAGTAATTTTAGGCAGGTGTGAGCTGTTATTAAAGGGCTTATCTGTGCTTCCTTTACAATGTTTTGGAATCTCTGGAGTGGTAAAGAAGCTTTTACAGTTGTTGAGTCTAATTGGGTACCAATAATCTCCAGAGTTTGTAAGGGACTTGAGGTCAATTTGTCAAGATTTATCAGAAACCCAAGTTCCTGTAAGAGATGCACAGTTGTTTTGGTGTTGTGGATCGCCTCTCAGAGTGTTGAATTCTGGAGAAGGTAATCATCAAGGTATGGAAAAATCGTGATGCTTGAGCATTGTGAATGAGTTGCAACCATGACAAGTATTTTGGAGAATACTCAAGGAACCATGGCTAGGCCGTATGGCAAAACAGCATATTGGAAGTGTTCTGTACCGAGCGTAAAGTGTAGGCATCTTCTGTGAGCTGGATGTATCGTTATATGAAAACAGGCATCTTTTAGGTAAAGGCTGAGAAACCAAACACCTCATTGTATCATAGGAATGATTGTGAATAACATGGCCTTTTTTGAATTTTTGGTCTTGGACATATTTGTTCAGTAACCAGAGATCTAATATCAGTCTCCATCCACTATGTTTCTTCCGTGTAAGGAAGCAGATGGAATAGAAATCCCTCAGACGGTATCAGGACAGGACCTTCTCTATGGGCCCTATTTGGAAGAGATATCTGACCTCTTGTTGTGGGGAGCTGTTTATAAGAGAGGTCCTTGAAGAGACACAGGGATGGAGTTGGTGAGTAGAATAGATTTGAAGGGAACTGAGTATCCCTTATCAATGACTTTTAGGGCCCATGTGTTAATGTGATCATTGTCCATAGGTTGAAAAACGGACATAAGTGATGCCCAAAAGCCTTTATCATTCCTGGTTTCAAAGGCACCTCAGACCCTTGATCGAACCTTTGGAATGCCTATTTAGGTTGAGGAGGCTGCAAGGAGGTAGACTGGTTGGAAGGCTGTCTCCTCCATTGTGTCAATTTCAAAAGGGATAGCCGTGTTAGCCTAGTCCAGCAAAAAAAACAACAAGGAGTTGTGTGGCACTTTGAGACACTGTTGTTGTCTCTGTCTGTATGAGTTGTAGGGTCTCTGTTGGGATGAGGATTAGCATTCCCTCCTCTGATAGGGTTAGAAACCTATGTCTCATGAAGGATGGGGGTTATATACATACAGTTCTAAGAGCCTTCATGGAGTGTAATGTTTCAACCAACTTTTTAGAAAATATTTTTGTCTTTCTGGAAAGATAAGTGTTCCACTTTCAAGGGTAGGTCTTTCGGAATCCCAGAGGATTAGAGCCTGGAATGATGCATGGTGATTGCTACTGCTATAGTTCTGGATGCGGTGTCAGAGACATTGAAAGCAGCTAGTAGCATTGTGCAACCAATAAGTTGGCCTTCCTCTACCAGGGACTTGAGTTGTTGCTGTTTTTCCTCAGGTAGGTATTTCCTTAGTTCTTCGATTATTTCATAATTATCATGGTCAAACTTGGCAAGTAGAGTGTTGTAATTGACCAAACTAAACTGTAGGGCTGCAGACGAGTAAACCAGATGACCTAGGAAGTCCATCCATTGTTGTCTTTGTTTATGGGTGTGGCTCTGTGTGTATTTTGTTTGTTTTTGTGATGCACCGCAGGCAGTGGGTGAGTAAAAGAAAAGTCTATACCCTTAGCAGGTATGTAATACTTTCTGTCAGCCCTCTTACAGGTAGGTGATATTCAGGCTGGAGTCTACCAGATGATATCACTGGGTTTGTGTATGGCTTCATTTATTGACAGAACAATTTTTGTGTTCATAGCGGTATGGAGTATATCCTTTAACTCCTATAGAGTTATGAAGTCATCAACTGTAGTTAGAGGAGTTTCATCAGGAGATGCTGAGGAATCATGTGAAAGCAAGATATCTTTCCCATCCTCCCTTCTGAGATGTCATCAGGATCTTCACCTGGAAGTGGTGAGGGTGGTAATTGCCATGCTGTACTCAATGTAGAAGGCCAAGGTTCAGGAGGACTGTTAAGTGTATCAACTTTCCAAGAGGAATAGCTGCATCAGGACCTCTGTCAGAATCTTCGTTTGATCTATCCATTCCTTTATGGTACTCTTCATGTAGGCTAATGATTTAATGGATGCTATAAAAGCTGCTCTGTCTGGAGAAGATTAGGACAGAAGGAAAGGCAGCTTAACAGTATTGGTCATCATTGCTTGAGAGTAGAGTCAGTATGGGGGAGCAAGAGCAGCAAGTGGATGGTGATATGTCCATGGCATAGAGAGGTGAAGGGGAGTGTGGTGCCAATGTCACTTGATTGGTGCTGACTAGGTCAGTGCAGGACACACTGCACAAGGTGGTGTCAGTGCTGGAGTCTTAATAGGTGTCATTACCAGTGCTGTTGTTGGCAATGGTACCAAAAAGGGTGATGACAGAGGCAGCAGGTGCGCAGGCCCTGTTTTCAGTGCCATTCTGACCAGCATGGACAACATTGTGGTTGGTACCAGTTTTGGGGTCAGTATAGCTCTCTTTGATATCGTACCATCCACAGTAGATGAGGCTTTAGAAGAGCATTTAGAGATGAATGACACCAAAATAGAAGACAACTCAGGAGCTCACTTTGCTTTTCGTGAGTCTCTATTGTGTGAAGCTGTCTCCTCCTTTTAGAATCAGAAGATTGAGAACTCAGCAGTTTGTCCCCTGTATTTTCAGCATTAGAGGCAGATTATAAAGACTTCTCCATTAGAAGGAATTTAAGTCTTAGTTCTTTGCTACAGTGGGTCTGCACCTTAAGTTTGAAGCAGTAAGGGCATTTAGCTGTTATATGACCCTCTCCCAAACATTTCATGCAAGAGGGAGTGCCCATCAGAACTCAGCATAGTCTCTCTGCATTGTTTGCAGTTCTTAAAGCCCGGTGACCCAGGCATGTTAAGATCTAAGAACAGTAAAACTAACCTAAAAAAAATAAAAAAATTTTAACTTGCTAAACTAACTTACTGAACTATGACTAAAGCTATGACTAAAACAGTATCTAAAAATGCCTGTTTTCTCTGTTTTTATCCTAATGGGAAGGACTGCCAAGTAGCTCTGTCTGAGGCGAGAGGTATTTGAGAAAGAACTGAGGGTGTGGACCACACAGGCAACAGTTGGTGTGCTCCCGGTGGCATGAGGCACTGACTGCACACACACCACCCGCTTGGTATCTCCTGCTGGAATCTCCAACCAACGGCACCAGGGCAGGCCAACACCTGAAGTCAAGCACTCACAGGGACAACACTGGAAGAAGACAGATATAATCCAAATCTGAGGTCGGGACCCAAGTCTGGCCCATTACTCCTGGCTGGCAGTGATTGAGAAGAAGAAGAAGGCAGAATGCTCAGTTCCTGAGTGGAATATGAGAACCTTGCTCTACTTTTTCACAACTTCTGCTGGCAGATTTATGGATCAGCGTGAACAAGAAAGAAAACAGCTGTATGGAATACAAGGCTTTTGACAGAGGGAGCAATAAAAGGAGGGGGAGAATGGAATGTTCCTCAGTGCTCCAAGAGGGGCTAAGAGGACCCCCACACATGGTCCCCAGCCAACCAAATCATCACAGTCCATAATCTCTTCTTGGAGTACAGAGGATACTTCAACAAAAGTGATAACCCAAACCAATCACTTTCTAGTATTTGGGATTTTGCTGATGCAATACATTTTCCATTCCACTGAATGATTTTGGAATCGTTATGCAAATTTTGGCATATTTATCTGTGAATAAAGATGCTGCCAGCCTTTCACAACTCCTCACCCCATGATTTCACTCCACATTGTGGGAACCTGGGGGGGTAGAATATTTTACTGACACTCTATTTCCACCCAATTCTTTAACCTGACAAGTGCTGCTCTAACTTCCTCCCACCAGTGAAAAGCAATCCTCAGCCCCTTCCAACAATTTACAAGAAAACGCTTACAATTTGGCTGTAAAATATACATATATTTCCAGTGTGAAATTTAGCATGCAAACTCTTTGTCTAAGAACTCTACAGGCTTATAGGTGTGCACACACATACTCAAAATTTCTTAAATACAATGTCCTGGCCACTTTTAGAAGTAAAGAAGTTGAAATTATATTTGGAAATTTCCATATTCCAGGTGCCTTTGCCCTTCCCTGAACATGAACAGCTGTTTTTATTTAAAGCTAAAACATGACAAGCAATGAGACTACAGTGTGAACTCCTAAAAGTACAGGGGAGGAAAAGGCATAACAGGAGTTTTATTATGAGGGAATTGGGTGGGGTTTATAATATTAAACGATTGCTCACCAAAATGAAAGGGTGTGAGATTATTGGCTGTGTCTCTCTGGGTGAGGTCTGCATTAAGACCAGACAAGGAGGTGAAGGCACATGGCAGAAGAAAATGGGAAAACAAAAAAGTTAAAGTGGTTCAATAATGTCTTAATTTTGTCATTAGGAGAAAAGAAACATATTATGTACAGTACTCATCATACCACTGACTGGGCCACAATCATCATTCACTCAAGTGAAGTTACATCAAGAACAAATCAGGTTCTCTGAGCCTAATTCTGATCTCCATTAAAATTAGAAGTAATTCCACTAAAATTAATAGAATAGCACTATTCTAGCATAGAAGTGATATGACTTCAAAATCAGCCCCTCTGTGTTGAAATGATCATAGTAAACCCTGAAATGTTCTATGTTCTGACAACTCAGGGTCCTGCTTATTAACTGTGAATGGTGCAAACCTAAATGCTTATTGGCAGGTATTTAAGCAAATCCCAATATTGTTATATACAATATTTCACATTGCAAACTTAGACTCAGACTTTTAAAGTCAGAAGGAACCATTACTGATCATCTATTTTGACCTCCTGCACAATGAATCTCAGCGAACCATACACATCCACTCCTATAATAGACCCCTAACCTATGAATGACTTATTAAAGTCCTCAAATAATGGCATAAAGACTTCAAGAGAAAAAGAATCCACCAGCAGTCCACCAGAGAATCCACCACCATAAGAATCCTCATAAAAGCACACTGGAGAAGCCCCTTGCTGACCAAACCATCTTTCTCTATGAAAGGAGGGGGGGGGGAAAGTGATTTATCTTCCTAAGTAATTTAAGAACACACAAAACAGTGGGGTTATCTGTACATATTGTAACAGAATATGCCACATGTGTGCACTGAGAAACTACTGATAAATACATATTTTTAATTATTTGTATTTGATTATTACCATGTAATAATATTTTTTCTTAAAATAAAAACCCTCAAAGAGGAAAAAGAAAAAAACTGCATTTCTTGCTACTTAACAAGTGAAACCTGAAAAAGAGAAACTGAAGAGCCAGAGTACCCTCTAGTGGCCATATAGCAACAATATTAGTATTTAATGTTAAGAAACATATTTTCATGGACTCAGACTTTTCACATGAGCCAAACCAGTTCTGACATTATTTTTGTTTCTTTTTCACATTATTCCACAGAGAAGGTTTATAAACATTAAGTGAACATTCCCAAACCTTCAAACAAAAAGATCGTTTTTTAAGAGAGACCAAAGAAACCATATAACCTTAATACACTGTCCTTCCCAACTAAAGGATATCTGGAATTCATTATGCACAGAAAACAAAATTCATGCTCAACCTCCCTGAGCTCTGAACATTACACTGATTTGAAATGAAAAACAAATCTCAGGTAAACTTGTGCATGGACTGCTTTGTTTAACAACCTAAGAACCAACAGGGAGAAATCTACCCTCCTCACATGGAAACCAAAAAAAAAAAAATATAGTGGATGAGGTGAGGGGGTGGTCAGAAGAGTTTGCTCAGATCGCTCCATCAAGTTGAGGGAAGAGAAATAGTTCTCTCCTTGTTTCTTCCCACAAACATGGTGGAAGAAGTAGGGGGTTCTATACCCATAACACAAGGTCTGCACAGATCCTGTGAGAGCTGTTGAAAGTCACAACTATCCATGCAGAAGCTTTGTAGCACTCTGCAACAAAGTGGGGCCCCACTCCAGCTTTCTACCTAGTTTGCCAGATAAACTGCTGATCCTGGAACTCCCCACAAGTAGGGTTACCAGATACCAAAGCATGGAAAGGACAACAGGGAAGGACATTGGAGAACACGTGGAGAAAATGTAATATTCTTCTGTTTTTAGGGGGCCCTGGAATGCTTCCCCCAAAAAATAGGGTGTTCCAGGGCATTCCAGCAAACTTTAACCCCTATAAGTAAAAAGCCAGACAAAATCATGTATTTTTAAAATGTCTGCTGGACAGAGGACATGAAAGTAAAAATGAGGACATGTCCTCCTTTTGCCTGACATCTGGTAACTCTACCCACAACCACAGCTGCATACTTGGTAAAGCAGCTCTGCACAGAAGTTAATACAAATTTAGGCTGCATTAAATTTTTGGTTGATTCATTGCTTGTTGCTGAAAAAGGAAAGGAAAAAGGTCCTTTGACCCTCACCCTCCTCCTTCTTGGATCTATGAAGGACTGACTCCAGCTTTGCACAGGAGTGGAAACATACCCGCAGACAGAGGACAACTCAGACTTAGAAATGGGATAGGGAGTCATTCATTGGTTGGAATCCAAAACATCTTGCAAGCAATCAAAGACTGATAGTTATGCAGTATGATTTATATACAGCAAGTTGTCAAATCCTGCTGGACCAGTGTCTGCATTGTAACTGGTGCTGTTTTTGGTAGGCCTGCCTTTATGTAAGCATAAAGGTTACATATGGACTTGCAAGAGGTTGCCCATCTTCATTTATAACTGACATATTTTGATGAGGTGTGGGGAAAACCTGAACAGCCAGTGCTGGTGTGAGGATAAACAGACTTCTCCCACATCACAGGCAACTAATCCAGTACCTATTCCCAAAATCAGCTTTGAAAGAAAATATGTTTGTGAGCATCCACTCATAGCTTTCTCCTAGGACTCACAATGATACAGCTTTAAGGTAACCTACAGAAGAATTCCATAAAATTTAAATAACGTGACTGAAATCAACAAAATTGAGGGCACTCAGAACTAAATCTGACAATTCAGCCACAGCTAAGGAAATCAAATCTTAAAGCCAAAAGCTGTATTTGAGTTGAGGGAACATCCTTTCTGAACCTCAACCTTTTCAGCCCCAAGTAAAAATTGAATTATAACCCATTGATTTAATATGTAATCTATTGCCAAAACTTTCAAAAAGAGGTTAAGAATACCTTCTCTGTGCAATTTGTGTGCAGATGGAACAGCTCATTAAGGATGCCTTCACTGAAAATGTGTAAACAATGGTCTTAGCCACAAAGAAACAATTTCCTGGGGCAAACTTCATGGTCTAATTTCCCAAGAACACAGAAAACTTTTAAAAAGGGAGTGCCTTGCACTGCTTTCTCTGCCTCCACAAAATACAACATAGGGCCACACCCAGCAAAGATTTAACCAGATCACCACTGGCATGAACAAAACACCAGGGTTATATCCAGAATAGATCAGATAAAACTAGGATTTCAAATTACAATATATGGAGTGCATGGTTTTTTTTTTTCTTAAGTCAAAAAGCCTTCTGGTGATATCTACATTCATTTTGTATTTGTTTTAACACACTATATATATATAACTTACCTCCAACACAATTATTCAATACACCATAATATTTGGGTAATTGAGATGTCTTGTATATCAAGCTAAGAGTTATTGTGACTGAAGTTTTGATTGTTTAAATGGAGAGCACATGACAAAACTGAAGTGAGGTTCTACTTTGAAAATTGATTCTGTAAAAAGTTGTACCACTACTCACTGTATGCCTAAGTTAGTTCTATTTCTTTTATTGGTTATAATATATTTTTACTCCTTTCATTTTCATTGAACAAGATTGAATAAAATGGAATATGAAAAGTGTACATGAATTACAGATCACATGATCAAGTGAAATCTCTCTCACACAATATAGATAGAGTCGCAATGTGTTGGTAAGTTCTCTTGTTCCATATTCACTTTGGACTATGATACATCAATAAGATATGAATCTAACAATAATATTTGATATTATGCTCTATAAATCACTAGCACTCTTACTAACCATGTGTTGCTAAAAGTTTTGGGTTTCTCACTGGCCCAGATGATAAGCTTCATATTTGTACAGTAAGGGGAGGAGTCTTATTTATTGCTTTATTTAATCCAAATTAAATATTTTGGTAATGGAATCTAAGGAGCTGTTTCATGATTTTCAGAACAGAGGATAGAATGAGTCTGAACCTGTTATGTGATTTCTGGTCTCTCCTTGAAAAATCCTTATTAATCATATCCACAAGCAGAATCACATATTTGAAGAGTTCTTGTTGGACAATTGGCAGCTGGTGTAATACAGGATTTCCATGACACAGAGAACTTTGACATTTATGTTGATCACCATAACTATGCCTTCTCTGAATTGTCGGAAGAAAACTGTAAATCCATATTTTTGCTCCTGGCTGATAGAAAGACACAGACTACTGATGAGCTTAATGTCTCCAAAAAAGCTAAGTGAAAGGGATTAAAAGCTTGATTGAAATCGTCTTCATGTTTCCTCAGACTCAACTTTATTAAACTTTAAAATCTATCTTTCCAAAGTCAGTTACTAGAAGAATGGCTCCCCAATGAGTTTACATAAAATATCAAGAGGTTGTCAATTAGGATAGGCCATTCTGTGTTGTGTGACAGATTTGTTTGTGATGTGAAAGACCTGAGGTAACCAGCAGATATAAAAGCCTTCGTTATAGACAGACATCACAGGGCATACGGAACAGCACAGTGCAATCTGCCATGGTAAAAAAGTGAACCATGAACCTTGCTATCCTTGATAAGAGGCTCAAAAAACACGACAAAGAATTCAGGGTGACTTTCCAGAAAAGAACAATCTTCTTATTCCTTGTAATAGTGAGTATCCAAAGGGCCTAATTCTCTAGTGTAGCATAAATCAGAGATAATCCTATTGAACTCAGTGGAGTTACACTGGTGGCTGAGAGGAATAAAACATGGACTTTCAAAGGATGTCAAGACCAATGGCTCTCAAAACCTCAGGAATTTCAGGTATTCTTTTTAACAGGCTATCAAACACAGTAAATCAACTGCTACCAACCTGTATCATAGTGACTCACAGAGCATCTTGTTCAAATATTAAGCATTGCAGCAGAACAAGATATTCACTCAAGTTTGCCAGTATGCCATTTTGAAATAATTTTTTAAATTGCCTGACTGCTACGCCTCAAAAAAATGTGCTGAGTTATTTTTGACATCTTATAGCCAACCTCTCTTAAAGTAGCAAACCAACTGCAAACTATACCCTAAAACAGTGGATCATGCTTTAAGGGTCCTCTCGTCCTCAAAGAACACAAAATTCCTTGCCAGCATTGCAATAAATTATTAATATGGACTACAACTGATGAGATGGCTCATGTCCCCTCTATTTCATTATGCAGTTCAGTTGAAACCTACAAATCATAAAAAACTTGCCCTTTCCATTACTTATAGCAAGATCAATTTTATAACTTCAAGGTCCATAAATACTGATGATTGGTAGACGATGAGCCAATGAAAATATGCCCTAGACTAAAGCTCAATTACTTTATTTTTTTTATTTTTTTTATTAATTAATTTTAATTAGTTCTTTGTTTAGCAAAAACAGGACAAAAGCATACTGGATATCTCATTTGACAATATATTTGTAATCCCGAATGAGCAATCAACACACTCACTTCATGACTTCGGGCAAGTTGTTTCTCCTGTCTGTGTCTCAATAAATCCATTTGGAAAATTGCACAAAATATACTGACATTGTGTCAGTCATAGCTAGTGAATTGCAAAAGCAATGAGGAGGTATGATAGCTGCTTGGAGGCCGCTGCACAAGCCACACAAGCCGTACCTCCCTGGAAGGCCTAAAATGTGAAACCTACACTAAGATTCCAGAGACTCTAACAATTTTTAATTTGTTACTAATTTGTGGTGATGTCACAAGAGGCAAGGTCCCCTCTTTTGATGCAATAATGTGGTAAATCATTATAGCTGAGCATGTTCAGCAACACTGACTGCATCAACTTCTGATAGCTACTATAGGTGTTGCTCTGTCAAGCTTGACACAAAACTGTTGTGGAGGCTAACAGTCCTAGGCATAACATATAAAGAGAAACACAAGTTTCATATTCATACTGTAGCAAACTCACTTCTCACTTGAGGGGCAGAAATACTGACAGAGCAGAGAAATATTTTCATCATCCCACAATTCACACACAAAAAAAGCTCTAAATTTGCATCATTCTTCAGGTCTCCCAGTGTGTTTTGTGTCTGATCACCATCTGTCATCCTAGCATGCAAGTTGCTTTGGGCAGGAAGCACACCTTCGACTGTGTCTTATAGCACCATACATTCTCTTGAACATGTCTAGTAAATGGAAGCCATCCCCGTTCACCTATCAGGCTTCTCAAGACATTGGGCAAGATGATTAAGTGATTGTTAGCTCTGTTCTGTACACCTGAATCAGGTGGAAAACACAGTGGTCTTTCTGCCACCAATAGGACTCTCAGTGCTAGATGCAGTTGGGGCCCGTTTTGCCCTCACCATAAAGCCCCAAGTCTGCTCTCATTGAGGGGTCATTCTGGCCAACTTAGGATCAGTGGTCCATGTGATACTCTATTTAAGAAATACTACTTGATGTCAAAGCTTCCCTTTGGCTGTATCTTAATTTATTCAGTAGAAACTGTCTTTGCAGGTCAAAGGCAAGTAGAAAAATCAGGTCAAGAATACAGTAATCACATATCCTATTCCAGTCACAGCTTTGGACTCTGAACCACAGTTTTAAGCGAGTGCAACAGGTATGTTTTAGATGTTCATGGCTTATTTTAACTAAAGTTGAATTAATGCTTTTTATTGTCAGTGATCCATCAATTTCAGATGAAGAGGAATTTTATTTATAAATTACCCACCTTAAAAGTGCTCAGAGTACTAAATAACAATTTCTCATCCATTAATTAAAGAACATCCTGACCTCAACAAAATTGCAGACAAGGTGGGTAAACAAAACAAGAAAAGAGCAACAGCAGTAATAATTTAAAAAACACCCTACAGAAAAATATATATGTTAGGGTTGGGTTTTTTTAAGTAGGAGAGATTAAATGAGGCATATTTCAGGAGGAAGCAAATTCCACAGCATCAGGGCCACCACAGCAAAAACTTGATCACCTCCCAGCCAATGTTCCCCCTAATTTTTCATAGTCTGTGTGCGCAAAAAATTTCTTCTGTACAAATGTTCAGAACCAGTATCCAAATTTGTGCGCACTCCAATGAGTGTGTTCAAACTTGTGAGCACAACAAAGCATATGATGCAAATAATATCTAAATTTTATTTTGATATGGTGATGGAAATGACTTTGTAAGTTACAAAACCTTATTTGAAACTGCCTTCTTAAAGTAGCACAAAAATATTAGCACTGTTGAATTTTTTTGTGCGTGCTTTATTTTTTTGTGTGCATGGGCTTCACAACCTGTGTGCACGCGCACACGCGCACAGCTTAGAGAGAACATAGCTCCCAGCTTCTGGCACAATGACAGAAATCCTAAACAACAAGTATTTTGTAAATACAAAACCCCTTCAGGTGAAGGCTCAAAGAGGAGGTCTTCAATATAACAAGGTCCAATTTTATTAAGAGCTTATAGACCACTAACAATAATTTAAACTGGACTTTATAAGCAACCAACAAAAAGAATGCATGCAGACTGAATATGAATACAATCGCTCAGCCCCATGAGCAATTGTGCTGCTGCATAATACCAAGCTGCAAATGATGGATGAGCCTCACCAATAACCCAACAAAGAAAAAATTATTATAATCAAGCCTCAAGATCACAGAAATATACTTGGCCATTTCCAGGACATAAGATTAGTAAGGGCACAACCTATGCAATTTACATAGCTGTAAATCAGGTGTACCCAACCTTGAAGGGCCACCAGTCCAATCGACCCATTAAAAGTACACCATTAAGAACTACAGATCTCTACATATTTAAAAGTATATTTATTTAGTGAAAAGAAATTTTAAAAAAAATTATACTGTTAAAAACAGTTCATTTTTCAGAACTCTAATCCAATGGGACTTCTGTGGCTGCAGACCTGGAGCTAACCTGTCAATCTCTAACTTCAGAGGTTGCCAGTAACGTCAGAACACTGAAATTTTTGTCTGAAAGGTGGGCATGATCTAAGTTTTGATCAGTTTCATTGCTGGGAGGCAGAGAGGGCTGGGAGCAGGCACCAGACAGGAGGTGGGTGTCTCCAGGAAACTGCGAGGGCTGGAAACAGGCATCAGGAAGGAAGCTGGCGGCTGCAGCCAGGCTCCTGGCTATGTGCCCAGACCTGGCCTCAAGCTTGTTACCGCAACCCAGCTCCTGGCTGTGTGTCGGGACCAGGCAAGAGGCTGGTGGCTACAGCCTGGCCCCCAGCCAGCTGGAGAGGAGCACAGACCCACAGGTCAGGTGTCATGAACCACTCCTGTAAAATATATTTACAAACCACATCTGGCTTTCAATGGTCACAACATGGTAAAAAATGATGCCAAGATTTTTAATGACTCACAACCTCTGAATGAGAGTCTTAAATCAGAAGAGACACAGAGGAGGAGCCATTCATTCCTGTCTTCTCAGGGTTGGCAAGATAGCTCTGATGCTTTCAGCTACCAGATCATTCAGGCACTCCTCCATACCCAAGACCAAATTCGCAGGATGCATGCTGCAAGGTCTATATAACTAGCATCATCGACATATTGATAGTGGTCTACCCACCATGATGTCCCAAAACAAACAAGGAGTCTGGTGGCACTTTTAAAGACTAACAAATGTATTTATCACATGAGCTTTTGTGGGAGAAAATCCCATTTCATCAGATGCTTGAAGATGGGGAACTTACAGAATGGGTGGAAAGTAAATGCAGGGATGTGTAAGTCACAGGAATCAGGTCAGCTGTAACAGCAAATCAATGCAATTGTTTAGATTCAAACAGTGAAGAACAGCATATAGGAGGGAAGTAGGAAAGCAAAATTATCTATTATAATGGGGGAAAACCATAGTCTCTGTTCAACCCTAAACTGATAGTGTCAAATCTGCATGTGAATTCCAATTCTGTGGTTTCTCTTTGGAGCTTTGACTTTTTATCCATTTGCCTGAGTACAACTATTAACAGATCATTAATGGACTGATCAAGAAAATTGAAGTATTCCCCTATTGGTTTTTTAATGTTGCTATTTCTGATATCAGATTTGTGTCCATTTATTCTTTTGCAGAGAGGCTGTCCTGTTTGTCCAATGTATAAAGCAAGTAGGGAGCCATTTCTGGCACATGATGGCATAAATCACATTGGTGGATGAGCAGGTGAATGAGCCCTTGATGGAGTAGCTGGCTATATCTACACCTAAAAACTTAGTTTGGACTTACTTAGTCTGAACTAAGGAGTTCGAAGTTAGCTCAAACTAACTGCATTTTTTAGTTCGAGCTAGCTTTTCAGTTCAAACTAGCCATGCCTTCTTTTTAGTTTGAACTAACTTTTTAGTTCAAACTAAAAAAGCATGGCTAGTTTGAACTAAAAGTTAGTTTGAACCAAAAAAAGTGGTTAGTTCAAACTAACCACTAGTTTGAACTTATTTAGTTCAAACTCGCACGACTACATTTTACTAGTTCGGACAAAAGTTCAAAATAAATTCTAAGCAGTTAGTTCAAACTTACCATTCGAACTAACTAGCTCGAAATAAACTTTGCTCAGTTTGAACTAAAAATTATTTTAGTTAAACTAGGCAAAACCTAGTGGAGATAGGGTGCAAATTAGTCCAGATTAAGCCTCCTTATTCTAGACTAATTTGCTAGTGTAGACATAGCCATTAGGTCCTATGAGGGTGTCTTTTGTGCAGATATGTGAGCAAAGCTGGCAACAGCAATCTTAAATTACAGCAAGGGAGGTTTAGGTTGGACATTAGAAAAAATTCCTAACTGTCTGGGTGATTAATCACTGAAATAAGTTGCCTAGGCTGGTTGTGGAATCTTCATTATTGGAAGTGTTTAAGAGCCAGTTAGACAGGCACCTGTCAGGGATAGTTTAAGAGGGTGCAGAGGACTGGACTTAATGACCTCTCATGGTCCCTTCCATTTTCTATGATTCTATAACATGGTTTGTTGCTAACACAGCTACCAATCTGGAACTTGTCATGACCTCCCAAATAGCTGCATATACATAGTAAACATGGGATTACAAGATTGACCTCTAAGGAATTCATATGTCAAATCCAAATTTGTCCCCCACACTACGTGTGCTAGGCTACACTGTCAGCAGCACTTCCAAGAGTTTGGCATCAATTGTGCAAGTTTGACTGAGTGCCTGTAAAGAGGCCTCACTCAAACCTAGAATTAGCCAGAGGTCAATTTGTTAAGACCTACCTAGCAAGGAGCATAGCACAGATTCAGCAGGAAGGCATTTCCCATCAACTCAGCACTGCAGTGAGTAGGTATTAGGCTGTCAAAGAAAGATACACAAGTTATTTTAAGTTCCAAAGGGGTAGCCATGTTAGTGCAGTTCAGCAAAACAAGCAAAGAGTCCTGTGGCACTTAAAGACTAACAAATTATTTTAAAATAAAGTTATTTTAAGTAACTTCCGCTTCTCCCTTCAACTGCCACCAAAATCCCACCCCCAATCCCCTTGTTTAGACCAGCCCATAGATCAAGTACATCCCTGTCCCCTGTTCAGCTCCTTCAGCCAGAAAATCTCAACCCAGACCTGCAAGAGAGTTAATGCACATGCATATGAAAGAGGGAGCTGGCTACTGGATGAACTTCATTCACCTATAGATGTACTGACTCATTTGCTCACTATTTCAGCCCAGGTTTGATCTTGCAAGTTTTGCCATTGACTTCAGTGGAAGCATAACTGAGCTTCAAGTGAGGTGGAAACTGCAACTCAGCATCCAATTTTGATAATTCTTGGTTTTGAACATTGTTTAACACATGGAATTCTTCAAAAGCCATTGGTTTTCTTCTCCATTAACATCAATGGCATATGAACTGATTTTTAATATTTCCTGCTTATTATTGGGTAGTAGCAAAATGAAAGGGCACCATGAAATAAGTTTTATCTTTTGTTTTTGTAAATGGTATTGTTTATTTTGTTAAAAAAAATTTCTATTGCTTTTAATAAATGAGTTAGTTCTCATGTTCTGAAAAATCCCTGATGTTTCTCTGTATTCAATTAATACAAAGAGAGGAACAACATCTATTACATATTTTCTCCCATCATACATTTATTACGACTTAGGCTGATTAACAAGAGACATTTTCAGCTCTATGTTTTCAACAGGTGGAGCTAACAATTCTGACTTCATTACAGTATCAGTTAGAAAGTTATACAGTCAAGCAAGTGAAAAAAATAGTTAAAATTGAAATCTTTTAGGAAAGATATTTCTCTAGTTAGCAGCAAAAATGGCATGTAAGTAGCTATGATCAGATCAAGTTATGATCAAATGAAATGAGGATGTGCTGAATGTGAAGTACATTGAATTCCAAAGCTTAGATACATCTGTGATAGGCACTTCAGAAATATCCCAGATTAGATGGGTAGCATAAGCATAGAAGATCTTTTTTCTTAATTAACTGAGTCTTAATGATGTGACATTTCCTAGATACTATCCCAGAAGTGATAGTTAATTAAACACAACCACAAAATAAGACCTAAACAAGAAAGGAAGACAAATTCCAGAAGTCTACAGATATTACACATAAGGGAAGTTGATAAAGATTCAGTAAGTTTTTGTATACCTATAAAGTTCTATTCCAGAATATCAATTGTGTTAAAAGACTAGAAAAACAGTAAAAGTGTAGGGCTAAATTCTACTCTTGGATAGGCTCATGCAAGTCTCACTGACTTCTTACAACATTATTAGTCAGTTTCCAAAGAACTCATATGATACTTCATATTTGATACTCCATGAGCCTATAGTCTGCTTAATAAAGTTCTCTTCTTCTTAGGTGTCAGATGAAGATTATATCAAAACACATTATTATATCAAAACACATTAAATTATAGTGACATTTCATACATGAAAGAACAGCAGCCCTTTACTTCCTGAGATTCTGTCTTCAATACTCTTTATAAATGAAGTAAAACAACATATGAAAAAGGAAGCATGAATAACTATACTTAGTATACATCATGTATCAAAGTACCATCTCATCATATATGGAGCCCAGAGAAGCAAATTATTGATATTTTTTCCTGGGAGAAACCAGCTGGTTGATTTCTACTTCCTCATTCACACAAAATGGATTTTTGGCAGGGGACTGGAAGGTTTTGTGGTTTTAGCAAGTGAGAAGATTTAGCTGGCCATGCTGAAAAATTATAGAAGGCGAAATCCTCAGCTTGAGTAACTAAGTATAGGTCCATTGACATTCAATTGATGTCAATGGAGCTATACCAAGTTACACCAGCTGAGGATCCAAAGAGTGAGACAAAGTGGAAAAATCACAAAATTGCCATGCTTTGGAATCATAGTTGCATATCAGCTTTTCTTTTTTCAATAGATAACAAATTCCTAGGCAGTAACACTGACTAAAAACTGCTTCAAAATTATAATATCCTATATAATTGTTGTGGCAAATGCTAAGGACCCAAGCTGACAGCCTTTAATCATGCAGGCAGTCCTTGTTTTCCTATCACCTATTTATTTTGATGGTGCTACTTGCATAAGTAAGGGCTGATGGATCAGGTTTTGAGAAAGTATTCTCTTCTGCCACTGTCACATCCTTGAAAACTCAACTATTTGAATTTTTTCACAGGGGTGACAGTCACATAAATCCAGGCTCCCTCTCCTCTGGAAGTAAGAAATTTTTTTTCTGTAAAGAATTTTTCATCTATTTTAAGGATATTATGGATTGGATTCCAGTTTGTGATAACAGAACTATATCAAAGAGGAGCAAACAACCTTTAGTCTGGTCAAGATTCATCCACTGAAGTCCTAAAGGAGCTCAGACAGCTGCACTAAGATTGCCCTCTTCTCGTCAAACCTGGATAGTGCAAGTGAGGATGTATGGACACACTAGGACCATTATTGGTATAGACTTTTAACACCTGCTGGCAGGATAAGGTGCCAAGCTTCCTTCAAATGATCAGCTGTCAAACCTCTGCTCAAGGGATCATCTCTTGATGCTCATTCCTGACAGTTACCTGGCTGCCTCTAGCCTCCCTGTGATTGGTTCACGCCATTCACCTCCAAACTGGTTCATCCTGCTGGTCATCTGGGGATTAGCTCCAGGCCAACACTCCTGTCTTCAGTCTACAGATGTTCATTCTTTCTCCCAGTTCACCTGTAGCCCTTCTCACAGCTATCAAGACCCAGAATGTTCTCTTTGTCACTCAGCTCTCTGCCCAAGTCACAATCCATGTTCCACTCTGAAGTTTGTCTCCTCAGAGATCCAGCCACTTTTGCTAATGGCTATGGTACCTTGTGTGGCCATTTCCTCAGTGGCTACTGCAGCAACTTATCCTGCCACTTCCCAGTGATGAATGAAGGGTGGAAAGGGCCTGCATCTACCCACCACTCTGGGTCCTGACTCTGGGACTCTGTGGATCAAAGGCCTTCCATTGTACCCCAACTTGCTCTTCATACAGCTGTCTCCCTGGGCCACTTCCCCCACAGCCCTAGCACCTTGTTCACCTGTCATCAGGGCCAGTCACTCCCCACTTGTAGCAGCCCACTAGGAGTTCATCTGGCTCCCCTAGTCCCTCTCAGCATTAGCTCTTCTTCAGGTGCTAAAGGGCTCTTAGCCTACAGGAGACAGCCTTCTCTCTCCAGACGCCAGATCATGGCTGGTCTGCTCAGCCCTGAAGCTCTTTTTATATATACCTGCTGAACCCTGATTGGCTGCTGCTTGCAGCCTCTCTCTTATTGGCTACTTCCCATGCAGCCTCCCAAGGGCTCAGTTGACCCCTCTTCTGCTGCTGTGGGGCAGTCAGCCCACCACACTCCCATTTTGGGGCAAGGTGATCGAGAAGGCTGTGACAGTCTGGGGTAATCTGGAAACAATCTGTCTTTGGGTTGGTGATGGCTTTGATGCTACACTAGTTTCATCAGGCAATATCTTCTCCTTGGGGTGAAGAGCTGGTTATACATGTAGTCAGGACTCTTCACTACTGTTGACAACCATGAGCAATATCCTAGCAGTGTAAACAGAAAGTTGCTGCAGCTATTCTTTCTTCTCTGATATTTCTCAGAAGGTGTGCTGGGCAATTATTCCTACACCCATGAGTCCTCTGATGCAAGGTGCTGCAGAACCCCCAAATGTTATCCTTTCATTCACTGTACAATACAGAAGGATAGCTAACAAACATATAGCTGGTTAGGACTGACACACTAATGACATTCAGTCTTAGACCAAGGATCAAAGTACGCCAGAATGCTATATTTAAAAATAGTGGGCCCCAGAATGCAACTTTCCAGTTCCATTTTCTATCTTTAGGTCCTGAAGGCTGAGCCCCTAAAAATAGCAGGCCCTGGAACAGCATTCTGCCACATTCCAGCAGGCAAGGAAGAGTGGGGGAGAGGAGTATGCCCAGCTCCCCCGTGCATGTGCAAACTGAGCTGGGAGGCAGAAGCCTCCAAGTGCAGCCTGCAGGAGGTATTGTCTCCCGGCCCAGTGCGCAGCTGCCTGTAAGTGCTAGGGTGGCCCAGCTTGTGCTGAGGGTGGGTATTGGGGGCAGGGAATAGGTATTGGGGGCAGGGGATGGATTTTGTGGGTGGGTGTTGGGAGCTGGGGAATATTGGGGACAGGGGAATGGATACTGGGGGCTGGAGCTGGGTATTGGGGTGGAGGTGGATTTTTGGGGGTGGGTATTGGGTCTGGAGAATATTGGACAGCAGAATGGATATTGGGGGCAGTAGCTGGGGTACGTGAGGGAGGCCCAGACCCATGTAAGGGGGGCCCACACCCACATGAAGGGGGCCTGGAAATTTAGGAGAGTTCTGGGCCCCCCCCCACTTTATACTTTAACCCCTACTTAGAATGGTTTCTCTGTTTTTCCAGCATTTGTCTGAGACAAGTCTTGGGTGAAAGTAGCTGACTGAGGTTTCTCCCAGACATAACAGAGGTAATACTGAGAGAAAAAGCAAGAGTTCCAGATGGAATAAACACACAATCTTTCAAAGAAGTTCAATCTGAATCCCAAGCTGCTTATGCATTCTTAGGGAGGAATTGCAGACAGCAGCTCCTTTTGCCATATCCCTTTTGTCAGGTTTCAACCATCTGTTTCTGATGCCGAGCTATCCATGAGTTTATAACCTCCATGTGGGATTATGACAAAACAAGGCAGCTTCTGAAAGTCATTCAACAACTTCAGCTACTGCAAAGAGAAGTTCCAAAGGGGCAGCCGTCTTAGTCTAGTAAAGTAAAAAAAACCAAGGAGTCTTGTGGCACTTAAAGACTAACAGATTCATTTATCGCATGAGCTTTCATGGGAGAATATCCCACTTCGTCAGACATTTTGAAGAGGGAGAACTTACAGAATTGGTTCTCCCTCTTCAAAGCGTTTGACACAGTGGGATATTCTCCCATGAAAGTTCATCAGATAATTAAATCTGTTAGTCTTTAAGTGTAGAGCCCTGCACGGATACAAATAAGTGGATCAATATCTGACCTGCATCCACAAGAAATGGCCCGCAGATATCCATGTTGTATCCATGGATGCGGATATAATGCGGATATCTGCAGATATCCACATATTTGCAGGGCTCTAGCTTTGTGCAGATAAAAACATGTGGATCTGTATCTGATCTGCATCAGCAAGAAATGGTCCGCAGATATCCATGTCGTATCCGCAGATGCGGATATAAGGCTGATATCTGTGGATATCCGCGGATTTGCAGGGCTCTATTTAAGTGCCACAAGACTCCTTGCTTTTTTTGCAGAGTGAAGTAGATTGATTTCTAGCGGTGCTGGATGTTCACCTGTGGATCTGGGGCCCCGATCCCTGGCCGGCCGCGGCCGTGGCTGCGGCGGCCCTGTCCCCAGCCGGGGATCCGGGCCCCGGCTGACCGCCTGGCAGGCCCCACCTCTGGCCAAGGATAGGGCCAGGGGGAGGCCGCAGGTGGCTAGGCTGCGGTGGGGCCGGGCCAGAAGTGGCTGCTGGAGGCCAGGCCCGTGGGCAGCCAGGCCCCTGATCCCTGGCTGGGGACGGGGCCGCCGTGGCCACCGGAGGCCCCATCCCCGGCCAGGGATCTGGGGCCTGGCTGCCGGCGGCCACGGCAGCCCCATCCCCGGCTAGGGATCAGGGGCCTGGCTGCCCGCGGGCGCGGGCCTGTCCTCCAGCGACCGCTACTGGCTGGGCTGCACTGCGGCCTAGCTGCCCGCGGCAGCGCGGCCCCCCCCAGCCCTATTCCTGGCCAGGGGGTAGGGCCTTCTGCCTGGGGGTGGGGCCTGCCCGCTGTGGGCAGGGGCTGGGCCCGTGTCCCGGGTCCCTCCCCGCCCCAGCACCGCCTCTGATATTAAGCAGTCTGAGGAAATAGTGCATTCCCATGATCCCAACTGTCAGCAGCACACAATTCTCTTTTTCCTCAGGTGCAAGCAGCACCATCTTCCATCTAACCATCTCTCTAATGGAAGGTGGTTGGCTAAAAATGAACCTAGAGAAGACACAAGCATTTCAAGGGAAGAGAGAAATATTCTGAATATATAGCAACCACCATGATATCATCCTCTATTAAAACAGTCTGTTCTGACACCGTCATGTTAGCCAACAACCTTAAAGACCCCCATGCACTCATTGGTGTTCCATTCTCAGATAGCAATGGCCTGATATAACTAGCTGAGACTATCCTGCATCTTATCAGAGAGACAGACCTGGTGACAATGATCCATGCCTTTGTGATCTCCAAGCTACTTAAGGCAAATCACTGTGCGTAAGAATGAGCATTCTAACATTTAAAAAATAGAATCATAGAATCGTAGGTTTAGAAGGGACCTCATGAAGTCATCTAGTCCAACCCCCTCCCAAAACAGCAGGACCACTCTCACCAAATCATCCCAGCCAGGTTTTTGTCTAGCCAAGCCTTAAATATTTCCAAAGATGGAGAATCCACCACTTCCCTAGATAGCCGATCCCAATGCTTCATCACCGTCCTAGCAAGAAAGTTTTTCCTAATATCCAACCTTGACCTCCCCAGCTGCAACTTGAATCCATTGCTCCTTGTTCTGTCCTCTGTTACTACTGAGAACAGTCAAACTCCATCCTCCTTGGAGCATCCCTTCAAGAAGTTGAAGGTTGCTATCAAATCCCCCCTCAGTCTTCACTTCTGCAGGCTAAATAAGCGTAGTTCCTTCAGTATCTTTTCATAAGTCTTGTACTCTAGCCCCTTGATCATTTTTGTTGCCCTCCACTGAACTCTTTCTAATTTGTCCATGTCCTTTTTGTAGTGCGGTGCCCAAAGCTGAACATAGTATTCTAGATGCAGCCTCACCACTGCCAAATAGAGGGAAATAATCACATCCCTCAATCTGCTGGCAACACTTCTGCTGATGCAGCCCAGTATGCCATTGGCCTTTTTGCAGCAAGAGCACACTGTAGACTCATATCCAGCTTCCCATCCACCATGACTCCAGGTCCTTTTCTATAGAGCTGCTACTTAGCTGATTGCTCCCTAGCCTGTAGCAGTGCATGGGTTTTTTCCATCCCAAGTGCAGGACTTTGCACTTGTCCTTCTTGAACCTCATGAGATTTCTATTAGCCCACTGCTAAAATTTGTCTAGGTCTCCCTGTATCCTATCCCTGCCCTCCGTTCCCCCCAGCTTAGTGTCATCCACAAACTTACTGAGCGTGCAATCTATCCCATCATCCAGATCATTAATGAAAATGTTGCACAGAACTGGGCCCAGGACCAACCCCTGGGGCACACCACTCATTACTGGTTGCCAACTAGACATGGAGCCATTGATTCCTACTCACTGAACTGGTTGATCTAGCCAGTTCTCTATCCAACTTACAGTCCACACATCCAACCCATATTTCCTTAACTTTCCGATGAGAATGCTACAGGAAACCATATCAAAAGCCTTCCTAAAGTCAAGGTATATCACATCAAGAGCTCTTCCCACATCCACAAATCCAGCATCTCATCACAGAAGGCAACGAGGTTGGTCAAGCATGATTTACCCTTGGTGAATCCATGCTGACTGTTCCAGATCACTCTATTTTCTTTCAAGTGTTTCAGGATTGATTCTTTGAGAACCTGCTCCATGATTTTTCCAGGGATTGAGGTGAGGCTGACAGGTCTGTAATTCCTCAGATCCTCCTTTTTCCATTTCTTGAAGATAGGCACTAAATTTGCTTTTTTTCCAGTCTTCTGTCACCTCCCCCGTTCACCAGGAGTTTTCAAAGATAATGGCTAGTGGTACTGCTATCTCATCAGCCAACTCCCTCAGCACCCTCAGATGCAGTTCATCTGGCCCCATGGACTTGTGCCCATCCAGCTTTTTGCAGTAGTCCCTAACCTCACTTTACCTCACCAAGGGCCTCTCTTCTTCTCTCCAATCTGCCATACCCAGTGTAGTGGGCTGGGAGCTGGCCCCCCCTGTGAAAACTGAAGTAAAAAAAAGCATTGAGCACTTCAGCTTTTTCCTTATCCTCCACCACAAGGATACCTGCCCCATTCACCAAGGGACCTACACCATCCTTGATCCTCTTCTTGTTATTGACATACTTGTAGAACCCCCTTCCTGTTATCCTTCACATACCTTGCTAGCTGAGACTCCAATTGTCCTTTGGCCTTTCTGATTTTATCCCTGCAGTCCCGAGCAATATCTTTGTATGCCCTCCTTAGACATCTACCCAAGCTTCCACTTCCTGTAAGTTTCCTTTTTATGCTTTAGCTCAGTGCAGAGCTCTCTGTTAAGCCATGCTGGGTGCCTTCCACATTTGCTGTTCTTTCTGCTCATCGGAATGGTATCCTCCTGTGCCCTCAGCAAAGTTTCTTTAAAATACAGCCAGCTCTCTTGGATGTCTTTCCTCTTCAGATCAGCCTCCCAAGGAATCCTGCCCATCAGCTCCCTGAAGGAGCCAAAAGCTGCTTTTCTAAAGTCCAGGGTCTGCATGTTGCTTCTTTCCTTTTTTCCATTGATCAGCATCTTGAATTCTACCATCTTATGGTCACTGCTGCCCAGGCTGCCATTCACTTCTACTTCCCCAATCAATTCTTCTTTGTTTGTGAGCAGCAGGTCAAGAGGTGCAAAGCCCCTAGTTGGTTCCTCCAGCATTTGTACCAGGAAGTTGTCCTCAACGCTCTCCAAAAACTTCCTGGATTGCCTGTGCACTGCTGTATTGGCCCCCCAGCAGATGTCAGGGTAATTGATGCCCCCATGAAAACCAGGGTCTGTGATCTAGAAACTTCTGCCAGTTGTCCATAGAATGCCTCATCCACCTCCTCCTTCTGGTCTGGCGGTCTATAGTGGACACCCACCACAACATCCCCCTTGTTGCCCTCTCCTCTCAACTTAACCCACAGACTTTCAACTGGCACATTCCCACTTCCATAATGGAGCTCTGAGCAGTCAGAAAGCTCTTTTACATATATAGTGCTACTCCTCCTGCTCTTCTTCCCTGCCTGAACAATTTATACCCATCCACGGTAGAGCTTCAGTCATGCAAGCTATCCCACCTCTCTTCTCTCTTCATCCGTTCAGTCATTTCCGACTCTCGGTCACTCTATAGATCAATGCTCTCCATGCCGTCCTATCTCGTACAACTTCCTTTAATTCCACCATAGTCATTCCAGTATCATTTTACTGGCGTCAAGCCAGCGAGACCTTGGGCAGCCCTTCTTTCTTTCTCCGCTGACCATTCCTAACATAACTGACTTTTTGAGTGAGTTAGCTCACATAACATGACCAGAATATGACTGTCTTTGTTTGGTGATCTTGTCTCCCAGCGATATTTCTGGTTTAACTCAGTCTAAAACTTCCTTATTGGTAATGCTCGCTGTCCATGGAATGCATAACAAATGTCTCCAACACCACAGTTCAAATACATCCATCTTTCTCCTATCTGCCTTCTTCAAAGTCCAGGTTTCACAGCCATACGTAGCTATTGGAAATATGATCGCATTAACTAATCTACATTTGATTGGTAGATTAATATCTTTGCTCTTCCAGATGCTGCTCATACTAGTCATTGCAGTTCTTCCAAGCGCTATACGCCTTCTGATTTCAGGACTGCAGTCACCATGTTGATCGATTTTAGAGCCAAGAAACTTAAAAACCTTTACTACTTCAATTTCTTCATTGTTAGTCTTTACTCTAACTTGAACATTCTCTACAGTCGTCATTATCTTTGTTTTCTTAATATTAAGGCGCAATCCAAATTCTTCACTTTTATCTTTAACTTTTAGGATTAGCCGCTCTAGATCTTTCTTGCTTTCTGCAAGCAATGTTGTATCATCAGCATATCGAAGGTTATTGATGTTCCTACTGCCAATTTTCACCCCAATGGTAGATTCTTCCAGATTTGCCTCTCTCATAACCACTTCTGCATACATATTGAAGAGTAAAGGTGATAGAATACAGCCCTGACGAGTACCCTTTCCAATTTTAAACCATTCTGTGTCTCCATATGCCGTTCTTACAGTGGCTTCTTGATCAAAATACAACAATCGTATAAGCCAGATAAGATGTGGTGATATTCGCATTTCTTTGAAGCAGTCCCAGAGCTTGTCATGATGAATGCAGTCAAAAGCTTTTATATAGTCAATGAAGCACACATAGAGACCTTTTTGATATTCTCTTGCCTTTTCCATCATCCACCGTAGATTGGCAATATGATCACGTGTTCCTCTTCCTTTTCGGAATCTAGCTTGTACATCTGGCATCACCCTATCAACGACTGAATTCATACGTTGTTGAATAATCTTCAAGAATATTTTACTTGTATGTGGTATCAAGGCAATAGTGCGGTAATTTGAGCAGTCTTTCGTATTACCTTTCTTTGGTATTGGGATAAATACTGACCTTTTCCACTCCTTTGGCCACTGACCAGTCTTCCATACACTTTGACATAACACTGTCAATACTTTTATTGGTATTGGTCTCAGTAGCTCTGCTGGTACTCCGTCAATTCCAGGGGCTTTGCAGTTAGACAACTGATTGAGTGCCCATACCACTTCCTTCTCCAGGATACCTGGTTCCAGTTCTGATGGTTCTTCTTCTTCTATGTCTTGACTTTGATTTGCACTTAGATAAAGCTGTTGTGTATATTCCCGCCACCTTTCTCTGACTGCTTGTTGGTCATATAATTCCTGCCTATCATGTCCACTAACCATTGCCTTTTGTGCCATAAAAGGAGTTCTGGCCTTCTTCACATAAGCAAACCACTCTCTCGTATGACCTTTCTGGGCTGCTTCCTCCATTTTTTTACATTATTCAGTCCAATATTCTTTTTTATCTTTCCTCACATCTCTCTGAAACTTTGCATGTAATTTTCGCATTTCCTTCCTATCACCAGCAGCTTTTGCCTTTCTTCTCTTTTCTGCGGTTTCTATTGTAGCTTCTGATATCCACTTAGCCGCCTTCATTGGTTTTTTATATGCGATATGTTGCTGGGCTGCTTCAATGACAGTTGCTTTTATTTCCTCCCATAATTCATCTGGTTGTCTTTCTACGATGTTAAGAGATTCAAGTCTGTTCCTAACTTCAACTGCATATGCAGGAGTAATCTTCTCAACATCAAATTTCTGAATTGTGAGTGGTCGTTTAACACTGCAAAACCTTAGCTTCACCTTTGCGACTAGCAGTTAGTGGTCTGATCCACAATCCGCACCAGGGAACGTTGTCACAACAAGGATTGAGCTTTTCCACCACGTCTCTGTTATTCCAATTATATCATAGTTCCATGTCTGTGCCAGTACTACCAATTCTTCCTGCTTGTTTCCCAGGCTCCTCGCATTTGTGTACAGGCACCTAAAATACCAGGCCAATTGCCCTACTTTCCCCTGTCAGTTTTCAGTTCTATTGCATCTACCTTCTTACATTTTCTCCCAGCATTGTCCTCCCCCACTTGCCTCAGGTATTAGGGCTTCATTAGGACACCTAAGACAATTATTTGATTCCTCCCCCACCCATGTTCCAACTACCCTCTTTTTTATCCCTGGTGTTAGAGTCCCAGGACCCCCCAAATTCCATTCCTTCTCCCAGGTCTCCCACATTATGACTTACCTGTTAGCTTTGGTCTCCTTCCCCCTTAAAACCTAGTTTAAAGCCCTGCTCACTAGGTTAGCCAGTCTGTGTCCAAATATGCTCTTCCCCTTCCTCAAAAATGGAGTACACCTTTGCCTAGCATTCCCTCTTCCTGGAACAGCATCCCATGGTCAAGGAAGCCAAAGCCCTCCTGATGACACCATCATCACAGCCAGGTGTTCACCTCCAGGATGCATCTGTCTCTGCTCAGGCCCCTACCCTTGACCGGAAGGATTGAGGAGAACATCACCTGTGCTCCAAACTCCTTCCCTCGTGCTCCCAGAGCCCTGTAGTCACCTTTGATCTGCCGAGGATCACCTCTCACAGTAGCATTTGTTCCCACATGGATGAGTAGCATGGGGTGGTAGTCAGTGGGTCAGATGATGCTCTACAATCCCTCCGTAACATCTCAGATACGGGCACCAGGCAGGCAGCACACCTCCCTAGAGGTCTTGTTAGGGTGACAGATGGGTGCTGTCATCCCCCTCAGAAGTGAGTCCCCAGCCACCACAAATACTTTAGGGAGTCCTCTGTTTGACAAGACAGATAGACACAAGGAGAAAGAAAAGAGAGGATTTTACAGGTGAGGGATATACAGCACAGGTTGTTTGCTGACGGTCTCAGGATATAACTCAGTCAGTCACAAATAGATGCCCTGGGCTGATAACTAAGCTACAACAGCATCTGCTTGGAACTCTGGATTAGTTCCCTGGTCTAGGACATCATCTGGTTGGTCTTTTCAAGTCTCTCTGTTTTACTGGGCTTTCTCGGGATAGAGAGTGCTGAGATGGTCAATCTATTTCATTGTCAATTTCCAAAGGGATAGCTGTGTTAGTCTAGTCCAGCAAAAACAAACAAGGAGTCGTGTGGCACTTTAAGACTAACAGATTTATTTTTCACATGAGCTTTCGTGAGATGTGACTGGGACATCACGACTTCAAGGAGAAACAGCTGAACTTGAATTAATATGCAGACTAAATTCTGTGAAAGCAGGATTGAATCGAGACTATGGGTTCTTTTCCCATTATAAAAGGTAATTTGACTTCAGGCTTCCCATGGTTTGAACCTAACAACTGCTCTGATTTGCTGTTACTGTGTGACCTGATCCTGTGTTTTACACCCCCTTGCATTTATTTTCATTCCGTTCTGTAAATTCGCCCATCTTCGAAGGATCTGACGAAGTGGGATTTTCTCCCACGAAAGCTCATGTGAAATATAAACCTGTCAGTCTTAAAGTGCCATACGACTCCTTGTTTGTTTCTCTGTCATTGTGCTGGTGTTGTGTTATGTACTTGGTTTCAGAATCAGGTGAAATCAAAACTGAGTTCCTGAGTATAGCTGACGGTTCTCCAAACAGGGGTGGTGATGGGGCTAGAAATGGCAAAACTATTCTGTGGGCATAGAATTATGATGGGACTTAATTTCTCTTCTTTTTACTGAAGTGAAATATTCTAGTTTCCCTCATTCAAATTACTCTTGTGTGTAGACATATTTATATCCCTATTGGAGTGCTGGTAACAGGAGTATCTCTTGAGTTTTGCAAGTGTTGTGAGCTGATAACACAGTTTGTTGCAACTATCTGAGTGGCAAAAAGGACCTTGAGTAATCTGAAGTTTGGATACAGTGCGGGGTTTTTTTTATTTCACTGTTATTATACTGCTAATACATTACTAGATTTTTAAACATTATTCTCTCTACACACATTTCAGTAACAATTTTAAGTAACTTCAACATGGTTGGATGACACTATACATGGATTATGGGAATTTTTTTATTTAAAATAAGAGAACCAGAATTAAATAAGAGACACTTAAGCCATTTATATCATAAGTGATTTCTGATGGCAGTTCATCTGAAGTCATTATAGAAAATCAAGAAAGCACTAGATACACAAGGCATCTGGGTTACTGAGAAAGCACAGCTTTGGGCTATTAAGACCATCTTAATACCCCTGTGTCTACGTCTGAAGTGTGAGGTGTGTTAAAAACTAACTGCAAAGGCAAAGAAGCAAAGATAACTGTTACAATAATTAGTTAAAAATAAAGGTCAAAGGCTGTGACTTCCATGTGGATCTTTAAAAGAGGAAAAAAAGCTCTAAGAAGAAACATGAAGAGTGAAATCCTGGCTCCACTGAAGTCAATGGGAATTTTACCTTTGACTTCAGTGGGGCCAAAACTTCCAACCAAAGCCAGTAAGTTATTTATAGAATGGCATTTATTATAAAACATGTCAATAGTTACCACTTTATTAAAAGTTCACCTGAATGTAACCTACATTCTACTGAAATTTCAGCCACTAAATCTCATTTTGAAGAGAATCCTTCAATATAGCATGACTGATAATCTCACTTCAGCAACCCACAGAAATCAGCTACTGTCCAAATTTAATGCTTTCACACAAACAGGTATTGTTTGTCCTTTTCCTCATTAGAGCTTCAGTACATCAGTGGATGTTCATCAATACATTTCCAGTAGTCAGGAATGGTTTCTTTCCTGCTTACCTAACTGGCCGTTTGAAGCAGCCCTTCATTAGAGATCAGAAGGCCAAGGGGGCTAGGAAAATGCTTCTCCTCTCACACTGGATCAAACTATTCAGTATAATTACAGTTTTGCTGGGATTTATTCTCAGTCACTTTCTAATTAACCTGACTTGGATCCTGGTGACAGTGATCTTCAGGATTCAAGAGAAAGAATTATATTTGCATAAATGAGAAGTCATGTCTCTCCAAAGACTTCCAAAAGTGGCATATAATGGCAGAAGAAAATAGGAGAGTATGGGCTCTTGACCTGTTCCTCACAGTGTAGTCTATGTCTGAGAACAGATTCAATACTACATTCATTTCTAGTGGTACCTGGGTTGTGGAGTTGTTCTTATGGAAATCCCAGTGACTTTAATTTAACAGGAAAACTTCAGGACAGGTTTAGTGCCTGCTGTGTACTGACAATCCTGCCCAGCAAACAATGAAACACGGGTCTTTCATAAACATCTGCAGCCCTCTCTTTATCCTAATAAAAAAGCTTCCTGAATAAATAGCACAGGGGAGTTCCAAAATTTTTGTTTCTAAGGAAGAAAATTTGTATGAAAAATATTTACCATGCTTAGCCTGTAGGCTGGAAGACATGGGATACAGGAACTACTGTATTACTCTGGAGTGCAGTGAATGTTTGTTACTGGCTTTGCTGTCACAGTAAGTTTCTATGTATGTCTTTATTTGCCACCTGGCAGGGAGTTTACTCTTCCGGTGATAGGAAGGAAACCTGAACCACTGGCTGGAAGTAACTGTAACAGTGACCCAGTTTGGCAGCAAGCCTGAAGCCACATATTGTATCTAAACAGACTCCAGTCCTCCCTACAGATGTCATAGCGGTTTGTCAATATGGACAGAGAAGGAAGAACTAAGTTATAAAAAGGAAAAAAGTCTAAGGAGAGAACATTTAAATAAATAAAACATTAAATCACTTGTACATAGGTGTCGATCCATACTTGGCATTTGGTCAAAAAATAGTGAAGATTTACTTCTGCACCCTACTTAAATTTCTTGTGCATTTGCTGCTCACACTATCAACTTCTTCACTACATACTGGTCACTGGGTTTCCAACCTGTTCAGCCTAAGGATCGATAATATGTCCAATAGGTCACAGACAGACAATGAATCAAATTTACCTTTAAAGTATGTTTTAGTTAATGTTGTTAGTTAATGTTGTGCATCTGCTCTTTAATATCATAAGTAAAATAACTCTAATTTTGCTCAATAGACATTCTAACAATCACTGTCCAGCAGGGCCATAACTATGGCAGGGCGAATGGGGCTTTGCCCCAGGCGTGCTGGAGTAGCTCAACAGAGCTGTTGTATTAAAGGGTGCTTTTTGCGCTGCCAGCCCTGAGCACTGCTAATTGCAAGGGGCCCTGAAATAGAGCATTACGGCTCTGCTGTCCAACAAGATTCCTTTCCACGTTGTCAGTTTGGAACTCCATCTTAATTAATGTGTTCCATTTTGCATCCTTGATAAAACTTGGTTTATTCATACCCTGTGTAAGTTCATTTAAATGTCTGAACCAGGTGTGTGAATGAAGGGTGTTTGTCTGAAGGGATCAGTCTCAACAGCCAGCCTGTCATGATGAAGCACAAGTGCCATCTAACTGGCTGAGGAATGCAGACATCTCTGATTAAAGCAAACAGAAGGAGCCATCCCAGAAAGAAAAGAATAAAAATACAATCAAGAGTGCAAGTGACTGGTGACAAATGATCTATCTCACAGGACTCCTAAGGCAACATGACACACCAAGTCCCATAGACTTACATGAAAGCCAGCAAGTATAAAAAGTAGGTAAGAACAAGAAAACTTTGGTTCTCATTCTGCAGCTGTCATCTTGGAGCATCGGATTCACGATTGACAGAGCCCTGGCTCCCTCCTCATGCCCAGCCTAGCTGGCCACTATGCTGGCTCAAGCAATGCATAAAAGGACTGGTAATTACATCGCACCAGCTTGCAGAACTGTGTGCACACATCTACTTTTTGCTATTCTTATATTAACAATAAATGTGGCATATTGCATTGTTCCCCTGAATAAGATCCTGTTAGTCTTTTCTTTATAAGTACAACAAAGGGGTTATAATTACTATTTTGAGTCAGATTCTGCGCCCTACTCCATTCTCTTTGCTTTACTCACATGGTCCAAAGAGAAGACAACACCTTCAAGCACCCAGTTGGGGATTCCTCTTGTATATGGAGTATTCAGCAGGCAAGAAGCAAGTGTAGATGGCTCCCACATCTTCCTCCCCACAGCTCCAGCTATTCGGAACTGTGTTGAGGGCAGAGGGAGATACTGAGATATGAAAGGAAAGTGGCTGCAGCACACTACTATCTACATGTGTTATTTGGTACCTCGACATGCTGAGATTTCAAGAAGGGAACAGGCAGAATATTTCTGATATTGATGAAACAGTTTCTGAGTGCTACAAATCATTGTTCATCCTGTGTCAACAGAACTGTTGATCATTAAGCAGCATGTGGTCTGGGTTGTGTCTGTAGAGAAAAAGATGATCAGAGTGTGAACACTGTCATGTGAAAAAGTGTAAGACAAAGTACAGCAAACTTTCAAAGCATAAAAAGGAAGAGGCAGCCAGAGAGAATCAGGGGAAAACATACAACATTCTACATTAAACCTAAAGTTTCCTCTGAAAAAGAAAACAAGGTAAACAACTGGGAACAGCATCTCCTTCTGCTATGACTTTCTCTTTGCAAAACCCAGCCCCTACTCACCTCTTGAGTTACCATCATGCTGTAACAAGATGAATGAAAAAAGCAGAAGTGTTAGTATTGAAAATACATATTCAGTTGCTAGGTCTGTCTTTACTACTATTCACCCCAAACATAATGTTGTCTGTTCTGCTCTGGATACATGGGAAACTGCTAACACCTACTAAAACCAATACAATAATTCTCTTTTTAAACACATTTTCAGTTTTAAAGTTTGTCTATATTATGCAATATCAATTTCTATTTATGTTTTAAAATAATCAGTTGAGAACCTGTGAGATCACAAAAACAGAACAGATACTGGTAGTTTCAAATATTTGTATTTAAACAATGCAAAGTGAAGACAAAAGGTGTTAAAATTAGCCATAAAAATGAGGAAACTAGACATTAGAATAATCCATCCTCATTTTATTTTACTAAACACATACATCCCACACAAGACTGAGGGCCCAATCCTGAAAGGAGCTAAGCAGATACTGCAAGATGCTCAGCACTTCAGAGGATCAGAGTTTTAAAAATAAGAGCACAATGTTCAAACATGAATGCCTCAAGATGGGCTCCTAACTCCATATTTGAGCACATAAAAATGATCTGATTTTCAGAGCACACTGGGGATCTTACTGATTTCAATGAAATGCAATAACCAGTATGTGAGAAAATTGTGGCAGTTGCTTTCATTGACCTCCAGGGACGGAAAGAAAAAAGCAAACAAGAATTTAATATTTCTTGAAGAACAGAGCCACAGACATTCTCATGGACACTGATATCCTTTCACCATAAATTTTGGCCAAGGTAAGAGACCAGTTTTATTCATTCACTGTAATAATGCTCGAAATTCTCCTGCCAAGCCTATCAGTACAAAGAATGGTGCAGTATAAGTCACATCTACTGCCACATCATCATGAACATGGACAAGGGAGCAGCAACAGAAGTGCTGGTTGTAAGAGACCATCAGTGCTCCTATACTTCGGAGTAGCATTAAGATTAGTATAACCAATAATCTTGGCGCTATCTTTTAAAAGTCAAATTCTTCTCTCACACAAGCAGAATTCTTTAGTAACTCCAATGAAACCAATATAATCTTTTTGATTTACAGTAGTTGAACTCAAGGCAGAATTTGGTACCTAATATGTAACGTCAGTGCTTCATTCTCTCACTGTCTTCTGTACTGGATGTTATTGCTCTGAAGCAATACTCCTGCAAAACTGTGAAATTCCTATTCTCTTCCTCATCACACACACCCCCAACTTTGGCAAAGAAGTTGACTTAATTGAACTTTAAATAGGAAAATTCAACAATGTCTCTCTCATTATTCATGAGGTAGTTATTTTTTCTTGGTTCTGTAGCAATCAATATTTCATGAGCCTAAAATCTTTCAAGACTGAGAGTTCTCAGAAAATTTCTGTCTTTTTGCCATATCTGAACTAAAAAAAAAGGCCCTTTTCTTGTTTTAGATCCAGCTCAGAACCAGATATCCCAGGGACAATATTTTGCTCTCTAACATGGCTGAATACCCTAAGGATGATGCCTGTGTATGTTTTAAAATCACCAGAGATCAGGAACTCCAGCAGGATCACTGAAGACAATGATAGGTATGTCTAAATCCTAACTCTGTATCAGCAGGAGAAAACAGCATGTGTGCTATAGTTCAGTTGGATCCAAACTCCTTTGGAGATATATAAGTTTGAGGGTTCTGCGCAGTATCTTAGCTGTTCCTAGCACTGCACTCTTCTGGACAGAGAGCTCTGATGTTGTTCCTGGGATCTGTTGGAGCCACTCTCCCAGCTTAGGAGTCACAGCCCCAAGTGCTCCTACCACCACTGGGACCATTTTGGCCTTCACTTTCCACATCCTCTCTAGTTCCTCTTTCAGGCCCTGGTACTTCTCCAGCTTCTCATACTCCTTCTTCCTGATGTTGCTGTCATTTGGCACTGCTACATCTATCACCACCGCTGTCTTCTGGGCCTTGTCTATTACCACGATGTCTGGTTGATTGGCCAGTACCTGCCTGTCTGTCTGGATCTGGAAGTCCCACAGAATCTTAGCCCTGTTATTCTCCATGACCTTCTGTGGGATCTCCCATCTGGTCTTGGGAGGGTCTAGCCCATACACTGTGCAGATGTTCCTGTACACAATGCCAGCTACTTGGCTGTGCCGTTCAGTGTATGCTGTTCCTGCCTGCATCTTGCATCCTGCCACTATGTGTTGGACTGTCTCTGAGGCTTCTCTGCACAGTCTGCACCTTGGGTCCTGCCTAGTGTGGTAGACCCCTGCTTCAATGGATCTGGTGCTCAGTGCCTGTTCTTGTGCTGCTATGATCAGTGCCTCAGTGCTGTCTTTTAGTCCAGCCTTTTCCAGCCACTGGTAGGATTTCCCAATGTCAGCCACCTCAGCTATCTGTCGCTGGTACATCCCATTCAGGGTCTTGTCTTGCCATGGCACTTCTTCTGCTTGATCTTCCTCCCATGTCTGCTGCTGCTGCCTCAGGCATTCTCTCAGCAGCTCATCTTTGGGTGCCATCTTACTGATGTACTCCTGGATGCTCTGGGTTTCATCCAGGACAGTGGCTTTGACACTCACCAACCCCGCCCGCCTTCTTTCCGGCTGGTGTACAGTCTCTGGGTGTTGGACTTGGGGTGGAAACCTCCGTACATTGTGAGGAGCTTCCGAGTCTTCACATCAGCAGCCTCCATGTCCTTCTTCGGCCAGCTCACTATACCAACAGGGTATCTGATGACTGGCAGGGCGTACCTATTGATGGCATTGATCTTGCTCTTCCCATTGAGCTGGCTCTTCAGGACCTGTCTTATCCTTTGGTGGTACTTGGATGTTGCTGTCTTCCTTGCCTCCTCATCGTGGTTCCCATGCGACTGTGGGATCCCAAGGTACTTGTAGCTGGTCTGTATGTCTGCTATGTGGCCTACTGGTAGTTCCACCCCATCAGTCTTGACTACCTTCCCTCTCTTTACTATCACCCGGCCACACTTCTCCAGTCCGAATGACATCCCAATATCCTCACTGTAGATCCGTGTCAGGTGGATTAGCGAGTCGATGTCTCGTTCATTCTTAGCATACAGCTTGATGTCATCCATGTAGAGGAGGTGGCTAATGGTAGTTCCAGCTTCAGGCGTTGGTTGCACATCTAGTTGTTCTTCTGGGTCTTCTTCTTGAGTCCACGATGTAATGTGGAGTTGGTCTATCTCCAGTTGTGATAGCAGCTGCCTCTTTACTATATTGAAGCGCTGGGTAACTAGCTGTTTCTCAGTTAGTGTGGATGTAGGTCTTTTGTCCATCCATAGTTCCCTCATACGTTTCATATATCCCCTCCCATTAGGTCTACTTTTGTAGTAGCATTCCATCAAATCCAGGTTCTCTTGTCTCATCCATGTATGGTTTGTTCCAGTAGCCCATTTATCGTCAGATTGTCCTGGTTCCCCAGCATCTGGTGCGGACCTTGTTAATCCGGGTGACGTCCGAGCCGGCATGACTCTCCTAGTTTGTGTCACTCTCATATTCGAGGTAAGGAAGTGAGGCATTAGGGGGTCTTTTGCCCAAGGACCCCTACTGGGAAGGTAGACAGGTACCTACCGGGATTTATATATAAATATAGCTGCTCTCACAACTTGAGATAGATGAACTCCACATTACAGCCCGGACTCAAGAAGAAGACCCAGAAGAACAACTGGATGTGCAGCCAACACCTGAAGCTGGAACTTCACTGCCACCCCCTCCATTACAGAGCGCAGCAGCTGATATGAGGCATAAGATCATGGATAAACTAGCTACAGTCAACCCTCGAGACCGATTAGCACTGCTCGTTGGAGAAGTACCATCAGATAGGATGCTAGAAGATGCCAATAGGGCCCTAACAACAATTCCTACTACCACCATAACTCAAACCAATGAACTGGTATACGCTACAGCCTCTGTAATCCTGGAGATGCTTGGCTACATGATCAAGAAGAACAGCAGTACATATCCCCCCCTGGAAAATGAGGTTGGAGGATAAGATCAAGGCAATTCAGAGAGAAGTTAGTCAGCTGGTGGAACTACAGAAGGGTGTAGAGATTAAGGATAAGACTCAGCTACTGAAAAAATACAAGGGCCTGATTCCATCTGAAGCCCTAGAGACTGCTAAACAAAGGCTCAAAAGCACTGGCTACTGGGCTAAGGAGATACACTAGAGAAGCAGAGGCCAAAAAGATAAATGCCCTGTTCTCTAAAGAACCATCCAAGGTGTACTCCCAACTGCAGCGCAACAACACAATAACAGCAGAGCCACCAACAGCAGAAACTGAACAGTACTGGAAGAACACCTGGGAGAAAGAGAAGACTCATAACACCAGTGCAAAGTGGCTGCAGGACCTGAGAACAGACCACAGCAATCTCCCAGAACAGGAACGAGTCACCATCACAGTAGCAGACATCCAACAGCGGATCAAGAACATGAAGAGCTGGACAGCACCTGGCCCGGACATGATCCACACCTACTGGCTAAAGAAACTAATAGCGGTGCATGAACGCCTAGCAGCACAGATGAAACAGCTGCTAGCAGCAGGCTCCCACCCAGACTGGCTAACACAAGGGAAGATAGTGCTGATCATGAAAGACCCCCACAAGGGAACAGCACTGTCCAACTACCGGCCAATAACCTGCCTCCCCACAACACGGAAAGTCCTATCAGGCATCATAGCCACCAAGCTACAGGACCACATGGGCCAGTACATGAGCACAAGTCAGAAGGGCATTGGGAACAACACCAGAGGCTCAAAACACCAGTTGCTCATAGACAGAGCAGTCGCCCAAGACTCAAGATCTAGACAGACCAATCTGAGCACAGCCTGGATTGACTACAGGAAAGCCTACGACTCAGTGCCACACACATGGATCTGTGAATGTCTGGCACTCTACAAAGTCAACAGGACACTAAGGACCTTCCTCAAGAACTCAATGGGACTGTGGAAGACAACACTGGAAGTCAACTCCAGACAGTTTGCACAAGTGTCCCTCAAAAGCGGCATATACGAAGGTGATGCGCTGTCCCCGCTGCTGTGCTGCATTGGCTTGAACCCCCTCAGCAAGATAATCACAAGGACTGGATATGGATACAAGTTCAAGAGTGGAACTACCATTAGCCACCTCCTCTACATGGATGACATCAAGCTGTATGCTAAGAATGAACGAGACATCGACTCGCTAATCCACCTGACACGGATCTACAGTGAGGATATTGGGATGTCATTCGGACTGGAGAAGTGTGGCCGGGTGATAGTAAAGAGAGGGAAGGTAGTCAAGACTGATGGGGTGGAACTACCAGTAGGCCACATAGCAGACATACAGACCAGCTACAAGTACCTTGGGATCCCACAGTCGCATGGGAACCACGATGAGGAGGCAAGGAAGACAGCAACATCCAAGTACCACCAAAGGATAAGACAGGTCCTGAAGAGCCAGCTCAATGGGAAGAGCAAGATCAATGCCATCAATAGGTACGCCCTGCCAGTCATCAGATACCCTGTTGGTATAGTGAGCTGGCCGAAGAAGGACATGGAGGCTGCTGATGTGAAGACTCGGAAGCTCCTCACAATGTACGGAGGTTTCCACCCCAAGTCCAACACCCAGAGACTGTACACCAGCCGGAAAGAAGGCGGGCGGGGTTGGTGAGTGTCAAAGCCACTGTCCTGGATGAAACCCAGAGCATCCAGGAGTACATCAGTAAGATGGCACCCAAAGATGAGCTGCTGAGAGAATGCCTGAGGCAGCAGCAGCAGACATGGGAGGAAGATCAAGCAGAAGAAGTGCCATGGCAAGACAAGACCCTGAATGGGATGTACCAGCGACAGATAGCTGAGGTGGCTGACATTGGGAAATCCTACCAGTGGCTGGAAAAGGCTGGACTAAAAGACAGCACTGAGGCACTGATCATAGCAGCACAAGAACAGGCACTGAGCACCAGATCCATTGAAGCAGGGGTCTACCACACTAGGCAGGACCCAAGGTGCAGACTGTGCAGAGAAGCCTCAGAGACAGTCCAACACATAGTGGCAGGATGCAAGATGCAGGCAGGAACAGCATACACTGAACGGCACAGCCAAGTAGCTGGCATTGTGTACAGGAACATCTGCACAGTGTATGGGCTAGACCCTCCCAAGACCAGATGGGAGATCCCACAGAAGGTCATGGAGAATAACAGGGCTAAGATTCTGTGGGACTTCCAGATCCAGACAGACAGGCAGGTACTGGCCAATCAACCAGACATCGTGGTAATAGACAAAGCCCAGAAGACAGCGGTGGTGATAGATGTAGCAGTGCCAAATGACAGCAACATCAGGAAGAAGGAGTATGAGAAGCTGGAGAAGTACCAGGGCCTGAAAGAGGAACTAGAGAGGATGTGGAAAGTGAAGGCCAAAGTGGTCCCGGTGGTGGTAGGAGCACTTGGGGCTGTGACTCCTAAGCTGGGAGAGTGGCTCCAACAGATCCCAGGAACAACATCAGAGCTCTCTGTCCAGAAGAGTGCAGTGCTAGGAACAGCTAAGATACTGCGCAGAACCCTCAAACTCCCAGGCCTCTTGTAGAGGACCTGAGGTTGAGGAAGACACATATCACCCATAGGGGTGAGAGGGGAATTTTTTATTTTTAAGCAAACAACACTCTAAAAACCAGCTCAGATTCGTCTCTACTCAATCCGCAAAATTTCAAGTTATTTGTTTCATCTCAAATTTTAACCCTTTCAAGATTCTGGGCCCTAATCACCCTGCCTCACATAAAAACATCTGGACTCCAGTGAAAGTCCAAGGCCAAGAACTGGACATTTATTCTAAGTGGAGGCAGCTGATGGGGTACAAACATTATTTACCCTTTTCAAGGTTTCTGTTAGGGCAAAGAGCTTTTGTTTGTTGGTAGCTCCACCAGGGTCCTGACTGAGCTGCTATAGCAGGCCTGTGTTCAATCAGTGTACTGACTTAGCCAGAATTTTTGTAGGGCTTGGAGCAGGGGTCTCAAACTTGTGGCTCAAGGGCCACATGGAGCCCCTAAAGTTATTTCCTGCGGCCTGCAATGACACTATCGCTATCAATATTTACAATATCATCATATGAAAAGATTTCAGTGGTGCAGAACCTTGAGCTAATGTAGTAATCCTCGTGTGGCCCTCATGGTATTTAGAGTTGGAGGCTCCTGGCTTGGCGTGAGGAAAACATATGCTGAAATGAAATCTCCACTTTCACATTGGGGAGCAGCCAGTGCTCCCCACCACACTAGTGAAGTTCTGTTGGGCAGTGCAGGAAATTGGACCTGCACCAATTCCACCCATTCTGGGGAGGCTAGTATCAGCAGCACTAAACCACCATTAACTGTGGCTGTCACCAGATGTGGCACCAAAACAGAGAGAAAACAATTTACCCATTTGTCTGTTGTCTACTCACTAAAAGCTAGATACAATACAACCCTAAGTATACAGCCTAATGGATTACTCTATGTTTTAGAATTGTACTATAAAACGTGCCTGGAATGGAATGTGAGTAAGATAAAGTTACTTTTAAACTTTTACAAATCCTGCCATTTTGTGATTTTAAAACATACATCCTTAACATTGAAATGGTGTTTGCTTTAGTTACTTACATTAAAAAGGAGTGGGTCAAACATAGCTGAGGAAATCGTAGCAAACCAGAGAAATCTGCAAGGTTGGTTTGTTTTGACACATTGGTTTAAAAAATCAACTGATGTACAAACTTTAGGACATTTGCCTAGAGACTTAGCCCAAATGCCTATTTTATAAAATGTGTATAGATATAGTAGTGGTTTGCACCTCTGCTTAATATACAGAAAATCCTGGGTTCAAGTCCCAGGGGGTTGGACTTAACAATCTCATGAGGTCCCTTCTAACTCTATGATTCTATTCTATATATGTCTTCCTAAGCACCTGAGGAATGTTATCATTCTGTAAGTTAACTTCAATCTTTGATCCACTATTCTCACTCAAACACACAGAGCCATAGTGACTCAAAGTGTTTGATTTGATTAAATAAATAAAGCTACAAAAAAATCTGCTTCTTCTATACAGGAAAATTTGCAAAGATTTTATTTTCTAGTTTTGGCTTATGTGACATTTTGCACCTCTTTAATTTCACCTTTCAGTGGAGGAGGGGGGACAAAATAAAACAAACTAACTTTGGGACAGTCTGTTTCAGTAAATTAAATGAAGATATTTAGTACTGACCAAAAGTTCATGCTGTGCAACAGATGTTCCAAAGACTAAAAGCCAAAACCCTAAAACTCTTGTATTTCTAATGAGATAACTGCTTTTTTATTGCTATAATTGTGTTGCACAGCTAGATGCAGATAGAGATGATAAATGTGGAGATCTGTGTAATGGTCAGACACTGCACAGGTGTCCTGTATAAATGTCAGATATGGAAAGACTGCTCCTTGGAGACTGGAGTTTTACAAAGCTGAATGTTCTACGCATTCATCATTGAAACAGGCTGGATGCCATCACTCTAGGCCAAAACAAAGCCAAGTGTTCTCTACTAGGCTCCACGGCACATCTAGCTATCAGCTATACCAAAATGGAAAGCAGAACGTTTGTTTTAAAATTATCTGGGGAAGTAAAATCATACAAACATTCAAACTCCTCTGTTTGTCTGAGTCAGAATCTCATTCTTTTTCCTCAAGGTTTCCATAGAAACAGGTAATGAAATCATTTCAGGAGGAAAAAATGCTGTAGTTTTCTCAAAGGAAAACATAATTTGCTGTTTCCTTGTGTGTTTTACTAAGGTCAACACTGGGTATATCTTTTGTGTTGATGCTATTAACACTTTTAAAAGAACACTACCAACTGAACTTCTGAATTCAAAACCAACATAGCCACACCCATTAAGGCCCAAATCTTGTTGGCCTCACTCATGAATTGTCACAAGCCTTCCACAGGAGAATCATATGTTTAGGTAGGCAGGATTTGGTATTGTTTCTAATACAAATTACTTTATACTTCTTATAGTATCTTGGTTTATAAATCAGACACCTTAGAATAATAGCTGTATTTTATTGGGACAGGTATTTAAAATTCTTGCACTCCATTACTAGAAGTAGCCCACTCCTTCACTTGTTTCAGCATACTTTCCAACAGCTATTCACTAATCAAATTTTATTCTTTATATTAAATCAGGTGTATCCCTACCTGATGCCTTCTCTCAGTATTAAACTGGTAGCCTAAGCACCTTTGAAGCTAATGCTAAAGGTTCACCAAGATAAGACACAAACATATCATCTTTTACACAGTCTGGGCAAACAGAAGTAATCATTTATTCCCTGTTAGAGCAGGTGGGAGGCAAAGGATGAGGAATGGGTGAGACCTTGACTCTGCCACCTCCCATACTGGCCGGTGCTGCTGAATCTGTACAGGGGGGAGGGGGCAGCATAAAAATATTAATTTGTAGCAGCTACAGACCTAACAACAAATTATTACTCTCCCGCAAGGGAGGGAATTGTGGCTGCTTCAGCATTGCTGCATCACCCCCTACCATGACCTAGGCCTAGTGACATAAGCTAACCCTTTGTATGTCTTGAATTATCACGACTTCTACTTTAATACATACATCTGTAACCACTCTTGTAAATATGAGCAATTACATTGCACACATGTTTCAAAGCATGACATCTTCTGGGAGAAGAGAGGCCTCCAAATATAGAAGGCATGTACCTCATAAATTCTCAATAAGAGAGTCTGCATTTACATCATATTTGTTCTAAGATTAAATAAACTAATAATCTTCATACAAGTGTTTATCTCTACAAATATATAGCGCCTAAACAGTGAAACAGACTCTGTGTGAAACTGCTTCCCATTTCCAACTTTTTCAGAGCCTGCTCAGAAATAGACATTTGATGATTTTGTCCTGCTTATTATTTGCCACTTTCCCAAATCTTTGTGTCATCTATGAACTTTACCAATAATGATATTAAGTTCTTTTCCAAGTCATTGAAAAAAAAAAATTAAATGGAATAAGGTCAAGAACAAATCCTTGCAGGACCTCCCTACAAATGCATCCATTTGATGATGATTCCCTTTTAACAAATTGAGACTTTTCTGTTAGCCTGTTTTAAATGAATTTAATGTGCAATGTTAAATTTTTATATCATTTCCATAACCCACAGTCATAAAAATCCCACCCTTTACCTGACCACACCATGCATCCACTGTTTATTTCAAAACACACAACAATGTGTATCATGTATCTAATGCCAGAGTTTGGACTGCAAGACTGAAATGTTGTCAGCAGTATAGTTTGAATTTGACCTTCTCAAAGAACAAAATAGAGAGATTTTTTATGTGTCTTCAGGCATTTTATAGGAGTCAGCTCCATGCCAGGCCATCTAATTCAGCAAAACCTCAGAAGAATTTCTAACAGATTGTTCTTCATTTAAGAGGACTGAAACTAGATCCATAAACATCCACAGATGAAAGAAAGTTCTCAAGACAGTGTTACCTATTAGGTTACGTTAGCGTCCTAGAATGGTACTAGACTAGCTCCAGGGTAGCTGGCCCAAAAGAGAGGAACAGTTACATTACTTCAGATTCATCTGCTCCCCAAGGAAAGTATAGGAATGGGGATAAAATGTTAGATTCTTGAAAACCATCCTTTCTCCCCCAACACTTGTGGCTGCTTTTTATGAAAATGGAAGCAGGAGCAGCTCATATGCGCAATATTCCAGATTCTAAAGGGGGTCTCCTAGCACCAACATCTAAATTATTTTCTGTTCACACTGCCCATAGCAGCATTTCAAAAATGCACATCGCCAATAGATGCTCCCTGCCTATATTGAACCTCTTGTAGCTTTCCGGTAATTGACAAGTAGGAGCAACCAAGGCAAAGGAAAGATATGCAGGAAAGCAAAAGATGAGGAGAAGAAGAAAAGGGAAAAGAACAAGAGAAAAAGCAAAGACAGTAGAAAGGAAACAGGAAAAAAATCACAATGTTCTGGTGTAGGGCATGAAGGAAACAAGATGAGGAAGGGGACACCATACATCCAATCAATCAACTTCAAAAGGAGCTCTGACAAAAAGAGCTAGGAATCACAGCTTTAAGGAACCATTCAGTTCTGTCCTCCTATTTCTAATAACCACATGCTGTTCTATAAAGTTCAATGAGATTGTGTAGTCATACATAAGGTCAGTATTTAGATGAACAGATACAGGATGGGATTTTTCAGAAATGTTTCATTGTTCTAACAGTGATCCTCTTGACTTAATTGGGAAAGTGAAATTTAGGCAGAGCACTTCTCAATATCCCACTCATAGTGCTTAATTTGATCCAAGTTATACTAATATAAATCAAGAGTTACTCCACTGAGATAAGTAAGTTACACCTATGTACAGGAGGTCAGAATTAAATCCTCAAACTTTAACTGTAACTGCTGCCAAATACACCAGTTACTCCATCCACAGAACATTAGGAGCATAGCAGTTGTATTTAGAATAGCAGAAACATGTCAGCCTGTTCTTTCCAAATAATTCTATACATAAGAAGCACAGTATAAAGCACCAAATAAGAGCTATGTCAAGAGTGAAAAAAGTTGCTGTAATCTTTTGGCATGAGGGAATATTCACTTATAGTTCATATCCCAATTTCAAGGCCCTATTGTGTCCACCCTTACATTTTAATAACAAAAGCACCTTTTAAAAACACCTATTTTCAAAATGCATGTAGATTTGATATGATGGCTATTCATTTCTAAACCTTCTGGATTCAATACTGCACACTAGCAAACAAGAAGAACTTCATAAGTACATTGGTTCAGTTCTAGCAATATTACACAGAACATTAAAGAGTGATTTATAAGCTTTCTAGTGAATGTAAAACCCAGGGCCACCACTGCCCTGAAAAAAAGGATCTGAGCCCAGGCCCAGACTTGGGCCCTGCCCCCTGCCACGCAGATCCACCTGGGCCTGATTCACTCCTCCCTCCACCCCCCCCACTTCAGGCCCTATTCTGGAGCTAGATTGGGCTCCTCCCACTGGCAGCCCAGCTGGGATCCAGCCCCTCCTGACCAGTCAAAAACAATGCTTTTTTCAATTTTCACTGTAAGCCAAAATCAGTTCTCTTCAAATTCTCTTCCTTGGGACCTGCATTACTTTCAAAAATACAAATTCTAGACCACAATAAAGCAATTCAAACTACTGGATAACCACCACCAGAGGCCATCCCAGCTTCATCCAGCTTGGAAAAGAAAGAACATACTCCTCCCTCAATGACAGCCTCCTCAGCACCAGCTTCTTCTTCTTCTTCTTCTTCTTTTTTTTTTTTTTAAAACCAGCTATAAGAAAGGCAGGAATCCAACAGCCCTTTCCATGCTTGATACCTATACATCTTCCCTCATTTCTAATAAACAATTTGTTTCATGACTTAATAGTATGTAATTCATCTTCTTGCCCTGTAGAACAATTATAAACTTGAATCAATTTCAGGTCAATTAAAGAAACAATATCAAGGATTATGACCACAGTATCATCGCCACCATAGCCCGACAGAAATCTGTCTGCAATTTGGAAGCAACACAAAAGAACGTGGGTTAAGGATCCATTTAAATATATAGTTATAATGATTTATTATTTTATTTATCAAAGAGCCTGGCATTTTATAACATGCTTTCCAAAATATTGCAATCAGATATGAACCTAGTATTTAGGTTGTTTTAACAATATTTGCCAGGATTACATGCTATTTGTAACTGCTTGTAATAGCATTGTTTGTTGAGAATTTAACATATTAATAATGTATGTTGTTATAACATGATATGTAATCAATTACAAAAGAGAATGGCTCCATCTGGTAACCATTTAATATTAATAGACAATTTATTAATGGGGTTTTAAGTTAAGGTATTACCCATCTTTGTTCCTTAGATAATTTTCAGTTTATTTAAATTGTGCCAAGGAGACAACTTTACAGCATGTATAGGAATTATATAGCTGGAAAGCTTTTTGTTATTGGCAAGATACATCTCTAAAGCAATGCATACTATAATAGGGATTAATCTTCCCAATCATAGTGGGAGGCACAGCTAGTAAAACATGATTTCTTCAGCCAGAGAAATCTTGTCTTAAAGAAGAGACCAATCCAGCATATCCCCACTTACTCAATAGGATTACAAACAAGAAGCACTGTGTCTGTGTGTTTCTAAAGCACCCAGTACAAAGGTGTCCTAATCTGACAGAGGCATCTGGGTGCTACTGTAATACAAATAATAAATAATATAAACTCATTGCTTTTATTCCATGAATTAGGCCCATTCACATAAAACATAGTCATGGAACCACTAATGGCAGTAAGGGCTACTGCCTGTGACTCTTGACCCCTACCCTTCACAGTTGATAAAAGAGAATAGTGCTCACCTTCTTGGAAACTTCTATGTGAATTGTTCTGTGTCTTCTGTATTCTTCAATTAACTGACTATACCGGTGGGTTACCAACATAACCATCCTTCTTCGAGATGGGCTGCTCACGTACATTCAGTTAAAAGCGTCTATGTGCTGCAGCACGTGGTTATCTGGAAACTCATTTGCCCTAGCCTGTCAGCTCAGGGTCTACACTGTGGCCAATGCCCCCTCCATGCCACGACTGCAGCTATTTATATGACCCTGACCATGATCCCCTTAGTCCCTGCTTTTCGCCAACTCTGAGGAACAAGGATGGAAGGAAGGATCTGAATGTATGTGAGCAACCCGTCTCGAACAAGGACGCTTACAATGCTAACCCGCCGTTCTTCTTCGAGCGCTGCTCACATCATTCAGTTACAGGTGACTGCTAGCCATGCCTAGGGTGGTGGATGGAGTTACAGCTTACCCACTCTGAATATGGCTCTGCCCAATGCAGCATACTCCCATGACTCCTGGATGATTGCATAGTGTGTCATGAAGGTATGCGTTAATGACCAAATGGGTGCTTTGCAGATCTCTGGCACTGGGACTTGTGCAAGGAAGGTCATCAAAGATGCTTGCGCTCTCACTGAGTGTGCCCTCACCCTCCTGGGCACAGGTGTGTTTGACCTTCTGTAGCAGTCTTTGATTCAGTTTCACTATCCACTTGGAGATGTACTTTGTCGTCACTGGTTCATAGAATCATAGAATCACATGGTTGGAAGGGACCTCATGAGGTCATCTAGTCCAACCCCCTGCCAGAGGCAGGACCACTCCCACTAAACCATCCCAGTCATGGTTTTGTCCAGCTGGGCCTAAAACACCTCCAAAGATGGAGATTCCACCACCTCCCTAGGCAGCTCATTCCAATGCTTCACCACTCCCCTAGTAAAAAAGTTTTTCCTAATATAAAGCCTCGACCGCCCTAACTGTAACTCGAGACCATTGCTCCTCGTTCTGTCCTCCATTACTACCGAGAATAGTCGAGCTCCATCCTCCTTGGAGCATCCCTTCAAGTAGTTGAAGGTTGCTATCAAATCCCCCCTCAATCTACTCTTCTGCAGACTCAATAAGCCTAATGCTTTCAGTCTTTCCTCATAGGGCTTGTGCTCCAGCCCTTTAATCATTTTGGTTGTCCTCCAATGAACTCCCTCTAGCATGTCCCTGTCCTTTTTGTAGTGGGGAGCCCAAAACTGAACACAGTATTCTAGATGTGGCCTCACCAGTGCAGAATAGAGGGGAATGATCACATCCCTTGATCTGCTGGTAACACTTCTTTTGATGCAGCCCATTATGCTACTGGCCTTTTTGGCAGCAAGAGCACACTGCTGACTCATATCCAGCTTCCCATCCACCATGACCCCCAGGTCCTTTTCTACACTGCTGCTACTTACTGAATGTTCCCCAGCCTGTAGCAGTGCATGGGGTTTTTCCGTCCCAAGTGCAGGATTTTACACTTGTCCTTATTGAACCTCATAAGATTTCTATTGGCCCACTGTTCCAATTTATCTAGGTCTCCCTGAATCCTGTCCTTTCCCTCCAACATGTCTACTGGTCCCCCCAGCTTGGTGTCATCTGCAAACCTACTGAGAGTGCAATCTATTCCATCATCCAGATCATTGATGAAAATGTCGAACAGAAACCGGCCCCAGGACTGACCCCTGGGGCACACCACTCGTGAGTGGTTGCCAGCTAGACATGGAACCATTGATTCCTACACGCTGAAACCGTTGATCTAGCCAGTTTTCTATCCACCCTATAGTCCACCTATCCAACCCATTCTTCCTTAATTTGCCAATGAGAATGCTGTGGGAAACTGCATCAAAAGCCTTGCTAAAATCAAGATACATCCCATCAACAGTTCTTCCTGCATCCAGAAAACTAGTCCTCTGATCATAGAAGGAAATGAGATTGGTCAGGCATGATTTACCCTTGGTAAATCCATGCTGACTGTTCCTGATCACTTTATTCTCCTCTAAGTGTTCTAGGATGGATTCTTTGAGAACCTGCTCCATAATTTTTCCAGGGATTGAGGTGAGGCTGACTGGTCTGTAATTCCCTGTATCCTCCTTTTTCCCTTTCTTGAAAATAGGTACTATATTTGCTTTTTCCAATCCTCTGGCACCTCCCCCGTTCTCCATGAGTTTTGAAAGATAATGGCCAGCGGTGCTGCTCTCATCAGCCAATTCCCTTAGCACCCTTGGATGCACTTCGTCCGGCCCAATGGACTTGTGCACATCCAGCTTCCTTAAGCAGTCCCTAACCTGACCTACCGTCACCAAGGGCCTCTCTTCTTCTCTCCAGTCTGCCACACCCATGGTAGTGGGCTGGGAGCTAACCCTGTCTATGAAAACTGAAGCAAAAAAATCATTGAGCACTTCAGCTTTTCCCTCATCCTCTGTCACAAGGATGCCTGCCCCATTCAGTAAGGGACCTACACCACCCCTGATCCTCTTCTTGTTATTAACATACTTACAGAACCCCTTCCTGTTATCCTTTACATCCCTCGCTGGCCGCAACTCCATTTGTCCTTTGGCCTTTCTGATTTTATCCCTGCAGTCCCTAGCAATATCTTTATATGCCTCCTTAGTCATCTGACCAAGCTTCCACTTCCTGCAAGCTTCCTTTTTATGTTTAAGCTCAGAGCAGAGTTCTCTGCTAAGCCATTCTGGCTGCCTTACATGTTTGCTGTTCTTTCTCCTAATTGGAATGGCAACTTCCTGTGCCCTTAGCAGAGTTTCTTTAAAATATAACCAACTCTCTTGGACTCCTTTCCCCATTAGATTAGCTTCCCAAGGGATCCTGCCCATCAGTTCCCTGAGGGAGCCAAAATCTGCTTTTTTGAAGTCCAGGGTTTGTGTTTTGCTTCTTTCCTTCCTCCCTTTAATCAGCATCCTGAACTCAACCATGACATGGTCACTACTGTCTAGTTTGCCATTTACCTCTACCTCCCTGATCAATTCTTCCCCGTTTGTGAGCAGCAAGTCAAGAGGTGCAAGGCCCCTAGTTGGTTCCTCCAGCATTTGTACCAGAAAGTTTTCCCCAACACTCTCTAAAATCTTCCTGGATTGCCCAAGCACTGCTGTATTGGCCTCCCAGCAGATGTCAGGGTAACTGAAGTCCCCCATGAGTATCAGGGCCTGTGATCTAGAAGCTTCTGCTACTTGTCCATAGAACACCTCATCCACCTTCTGCTTCTGGTCTGGTGGTCTATAGCAGACACCCACCACATCCCCCTTGTTGCTTTCCCCTCTCAATGTAACCCACAGACTTTCTACTGGCACGCTTCCACTTCCATAATGGAGCTCTGAGCAGTCATAGAGCTCTTTTACATATAGTGTTACTCCTCCACCTCTTCTCCCCTGCCTGTCCTTTCTGAACAGTTTATACCCATCCATGGCAGAGCTCCAGTCATGCAGACTATCCCACCATGTCTCCGTTATTCCAATGATATCATAGTTCCTTGTCTGTGCTAGTACTACCAATTCTTCCTGCTTATTTCCCAGGCTCCTCGCATTTGTGTATAGGCAGCTAAGATACCAGGGCGATTTCCCTACTTTGTCATTTTGATTTTCAATTCTATTACATATACCGCCTTGCATTTTTTCTTGGAGTTGTCCTCCCCCACTCTTCTTACATATTGGGGCTTCAGTAGAACACTTAAGACAATTATTTGATCCCCCCCCCATGTTCCAACTACCTTCTCTTTTAATTCCTGGTGTTACAGTCCCAGCACCCCCCAAGTTCCATCCCTTCCCCCAGATCTCCCACATTGTCACTTACCTGTGGGCTTTGGTCTCCTTCCCCTTTGAACCTAGTTTAAAGCCCTCCTCACTAGGTCAGCAAGTCTGTGCCCAGATATGCTCTTCCCCTTCCTGGACAGATGAAGGCCATCTCTGCCTATCAATCCTCCTTCCTGAAACAGTATTCCATGGTCAAAGAAGCCAAATCCTTCCTGACCACACCATCTTCGCAGCCAGGCATTCACCTGGGTTGACCTCTTTTCCATTCTGCAACTGCAACGAAGAGTTGGGAGTTCTTGTGGAACGGGCATGCATGCTCAATGTATGTCAGGAGCACCCTTCTGATATCTAGGGTGTGTCACTTCCTCTGTTTCTCAGTGACCTAAGGGTCTGGGAAAAACACCGAGAAGCAGATGTCCTGGTTCAGGTGGAATGGGGAGGCCACCTTTGGGAGGAAAGCTGGGCGTGGTTGTAGGAGCACCTTGTCAGCAAAGAACCTTGTATACAGGGGTTCTGAGGAAAGGGCCTTCAGTTCCGAGACTCGTCTCACTGAGGTTATAGCTACCAGAAAGACCACTTTCCATGAGAGAACCAGTAATATGTAAGAGTCCAAGAGATCATAGGGGGCATCCGTTAAGCCCCCTCCTGAAAAGGTCCAAGTTTTTCACCTCCTTATTCTTAGGAGTGGAGGCTGGTTGGCCCTGTCTCTCTTTCTGATTAACAGCATCCACCACTAGGGACCCCGGGGTGGGGTGGTGGAACAGGAAGGTGAACTTTTTGGATGGGATGTGATACCTCCAATCCACAGCCTTGGACATGGGGGGAAAAAATCAGTGAAGGATTCTGCCACCATGCTCTTGCAATTTTATGTACCCCTTCATGTAAGGGGAGTGAGACTCTGGTGGGAGGGACTGCATAACCCACATCGAATTGGGGCTCAGAGTCCTCCTTGACAACTTCAAGGTCTAAGTTTAGGTTTGCAGCCATGTGTCGCAGTAGATCTTGCTGGGCATGGGGGTCATCCCTGTTTGCCAGGGGGTCTCTGGTACATAGCTTGACCTGGGGAGGAGGACAAGAGAACTCGTGACCTGCTGCACCGATCGGTCCTAGGGTCAGATTCCTCATTTGAGGCCTCTGTTGAGCAGGAGGTCCTAGACAAGGGTGGTACTGAAGGCCCCGGGGATGTGGGCTCGTCCTCTGTGGGCCAGTCCATCCACCTACTAGACCATTCCTGGAAAGAGCACGGGGCTGAGTTGCAGAGCACTAGGGATCAACCCCTGTCCTCTCAGGAGTGGTCTTTGCCATGCCGGTGGCTGTGTGACTGACTTTGGGTCTTTGCCAATGCCAGAAGAGTTAGCAAAGATGGAGGTCAATGCCGAAGTTGTCCACACCAAAGGTGGGGAGTCCTCCCGACATGGAGGGTCAGTGAGCACTTATGGCAGCATTTTCCAACAGTTGTCAATGCAGATGGAGCCAGTGCCAGGGTTGACGGGGAACAGTGGTGCTGGGACTTGGTCCCAGAGGAGGCGGAGGAGCCAGAATCAGACCTTGCCCATCTGGATCCCTGCACAGTACCGAGGGCTCATGTGAGGATTTGGTGGAGAAGAAATATCTGCCCCCTGCTCCAGTTCTTGGCCGGTGCTCATACCTGATGCTGGAGGAGACCCCGCCGGTGATCGCAGTGCCAATGACGGTCCATGTGCTGAAGCCACCCACTCCTTGGATAGGAAGGCCAGTTTGCCTCTGGGTTGTATGGGCTTTGGCGAGGTAGGGGTCAGCAGCTGGAGGAATGCCTTTGCTTCTGCAAAGGCCTCTGGAGTCAAGGGCATGGGCAGGTGCTCTGGCCCCTTTCCTTGGGGCGGAGGTGGCGACAACAGGGTCGCATGGTGCCGAGATGGTGCTGAATCAGAGGCCGATCATGGCTTTTTATTCTCAGCTGGAGAGCACCACCTTGGGGGCTCTGATGCTGATCTGGCACACGGTGCCAGCAAATCCTTAGGTGCTTTGGGTGTACCCCGCGCCAGCTGCAAAGCCCATTCCTGGGCAGTGTTGCACAGCCTTGGCTCCCTGTCCTTCTGAGTCCTCCATTTGAAGAATCTGCAGATGGAGCATTTATCTGCCTAGTGGGACTCACTGAGGCATTTAAGGCACTTCTCATGGGGATCATCCATTGGGAAGACCTTGCCGCAGCTCACATAGGGCTTGAATCCAGGCATGACTGGCAGCAGAGCGGAAATCGAGCTTCAGGAGAGGCATTCCGCTGAAGCTGGCAAGATGCTCCAGAAAAGATACGAATGAGAAAGGTGTTTGCCCAAACAGCAAGAGTGGGCTGTTCCAGTACTGTTGCTGGGGGGCAGAAAGAAGGAACTGAGAGGGGTTAGGGTCAGGGTTGTATACATATATAGCCACAGTCACGACATGGAGGGGGTGTTGGCCACTGACAGATTAAGGCAAAAGAGTTTCTGGATAACCATGTGCTGCAGCACATAGACACCTGAAACTGAATGTATGTGATCAGCGCTCAAAGAAGAATCTGTACTTGTAACCCTTTCCCTGGAAAGAAGTGTCAAAGAATTCATTGTTACCACTCTGCCTTAGTATAAGAATATGTATCACCCTGTTTTCAGAAAAGAAATATTATCTCACATTATCTTACTATCTTGTTAGCTTGCTATCATTATATTGTAACTCTAGCTAAAATTGTTCTTTGTTAACTTGCTCCATTTCATGATTTGTGTGAATGAAGAATGCGTGCATGAAAAACATCCAATAAGGGCACTGCATTCTGTGACTCCCTGGTACCAGGCTGCTCCAGTAATGAATCAAAGAGAAGACTGACAAACCTTCAAGCCAAGGCAGGCACCCCAGAGTCAAACATTGTGAGATAATAAAACTACATTAAGACCTGTAAGAAAACTCCTGGGACCACTTGCTATGGGCGTCATTATCAAACAGTTGATTGTGCTACATCTCCCAGGAAGCAGCAGTGATGAGAGCTATCAAAAACTTAACACCTGAGAATAACTAAGCAATGACAGTGAAAAACCTATGAAGTTGCATGTAAAGGATTTGTCAAAAAATAGGGATGATCTTTCTAATGAACAGTGGGTTACTTACCAGTAACCATCCTTCTTCAGGATGGGCTGCTCGGATTCATTCAGTATCAGGTGTCTACGTGCCACAGCGCATGATTGGCCGGAACTTCTTTTTAGCCTTAGCCTGTCAGGACGGGGCTGGCGGCCACCATTCCCTAGCCATATATATGGCCGCAGCCCTGCTCCTTCCCAGTCCCTACTAATCGCTAACTCCGAGTAGTAGGGATGGTGGAAAGGATCTGAATGAATCTGAGCAGCCCATCTCAAAGAAGTACAGTTACTGGTAAGCAACCCACCATTCTTCTTTGAGTGCTTCTTGGATACATTCAGCATCAGGGGATTGCTAGCCATAGTGTGGAAGGTGGGCGGACTTAGAACCTTATCCACCATCAGCATGGCTATCCACAAACGGCACAGCACCTAAAATTGGGAAGAAGCAGTGAGCTGCCAGGCGAATGCCTACAAACACGCCACGAAGTGCAAGATCTTTGAGAGAAGACATGCATGAGAGTGCCAAGGGGTCATTTGCCACTCTGTCAGGAGACCAGAACTCCAACAGGGGCAGTCTCAGTTTATTACCGGAGAACTTGCTATATCATAATAGCAAAAGAGCATCCTTGCCACTAGCAAGACTGTTTAAAATAAGAGGGTTGCCCTTCCCTAGTAGAATTGACTCTTGAGAAAGGCAGTCATGATCTAGAACAAAAGGCTCCTACAGCTGCAGGCAATGAGCAAAGGTGGGATAATTGCTGCCTTTGCCACCTTAACCCCAAAGGAAGGTCAATTGGGTTAGGTTACTAACCAAGAGCGGGGGCAGGAAATGCTACCCCAAACAGGGGGTAGGCAAAAGGCCTTTCTCCATTTACATACCGGCAGGAGATGCCGAGGGCAGGATAGATATGGGATGCCCTAAACTAAGGCACCCTGCCTCCACATGGAAGATAAAATAAGAAGAAAAATAACAAGGAAGGAGTAGCTGGGGACCCCCACCCCTCCATCCGTTAATGCATAGGAATGGGGGGCCTGGAGGAAGAGCCCCGGAATAAGGCCTAGACGTTGGACAGGCCCTGCTCTGGGACCCAAAGTGTCAGAGACGTTCCATCAAGGAGGTCATCATAAGGAGAGAAGTGGGCATCCCAGAAGAGCCCTTCTTTAGAGGTGACCCTTCAATGGGTTATACTAGGAAAAAGGGGGACCCTTAGGTACACCCATCCTAGCATCAGGACAGAAGCCAAACAGCAGGGATCATGAATGTTAAATGACCTGGAAGTGAAAACAGAGAAACTGGGGGAAAGGTGATTGAATTCCCATGTTAGGTCAACCCTGACCAAAGGGCAGGGGAATGACCTCAGACAGGGGCAGTCAGAAACCATCACGGGGTTCTGGTAGGGGCTTACACAACTTCAAGGCTAGGTGGGCATTTCTCTCCCTTGCCCCCATACTTTACTCTCCCGATACACAGACTCGCATAGGCAGAGGTGTGCTGAATCAACGGAAGAGGTATCCAATCGTCTCTATAGATGGGTCAAGTCCCCCCTGAGGGTTGTGCCCCTCAAGCTCCAGAACCAGAGTGTTTGTGGGGAGACATGCCTGCATGATATACTCACTTCTCCTCTTGCCTGATATTCTCACTCTCACTTCTGTGGAAAGGCTGTCAACCTTCATATCATGGCTGGTTGACTCATCTCTAGCAGTGGGTGTAGGTGTTGGGTCCCGGCTGCAACGGGCCCACTACGAGGGATCTTGGATAGTTCCTGATGAGGAGAGAAGACAACAACTTCGCCAAGATGCAAGGTGGACATGGTCTATAATGCCTGCTCCAAGAGGAGAGCAGTGTTATTGGTTCACCTCCCTGCGTATTGGAAGGGGTAAGGTTGGGCAGGTCCTGGGTGGAAGAAGGGACAAGAGAGACCCTGGGGAGAGGGGAGGAGGCCATAAGGCAACCCCTAGTTAGGGAAAAACAAGGGAAAGCCATTGTGTCCTCTGAGGAACACGGAGGGCATGAGGGGATGTTACAAAAGCATCACCCATAAGGCATCAGGCTTTCCTGCCTGCTCAGGGTTTTGCAAATTCCTTCAGGGGCCAGAGTTCTGCAGGGGAACTAACCGTGAGCTAAGGACCAGAGGTCCTCATGTGGGCTCACTCAGGTGTATGAATACAGATGGGGGTTAGGAGTTCTATCCCCTACTGTCTCCCTTTGCTGCAATTCTAGGGAGGAGGGGAATGCCATAGAAAGATCAAGGCTGCTCTTAGATGGCAGTCTGGGGTTTTTGGTGGAAAGGGTCCTTTGCCTGGTTGGCGGGAGGCACCAGAGCAGAGGGGTTTCCAGTAGAGGGCTAAACATGAGGTTTGCCCGTGGGCGGACAGACCAATGAGATGTGGTGAACGTCCTTGGGGAGGAGGCGTGGGAGCTGAAGAGGCCAAACCCCTACAGTGGAGCTGGAGGATGCCTCGAGCGAAATGCTTTGAGTCTGAAGACCATGGCCCTGAGAATAAAAAGGGGACCACCTGGGGAGGTGAAGAGGGAAAGGGTAGAGGACAAGAGGGTACGAGGTTGCCCTACCACCTACCACCTAGGAGGTGGTGTCCACCACCCCACAGTAATTTCCCCCAAGATCTGTTGCAGGCCAACACGAATAAGAAATGCTCTTCGGGCAGTGAAGCAGGAGAGTACCCATCCCGGTGTGCCCGACTGGGGAAAAGTTAGATGGGGGGGCCTCTGGGTACGAGGTTGGGGAGTGGGTATCCTCCCCTACGTGTCCCAGCGGGCTGTACCCCGGGGTAAGGGCCACCAAGCAGGTGTTGCAGTGGGGAGGGCATCATGTGCCCCTTTTTCATACCTCTATCACCCCCAGATTTCCACCAAGGCTTCAAGGGCACATGTGACTAGAACCTAAGTCATGTGAGGAGAGTTCTCTGGTTACCAGGCCCTTACTTGACCTGAAGGGTACGGTAAGGGAAGAAGGAGACACATCTTTACCAGAGAGGAGGAGGAGGAGGCGAGGCTGATTGTGAGATGGCATTTAACATAAGCGATTTAGGGTGCCACCCTGAAGTTCAATGGTTGGGTTTGATGGAGGGAGAGGCGACCGTATTGGAGTTGATCACCTTCAACGGGAGAAAATGGGGCTATCAACCCATGGTCCAAGGGCCCTTAAAAGGAAGCCTTTCTGCTTGTGGGGGGGACTACCATGGCCCCTCACCCCAGGAGTTCTTGGGTTCATGGTGCCTGGGAGGACATTGAAGCATCTGGGGAGTAAGCATACCCAAGGCTCTGAGGGCTGACCTAGGGTCACAGTTGCTACAGGTCAAAGAGATATGGCTGGGACATCAAGACTTCAAAGAGAAACAGCTGAACTCGAAGTAATATGCAAGCTAAATTCTGTGAAAGCTGGACTTAAATCGAGACTATGGGTTCTTTTCCCATTACAAAAGCTAATTTGACTTCAGGCTTCCCATGGTTTGAACCTGACAACTGCTCTGATTTGCTGTTACTGTATGACCTGATCCTATGTTTTACACCCCCTTGCTTTTAGTTTCATTCCTTTCTGTAAGTTCACCCATCTTCGAAGCATCTGAGGAAGTGGGATCTTCTCCCACGAAAGCTCATGCAAAAACTAAATCTGTTAGTCTTAAAGTGCCACACAACTCCTTGAAGTTGAACAGGCCTTTGACCCAGGAGGTCAAACCTCTTGGATCCCTGGGAGCCTGGGGTAAATCAGGACGGCTTGGGCCAGTGTGTTCCAGTGATGTCGAGGACATGAGCATTAAGAGGGATCGTAATGGCAACTGGAGAAGATGCAAACCCCATGTCGAATAAGGGGTCTTGGTTCCCCTCAAGGGATGTGACCCTGACCCCCAGGTAGGCAGTGACCCGGTGAAGGGCTTGAAGTGTAGTAGGGTCTTCTCTGTAAGACCATGGCCGGGAGAAGAGACAACCCCAGTACCGGGGTGCCCTCTCCCAGGGCGGTGGTACCAAGTTGGAACTCCCCGTCCAAGGCCTCAGTGGGAGGTAACCATCTTCGAGTGCGGTAATGGAAAGAACCCGGTGATGGGGACCCCTCAGTAGGAGGCCAGGCCCAAGGCATGCACTCTTGGACCTCCTTGTGGTGTTGAGGCAAGGTGTCAGCACTGTAGGGGTTGGAGCCCTCAGTTCCACAGTGATACGGGGCCAAGGAGTGAGCGGCTCTCCCCAGTGCTGTGTAAGGTGAAAGGAAAGTGGACTTACCATTTGCTTTGGTGCCCTGGTGTTGATTTCAGGAGCCAAAGAGTCTCCACCGCTTCAAAGCCCTCCAATGGATGGCACCTCTGGGCCCTTACCTCCTGGGGGGGGGGAGCCAGAATGGCACCAGCACTTCAGTGCCAAAGTTGACACCGAGCACGCTTACTAATGCACTGCTGGGGAGCGCCAAGAGGGCGTTGGTGCCAACTGGCATGAGGTGCTGCCACTAAGGCATGGTGCTCAGATGCTCTGGCCCTTTTCTTCAGAGAGGAGGTGCCAGGGATAAGGTCACATGGCACTGAGATGGTGCCAAGCCAAATGCCGATCGCAGCCGTTTATTCACACCTGGAGAGCAGTGCCAAGATGGCACGCAGTGCCAAGTTAGAGGCTGATCACAGCTTTTTATGCATAGCTGGAGAGTGGCGTTGAGAGGCCTCCAGTCCCAGCCTAGCACACAGTGCCAAGTTAGAGGGCAATCGTGGCTTTTATTCATAGTGGGAGAGTGGTACCAAGAGGGCTCTGCTGCCAACCAAGCACACGGTGCCAAGTTAGAGGCCGATCGCGGCTTTTATTCATAGCCAGAGAGCAGCGCCGAGAGGGCTCCAGTGCCAACTGAGCATGTGATGCTGAGTTAGAGGCCAATCGTGGCTTTTATTCATAGCCCAAGAGCGGCATCAAGAGGGCTTCAGTGCCAGCCCAGCACACGGTGCCAGTGAATCCTTGGGTGTGACAAAAGTACCCAGCATCTGCTGCAGGGCCCATTCTTGGGCAATATTATGCAGCCTTCGCTCCCTGTCTTCCTGAGTCCTTCACTTAAAAGATCTGCAGATGGAGCATAATCCACCCAGTGAAGCTCACCCAGGCATTTAAGATACCTCCCATGGGGGCTGTCCCTTGGTTTCGGGTTTCGGTTGGAAGGACTCAGTAGGAGCACTGGTGATGTCTGCAAGCAGATCTTCCAGTGAAAAACGCTTGTAAAACAGAGCAGACAGACAGGCACTTGCAAAAAGCAAGAAACAGACTGTTCCGTAACCATCGCTGAGGGTGGAAAAAAAGGAACTGGGGAGGAGCAGGGCTGCGGCCATAGATATAGCCACAGGGTGGCCAGGGGGCGGTGCCCACCAGCCCTGTCCTGACAGGCTCAGGCTAAAAAGTTTCTGGCCAATCATGCGCTGCAGCACTCACCCCTGATACTGAATGTATCCGAGCAGCGCTCAGAGAAGAGCTCTGGGTTTGTCCTGCTTCAGTCTTGAAGTCTCAGAATCACAACCGTTTGGAACGCGCCCCTTCCCATTAGTGGCACTCAGAGCCATCACCTCAAAGCCTCCCCTGTAATAGTGCGGCTATATTGAGCCACTGAAGGCTGTCAGCCCTGCCTTAGTTACGGCCCTGACACTGATGCCCTACCAAAGACCCAAAAACACCCCTTTCTGTCTTAAAAGAACATGAAAAGGATAGAGAGAGATAGGATTCAAATCAGCACCATCACATTTGTATATCAAGCGCTTTGCACAATTTTTTGTGCTCTACCTCTAAAGATAATAAACTTCATCTCCTGGAAGAAGTGACAATGGAAGAATGAATATGGAAGAAGGCACTAGTCAACAAAGATTAAATGTTAGGGTCCATATAGGTGAAACCTATGGCTTTCTAGCCTTGTAAGACCTTCTTACTTTACGTCTCCCAGGCCCCATACTGGATTCATGGAATTATACTATGTTGTGCACCTGCCGCCACCTCCTTTCCCCAGTGCACAAACCACAGCCATAGTATAAGAAAGTCATGGCAAGGACAGGCATTTCTGCTACTCACAGTGCTTTAAGGAGTCTCTTTCCTGGTGGTCTAAAATAAAATTGCTTTGCAGAGTAGTTCTTCCTTTCACTCTTTCCTATGGCCATGCCTTCTAGGTCCGTTGGGGATTGCTGCTGCTGTTGCAAAAGGACCAGATGGTGGAGCAATCTGTTGGTTAGCTGTCTTTATCCCAAAACTCCTTTTTGTCAATAGAATATCTGGGATTCTAATGTTCTCTTCTGTGATGTATAAATGGAGAAAAGCACATGGTCCTAAATAGCAGCTGCCTAGAATTGCCTGTTGTTGCCTTACCCATCTCTTTGGATTTTATTTTTTAAATTCAGTAATTTGAATTATATTGTCCCAAAAATCTTTTCTAGGTAAACTCCTCTCATGTGCCCTTTCAAAATCCTTATTTGGAAATTAAAGCCCTTCAGCTGAAATCATGTCCAGTATTATTACTAAAATGGTTAGCAAAAAAAGCAAGGAGTCCTGTGGCACTTAAAGACTAACAGATTCATTTATCACATGAGCTTTCGTGGAAGAAAATCCCGCTTCACCAGATGCTTCGAAGATAGGGGGAATTTACAGAATGGGATGAAAATAAAAAAATAAAATATAAAAATATGTATATAAATAAAAAATGAAGTGGGTAGGTACATGAAAGACCAAGAAAAGAAACCTGTAAACAACATGGTAGGAAAAGACCCAGATCCAGCTGTGTGACACAGTGAGTGACCCTTACCTGCCTCTGAGAACAAATCTCCTGCCTTTGCTGCTACCCTGCCAGACGGGATTTACAAACAGGCTACAGCACTGTAATAATGAGCTACTGGCAACAGTTCAGTGTGGCTGTGTGTCATTCCTTTCAAAAGCAAATATATTTGTGAAACTGATATAAGGCAAAATTTCCACATTTCCATCACTATAAATGTTTTCAGTTGAAACAGTAAATTTAAGCCTGTTGCTAAAATGATGACTTTTCATTTATTTGCTCTGAACAGTAATTACAAACATTGCCATTTTTTTAATGTAACAATGATGCACTCTTGATCCTGGCTCCTCTTCACATTGAGCTCCCCCTACTGTTGATACACTTGGCATGTGGCAAGAATGTGACTCATTTGCTGCAGGTCATTTGCATTGAAGTTTTCTACTGCTACCATATCCTCATGTGTTCTGTGAAACAGATACAATATGAAGTTTTGTAAAAAGGCTGCAATATGAGAATATCATGGAGATACCCTGTGGGAAGGGGTAGGCAAACTGACAGATGGTTAGAGATCTCACAAAGACAAATATATGGAGGACAAAAATAAATGGAGTGTTCAGTTTCCAGATTAATTTCTGTATTGACTAAGTGATAAAGGACCAAATTCTCCTCTGAGTTACACATATGCAATCCCATTGAACCCCTAGATGTAAGACAGGAGAAACTGACCCCATACTTAAATTGCTATAATTCGGATTGCTATGGGAACAGATGCTGTGCTGTAGGTGCTGCTGGGAAATTGGAAAAAAGGAGTGTCAGATCACTGGTTCCAGCAGAGAAAACAAAGGCAGCAACTGAGAACCTTCTGTGCACCAGCCCATCACACAGGCACAGCTGCCAATGGAGATAATAGCAGCAAGTGCTTTTGGTCACATTCAGAAACATTCCAAGCAGTCAAACAAACATAACATTTGGATCTGCTGTTGCAGTATGACCTGATCCCATGTCTTACACTCCCCTCCATTTATTTTCATCCCATTTTGTAAATTCCCCCTCTTCAAAGCATCTAACGAAGTGGGATTTGCTCCCACAAAAGCTAATGCGATAAATAAATCTGTTAGTCTTTAAGTGCCACAAGACTCTGCTTTTTTTGCTTTACAAGACTAACACGGCTGCCCCTTTGGAAATACCCAAGATAAAAAGCACATTAGATGGCAACATCTACTGAAAACTTGTGAAATACATGGAGCTATTAGAAAGCCAAGCAGCTAAACATTTAAACAGTAAATAGCTGTCTTACCATTTAGTAATTTGTTTAAACACTGCCTTGGGGGAGGTAGGGAACTGGCTCCCCCACAAACGAAAGCTGACCAGCTGTGTCTTTGCACACTCATGAGGTGTGGGTGAAGTCACACTGGGTTTGGTTCTTCCTGCCAAGCCAGAGTCAGAGCAAAAGCAGGGAGGAGCCAAGCCCAGTGCAGCTGCCCCCACCCTTGTGCATTTAATGATTTAAATGTTCTATTTTTTAAAAGATATAAACACATTATTTATTAAAGATTATTTTAGATCCCTAGTATCTATACAATTTTTCTTTAGGAAGAAAACAGAGAGGGTTGGTCCAGTTGTGTTTTAAGTTTTAATTATTTTCATACAAAATTACATTTACACTTACTTTACTACTCCTTTATACTGATACATGGAGCAAATGGGCCTTAACATAAATCCTTTTTTAAAGAGGTTTATTCTATAATGCACACATCCAAAATAAAAAATAGAGCTTTTTTCTCTTGGTTACAATTCAAATATCTGGAAAAGACAATAAAGGGGGCATCTCAGGATCTCCCTTCTTTCCTCATCTTCTGGAGTGGTGGACTGACTTTTAACAGTTAAGTTTCAGCTGCTTTTTCAGCATCTTTTCTGCCTGGTGCAGTCCGTTAGTATTGCCTCTTTTAATGTAAGTGGCTAGTCCAGGGGTCAGCAACCTTTGCCGACCACTGTGCTGGTCCTTCCTCCCTGATCCTCAGCTGGTGCAGTGGCCCCCTCTGCTGAAAAAATGTGGCAACTCCCTGAAAATTCAGCAGTAGTCATGGCCAGAGCAGGAGTGCTTCTCAAGCATGGGTCCCCAGGCATGCCGCTTAAAGAAGCGACTTCTTTCCCAGGAATGCTGCAGAAAGAAGCTGCCTGGAATGGCTCCTTTGGGAAGCACCACACTACATAGATAAGCCACTCTGGGCAGCTTTTTCCTGTGTCACATGGAGGCATAGGCATGGGGGGAGTACTTGTATCCCAGCTGCACCTGAAGGAAGCCTCCCAGAGTGGCTTTTGGTGGCACAAGTGGCAATTTCTGTGATACTGCAGAGGGTGCCACATACCATTCTGAATGGGCTCAGGTGCCACCGTCGGCACACGTGCTGGGGGTTGCCTGCCCCTAGGCTAGTCAAAGCTTGTGGCCCTGTGGCTGTTCCAGTGGGGAGCAGAAATTGATGATAATTACTGTATATACTCGGGTATAAGCTGATCCGGGCACAAGCCAACCCCCCAATTCTGAGCCCAAAAAAGAAGCTAAAATTGGTGACCCAGGTATAAGCTGAGGTCCCCTTTTGGCCTTTGCCCCTAACCCCCCACCCACTGCTGCTGGCTTCCACTGGAGTTTCTGACAGCTTCTCTACCCCCAAAATCTCTGATGCTGCTTTTCCCTTGCCCCCCTGCTGTCCATTCCTCACTCCTGCCCTCGTCCTCTGCCCTTTCCTCACTTCCCTCACCCCTGCTGCCCCCAGCTCTGCCCTTTCCTCACTGCTACACCCCTGCTCACTTCTCAGTTTCCTGCTGCTGCCCCCTGCACTGACCTTCCCTCACTGCTGCTCTCTGCTCCTCCTACTGCTCCCTCCTCACTGCCACCCCCTACTCCACCCTTCCCTCACTGCTACCTGCTGCTGCTTCTCCCTTCTCTGCCCCTTCCCCACTGATGCCCCCCTGCTCCTCTTGCTGCCCCCGGCTCGTCACTGCCGCCCCCTACTCCCTTCTCAGTGCCCTGCTGTTGCTCCCCTGTTCTCCAACAGCCTTTCCACCCCTTTCCTTGTCACTCTCCAACCCCTGCTGCCACTCTTCCTAGCCTGCCAGGCCCCCCCTCAAATCCCCAGTCCCTGTCACTGCTTCCTCGGGCTCCCCAAAAACCCTGGGTCCTCCTGCTTTCCCCGGACTCCCTGACCCCTCCCCAAATGCCTGAGCCCTGCCGCCCCTTCCCTGGCCTCCCTGACCCCCCCCCCAAAACCCTCCCAGCCGTCCCATCACTTTCCCCGACTCCCCAACCCCCTCCCCAACCACCGGTCCCTGCTGCAGCTTCCCTGGCCTCCCTGAATCCTCCCTGAATCAATGTCCAGGCCGACCCCCCCCAAGGCCCCCTTACTTGGCCGCTCCAGATGCCGGGGTCCCTTCCTTACTGCAGCCCCAGCACCCGCCGACTGCCCAAGATGGCCAGCCTGCAACACTGGGGCTCCAGCCTGCCGCATGGTCAGGGAAACTGCTGGCTGGGGCTGTCTATCGTATTCTCTCGAGCATAAGCCAAGAGCCTGTTTTGAAGCCAATTTTGAGGCACAAAATTCTCAGCTTATACGTGATGATATACGGTAGGTATGTCTCTGATGAATGTTTATTTAAAAGAATGTATGAAGTCCTATGTTTCTGAATGCAGAAGGAATCACATAACAGGAAACCCCTTATTTTGCTCCCTACACCAAAAATTTGTTTTTCCTTTTAGGAGAGGCAGGGGGTGGGGGGGGGGGGGGGCGCTTGTGCTTATACTTATATTAATTGAAGGGTAAGAACATGCCTAGCAATCTCAAGGAGGTTTTAATTCAACTAATAACCCAGCTCATAACACTATGATATTATTAGGGCAAGGGCATTGTAGAATTAATCTCAAACTATCTTAACTCTTAAAGACAATGAAGTGATGTTTATACAAATATTTTAAGCACCATCTAAGATTTTGTATTTGATAGCATTAATTTACATTTCTGTTAATCAGAGCATCTAGTTCTTTTCTTAATTACCCTGTATTATCAAGGCCCAGTCTGTCCATATAAAACTGTATGTAAAGAGATTGATTAGATCATCACTTGGCTCTGTCTATATTAGTAAGTTTGATTCTTCAGGGGAGTGGAGGCTCTAATGTGTTTGGGGGACAAGGGGCATGGGGAAGGTTTGAAGAAGGGGTGTTTACAGCATCCCTACTGAAGTAGATTTAAGACTGTGGTGAATTGTCTATATGGTCTGTGGTGACGTCTTATGGCAAAATGCCTGTGTGGGAGTCTGGATGGATAAGTATATGTTAGTCTCCTTAATTCTTTTGTCCTCGTTGCAATAGTTTTGGGAAAAACATGCAATAGCATCAGGAAAGAGATTATTGTTACATGCAATTTCTTTGCACAAACATTTTTCCCCCATCAGAAATTTTTGATACTAAGTGCTCCACAGTTCCCTCAGACCATAATTCTGGTATCTAGCTGCTCAGAATTTGTGGCCACCTATCAGTCTCTGCAACCCAGACCTGGAGGAACTTTTCACCACGTGTTTCACACAAATTATGGTACAAACAGCAAGCACAGGTAATTGCCGTTATGTTTTTTTCACTGAGGTCAAGCCTATTGAGTAGATTCCTCCACCTCCCTTTTAAATGCCCAAATGCATATTCTACCACTTTTCTGCACTTGCTGAGCCTGTTCTTGATACACTGCTTATCAGTGTCCAAGTGCCCCAGGCAGGACTTCATTAGCCAAGGCAGCAAGGGGTAAGCATCATATAGGTAGACTGTGATACCCCAGGTCTCTATTTCAGCAGAAAGACATTAATATTTTAAAGTCAGTTCCTTAGGAGGAAGTATTTCCCTAAATTTATTTTCTTTAAAATATACCTGCATTCTATAAAATAATAATTTAATATAATCAATTATATTACATGGTGACTGCCAAAAATATGTTCAGGTCACCTTTAACACTGTCTAATTACTAGACTATTCCTACCCAAATGTTTGGAAGAACTGAAGAAGAAACTGCCCTTTGTAAGTTCCATCCCACATTTTACACAAGATTCAGTGCATTTTAGACAGGACTTTTGGAAGTCATTAGTTACACTATATGTAAACATCTAGCTTGACTGTGTATAATCATCAAATCTGCTGGTTCTTTATATTAATACTAAGTCTTAGCATGCTAATTCAAGGGTCTCAGAAATATGAAACAAATCACCTTTTCTTTTAACTTGCTTGTGACCTTGTCTCTGGCAAACTCCTTTGTCCTATCCTTTTCTCTAAATAATCTCAACATTTTCTTGATACACATCCAAAATGTTCTCTTTTCATCTTCCAAAACAACAAACACTCCTCTGCACAAACTTGTATTATCTACTGTTTCTCTTGTTTTCCTTGACTTTCAGTAATCAGCAAGGCTGGACTGTGATCAAATAACGGTGTTAGACCACAGTACCTCAAAACACATGGAGTTCTTGCTGACATCATGGGGTCAAATACAAGATGGACTTTGCTGAAGTGTGTAGCACACTTGACTCTCAACAGATTGTTTATTGCTGCTGTTCTGACAAGCTGTCTACACTTTCCACCAGGAAATTCTCAAAACCCTCTAAACTATTTCCCAGACTGAAATTGATGAAGGAGAGAGAGAGAGACAAAATAAATGCAAAGGAAGAAGCTGAATTTTGAAGATTATTAATTCAATATGACTCTTAGTGAGCCAGCTTGTGACTGGTCTTCATACAAATACATACAGTGAAGCCTTGACCCCATTGCTCTCCACATCAGCCAACACCTCTTACTCTTGGTAGTTGGAGAATTCAAACACATAACTCTTGAATTAATTCATTTAAAAAAAATTCAGGTCTCCTCTTAAGATCATGTTCATAGTCCTATCGTAACCTATCAAGAGAGTCAGAAAATACAGACATTCTACTTAGGATCAACTTCTATTTTAAAGGATTATTAGTAGTAAACCTTTATCACTCTATATATTCAAAAAAAATAGCTCTCTGAGGTCCATTTAAGAAAGTCGTCCAAACAAAATAGTTTGAGAGCCTACAGCTTTATGACCTCTTCCATTTTGCCAGGAATTGTATTTAGCATAGTTTAAATGCAAAGATGATCAACACTTTTTTCTTCATAAAGAGTTAAGATGTATGATCCCAGAGGAGAGGAGTACTTCACTGAAAGCAGTAATGTAAATAAAAAAAAAGTCAGTTTTTCAGAAAACAGACATAACTACTACATTTAACTTGTAATACATTTATAAAGATGTCTGTCTTGCGATCATAGACTAAACTGTATACTAAAACCAAGTCCCACAGCTCTCTCTTCATTTTAGTATTGTGGTACGAGTAGAAGACACTCTAATACAGTGATATAGATACAGATATAGATTAGATTATAGATATATTAAACCTTCACAAGGTGATATAACATATATGGGGGGAGGCAATGATATAATTAGTGTTCATGTATCAGACTGACTGCTATATGTCTCCAGGAGGAGCATGAAGCGTTCAGGATGACATAAATTACTATAACTAGGAATAATGGGATTATTTATAATTTTCTTTACATCACAATGGCACCCAAAAGAGTCAACCAGCACCAAAAGGCTTGGACAGTATCAGAGTTCCATTGTGCTAGGTGCTATACAAATATATAGAAATACATGGCCAGTGTCTTGTTTTCAGTTTAATTCAAGAGAAGACACTAATGAGCATAAAATACAATGGAAGGGAAGGAGAGGGAAGATGAGGGTAACAGTAATAAGATCGTGCACTTCTACGGGCTAGCTATGACTGTACCTTGATGGAGATTTTTAAGAGCTGACAAGAATAAATCAGGGATGGGCTAGATCAAGCATGGCCAAAATGCAGCTTGGGAGCCACATGCAGCTGTTGAATGAATAAGTGCGGCTCATGGAAGAAAGCCAGAAGAAAGCAGCCCCAGCTTAGGAGTTTTAAATCTCCCACTCAGAGCATGCTCAGGGGGAGCCCAAGCCTGTGCCTAGCCATCAGAGTGGCCGCATAAGGGAGCCTGGGGGAGGTTGTTGGCCCAGGAAAGCCAGCGTCAGGGCCTGGGGGTTAGGTAGGGGGTCAAGATGGTGGGGAGAAGTGGTGGCATGGTTGGGGGAGCAGGGAGAAGCTAAGTTTTTACTGTATGGGTAAACCTACTTTTCATAGTAACCTAAAGTAATTATTAGACTCTGACATTAGTAGGACCAATATTTCCCCTCTTTTTACAATAAAATTAAAATGTACAATGAATTTTAAACTTAGCAATTTTGGAGTAGGTAAAATATGACTACATGTCTTAGTGTGGCTCTCGAAGGTTTAATAATCAACTTGTGTGACTCCTGAGTTCCATAAGTGTGGCCACCCTGGGCTAGATAATACTTAAGCCTTCCATAAGTACAAGGACTGGACTAGAAATAGATGACTTCTTGAATGTACGTGGGCTGGGAATAATCTTGCACTGGAAAAGGATAAACGAGACCTAATAGGCAAGACATCAACAGATCATCTTAGTTACACAGATTTTTAGCATGGCATATTAGTGATCACATTACCTTGTGGAACAAATACACGTCTAGAGGAGCTCACACTGGAGCAACAATTGTTGTTCTCTCTGAAACTGTGTAGCATATGATACCCCATGCTATCTTCAGTACTCAGACTAGTATAGAAAGGGACTGGTCTATGTTTGCATCCCATGCATCCATGTTCCTTTTAGATATCTAGCATTGCTTATGCACTAGACACCCAAAGATTTTATTCTTAAAGAATACAAAGATCAGAATTTTCCCTGATAAATCAGTCTCCTTATTTATTTATTTTTTGTTTTATTTGTTTAATAATAAACTATAATCCACATAACAAAAACCCTTTTGAATATAAAAGTAACATCTGCAAATTAAAAGATTCAGCCTACCAGAGCCCAACAAAGAGAAGGAAGACCCACAACAACAGTGAAGATCTATCTGCCACTGGAGTAGGAAGATCTTTTCTGACTAAAGACAAAGATGAGTGAGCAGGCAGGGCAAATAGTGGGAGCTAAAGCAGAAACTGGAAGTATTTCTAGGACCTAGCAGTGGAAGAGCTGATGGCAGGGAGAGGAGGGTCAATAGAAGCCAGCAGGAAGAGGAAGGTAACTGGGGCAAGGAAAAGAGTGGAGACAATAGAAAAGATGGAAGAGTCAGAGCAACAGAGAAAAAGTGAGGAAGATATGTATTAGTGGGGGAAGGAGTTCAGGGTCAGGGAAGAGGTATTCTAGGATTCAGATCTAGGTAGCAAAAAATCATATAGTGTGACTTGTAATTCCATCTCAGGGATTTGGTGACTTGAACTTCAATCATAACTATTGAGTTATGAAATCCACTCATTCTAGTGACAGAATTATAGCCCCATGATTTATATTGAACTGTTTATTCAATACTTGATACACACCTTAGGTAGCAGAAGACATGAAACCAGAAGGCTCTCAAATGAGTTCTCTATTATTGAATCAATGAATGTGCATTGTTATTCTATGAAATTAAAACCCATGATGTTTTTCCATCTTAGATTTTTCGTAATTCTTTTAAAAATATATACAGTGTAAGAAACACTTCCATTCAAACAGTAAACAATGGAAAATTTCATTGGTCATTACCTTACATATACTTACCATACCTGACCTTATTACCTTACATATACTAACTTCTCTTCTAAACTGAGCTGTCAGAATATTTGAACAACTGAGAAACCTGATCAGCTGAACACTTTGGGAGTTATATATTAACAACAGATAAACATAAATCATCTGTAGATTTTGAGCTCAATGTATAATCTAAAACAAAAGAAAATAATGACAGAATAGTAAAATGTGGGGAAAAAACTCCAACATTCTCGAAAATACACTGGAAATTCTTGTTTTAGGTCCCTACAGAAGAGTTGCATTATGTCATTGCAACTTTCGACAAAGAACAATTCAAAGCATCTTCAGATAATCAATCCTAAGCATCTTCAAATAATTTTTTAAAAAAAGAGTTCTGATGCAAAGGGTTTTTGACTATGTAATAACAAAGGGATGACAATTCTTCACATGTGATAGAAGCATTGGGAAGATACTGTTAAAATGAATCTATAGAGTTTTTAAATGTACCCCATTCTGCTTAGCACAGCATTCTGAATATTCATATGTAAACAACCTTTCACTCGTTTAAACAGAACTGAATTTGGCTAATAAGGGTCAAATGCTGCCTGTAGATCTGCTTGTCCAACTCACACTGTGAACAGCGAAGCTATGGAACATATCTGAAGACATAAGTTTTCCCTATTCAAAAAGGGTTTTTGCAGACCTACTGTTGCTGGAGTCCATCCTGTGGAAGGCATACCACTTCGGGCACATCTTTCCTTGGGCAAACTTCTCACTGAATTCAGTGGGAGCTCTGCTCAAGTAAAGACTGGGCACCACATTTTCAACATCCATACAGAGACCAAGTAAATGGTCTTTGAAAATGAGACAAGGAGTCATGTGGCACTTAAAGACTAGCAGATTTATTTTTCGCATGAGCTTTCGTGGGAGGAAATCCCACTTTGTCAGATGCTTCGAAGATGGGTGAACTTACAGAATGGCTCATGCGAAAAATAAGTCTGTTAGTCTTTAACTGCCACACAACTCCTTGGTTTTTTTGCTGGACAAGACTAACACAGCTATCCCTTTGGAAATTTGCAAGTGAGGCCCATATAGGGTTGGGAGTGTGACATCTTCTCTCCTAGGCTGTACTGTGGCCATGGGACTTCCATGATACATCATAGTGACTCAGCAAGATGCAACATTATGGTATATAGTCAGGGAGCTCACCAAGGAAATGGGGGCATGAGGCACACGAACTCCAACTCTCATAAGGCACCATAGCTACATTTCCAAATAAAAAATTTCAGCCTTCAGCTGAATATTTTCAGCAGCTGTGCCAAAAAGCCAAAATTTTCAGCAGGAAGAAAACTACCGTGACTACCTATAAACTTAATTTTAAAACTTGTATTTCTGTTCTAAGCAGACAAGGGTAATTTAACTCTTTCAGGTTATGTTTTCTTGCCATTGTGAATAAAACCTACTGCATGTTCTTCTGAATTCTCAGTGATGCAGATTTTTAAAAATGTTTTATAAAAATATCCTGACCCAACTGATTTCCCTCTGATACTCATACATAATTCCTGTGTGCTATATTCATAGCTCACGTACACATACCCTTTGAGGGAAATCCCTGGGCCACAGCAGTGAGTTCATAGCCTGTTATATGAATCACTGTGCCCTTAGAAAGTTGGTATAAATGTCAAAAGAATGTAATGGAGTTACCCTGGATTTACACCCATGTAAATGAGATCAAAATCTGGCCTGTGGAGTCTTGTTCTGCTTTATCTGATGTGAGTTACTAACAACTAAGAACTAGGATGACCAGTTAGCAAGCATGAATAATTGAAACAGGGGTAGGTAGTAACAGAGCTTTAATATAATGCAAAACCCTGAATATCAGGACTAGTCCTATAAAATCTGGACATCTGGTCACCCTCTCCATGCTATCTTGAAGACAGATGCATCAGTGCCATGACTAAACCAAGGGGTGGGGGAACTGGTGTTTGCTTCAGACCAGCAAATCAAACCAGAGAACAAGATGATTTGCTTTTACACCACTGGTTTCCAGCCTGTAGCCTGGTGGCCAAAAGTGGCCATCAGAGGCTTTCCAAAGTGGCCTGCAACTCCCCTCCTGCTGGCTACAGAAGGGAGCCACAGCCTAAGGATTCAGGTGAAGTGTGTTTCTGCAAAGCTAAAAAACTGGTTCAGCTTGTGGCTCCTAGCTGCAGCCAAGTGAAGAGAAGATCAGCACTCCTGTGCCCCTGGCTAGGCCAGGAAGATCCTCCTGAGTTCATAGATGCTGGGTCCATGCTAAAGGGAGGGGATATCAGCACTTCCCTCCTTCATCTCTATCAGAGAACCAAGCACTGTGGGTCCTCAGGTGATTGGGTTCCTGCTGGAAGCAAAAAGAAGGGAACACTGGTCTGCCATCCCCCTGGCCACAGAAGGGAGTCACTACTTAGGGAACCACGTGGAGCTCACAGGACATGTGTGGTTTCCCTGCTGTAACCAGGGAAACAGGAGATCAGTGCAGAGGCTGCCTCCTCACCAAACTCTTTCTGTCTGGCTGCAGTGGGGTGGTGGGGAGGGCATTGCTGGCAGAGACTGGTGGCCCTTGAGGGTTGTAAAAATGGTATCCATGGCCCTCAAGTCAAAAAGATTGGAGACCACAGCCTTAAACACTTGTCTTCAATTTAGGAGGCATGATATAGAACTGGCAACCTTAGCCTCCCTTTTAGTCCAAAACTATCCTGGATTCAGCATGTACACTGACATAGGACTTCTATGGTTTGTGCAGTCAAAACCACTCCTAAAACTCTGGCTTTTGAGGCTGGATATATTTTTTCTGAAGAAAAAAAGCCCATATTTTAGAAGATTTTCATATGTTTCCTACAAACATGCAAGTCAACAAAATGACTTGCTTTCCACAGATCCCCACACACCCAAAACCGCACTGTGCTAAGGAGAATGCTCCATGTCATCCAGCTTCTTTGTAAACAAGTAAGTGAACTAGTATTTCATCACATGATGCTTAAAAAAAAAAAAAACAGTAACATGAGTACACTGTCTTTATTTCAGTTTAGATGTCTGTCAATGCAGACCATGTTGATTAACTGGCTTTATGAGATGGAATAAAGAAGATATGTAAGCGGGGGGATGGACCCACTCTTGTGGGGAACTTCCCAGACTTTGTATACCACCCCAGTGAAGGTGGGTAGCAAAAGGATCTGAGTCCCTGCTCCCACTTCCTTTACCCCAAGGCCTGCCTGACCTCAAAGGCTCACCTCCCAGTCTCCTGTTTGGAGGAGTCTCTGTAACCCCGACAAGGCTGGGCCCCAGGATTCCTGGGGGCTCGACCCCCACTCTTATCGTGGTCTCTCAGGACAGGGCTAGGGTGTCTCCACTCCGGGATGCTGACCACACTGACCAGTCTTCTGGCCCACCAGTTGCTACATACAATTTATTTAAGCATACAGAAATAAAAGGAATAACCCAATAAGAAAATAGAAAAAAGTGGAAAAGGTGAACAATAAACCCCCAGCACCACTGCCTGGTGTGGGAGCACTACAAACAGAGTCTCTGTGGCCTGAGAAACAGTCTCACAGTCTGTCCTCCACGTTGCAAGCCCTCTGCCCAGGCCTGGCTGCGACTGGATGATCCAGGGGACCAGATGCAGGCTCCGGCTGTGGCCACACGTCCCCAAGCTCCAGGGGCAGGGCCCTTCTTCCCAGCGTCAGCCCCCCTTCACTGCTCCCCAGCTGCTCACCACACCCAGCTCCAGATGGCTGCAACTCTGGCTCCCAGCTGCTGCTGTGGTTCAGTGTGGCTCCTCTGGTCCTCCTGCTGTGGGGCTGCACAGATGAGCTCAGCACCTTGGGCTCCTTCTCTGGCCTCCTGCCCCAGCTTCAGGCAACTCTGGCTCTGTCACTGCCTCCAGCTCTGCTCTGCTCAGCTCCACTTGGCTCTCTGCTAGTTCAGCTGCTGTGGGTCTCCTCTGCCCAAATCAGCTCAGCCTGGCCTCCCTTCCTGGGTCCTCTGGCTCCCAGCTGCTTAGTGCTTCCTCCTTAGCTCAGCCCCACACACACTCACACTGGCTTACCCAGACATGTCCAGCCTGCAGTCTCAGCTCAGGGGTGGGGGGGCGCACTTTCAATCAATCAGGCCATCCTGGGACACTGGCCTCTCCCACTGGCCCTGGGGCTGTCTGTTTCAGAGTCCTGCTTCCAAGCGGGAGTGGCCAATCAAAAGGCCCATTCACTCTCAGTAAGGGGCTATCAGTCCCCTTACAGATAAAAGAACTGAAAACAAACACAGAACACAACTCTACAGTTATCCTTTCACACTTAGAAAGGACTATACAACAACCGAAAAGCTTGAATGCATCATTTGATTGATGGTAAAATATTTACTATAGTATTTACTCAGTATTCACTGTATCCTAACAACAAGAAGAATTATATAAATCTCAGATTATACTTTAATTATTCTACTTTTTAAAACCATGATAAGTTGAAATTTGATTAAGGTACAGACAGGGGGAGCCAAGCGTTGGCCTGTGCAACCCAGGAGTGGGGGAAAGCAGTCATGGGGCCCAAGGCAGGGGGCAGCCTGGGGCCACCAGGCTGGTTAATCTGACCCTACCTATGGGTGCTCCACCCTGCCCTTTTGAGGTAAAATAATAACAGAATGAAAGTGAAAGAGGCATTTGTCAAATCCCTCAGACAGAGACAGACATCTTGAGGATCTCTATCAAGCATTCTTGAAACTACAGTACCCAGCTGGGGAAGTAAGAAAACAAATTGACAGAGCTAGACGGGTTTCCCGAAGTCATCTACTACAGGAGAGACCCAAAAAAGAAAGCAACAGAACACCACTAGTCACCACATACAATCCTCAAGTCAGACCTCTGCAAAAGATCATTAAGGACATACAGCCTCTTCTAAAAGATGATCCCTCTCTCTCTCAAGCATTAGGAGACAGACCACTCCTTGCCTATAGGCAGCTCCCTAATCTTAAACAGATACTCACCAGCAACTCCAGATCTAACAACAAGAACACTGAAGCAGGCACACACCCTTGCAAAAAACCACGCTGCCAAGTCTGCCCACATATCTACACAACAAACACCATCATAGGTCCTAATCAAGCCTGCTACTCCATCAAAGGCTCATTTACCTGCTCATCTACTAATGTGGTCTATGCCATCATGTGCAAGAAATGCCCCCAACACCTTATATATTGGACAAACAGGACAATCGCTCCGTAAGAGATTGAATGAGCACAGAGCTGATATCAGAAATCAAAGAACAAAGAAACCAGTTGCTGAGCACTTCCATCTTCCTAATCACTTGATGATGGATTTGTTAACGACTGTCATTAGAGATGTACCTGGGACATCAAGACTCCAAAGAGAAACAGCTGAACTCGAATTAATATGCAAGCTAAATTCTGTGAAAGCAGGACTCAATCGAGATTATGGGTTCTTTTCACATTACAAAGGGTAATTTGACTTCAGGCTTCCCATTCTTTAAGCCTGTAAACTGCTCTGATTTGCTGTTACTTTATGACCTGATCCTATGTTTTACACCCCCTTGCATTTAGTTTCATTCCTTTCTGTAAGTTCACCCATCGTCAAAGCATCTGAGGAAGTGGGATCTTCTCCCACGAAAGCTCATGCAAAAAATAAATCTGTTAGTCTTAAAGTGCCACGCAACTGCTTGTTGCATTTGTCAAAGTCATTGGGTGGACCAGCTAAGGCAGGACTAGATACAGGCTGCAGCAGGAGCTGGTTAGCATGGAAACAAGTACAAGTTAGAGCAGGAACACAAGTACTTTGTGAGACTCATAAGTACCTAACAGGCAATGGGAGGAATCCCTGGGAAAAGTAACAGAATGGAGAGATTGCTTCCCTGAGGAGTCCATATACTTACATTGGAACCACTTGTTGGGGTCCTTGACTGTGAATTAGCTGAACTTGTTTGAATGGCATGTGGCCTATCACAAAACCTGCCGGTGATTGCCTCTGATTCATCTCCCACCATCTCAGGGATGACTCATCACAGCTTAAGCAGGCTCAGGGTCAGAAGTAACTGCTGGGCAGGGTTACCAGATACCAAAGCATGGAAAGGAAGACAGGGAGGTCTGAAAAGGAGGACATTGGTAGACATGAAAAAAAAGGTAGTGTTAATATAACTGTTATTAACATATTATGTCATGGAAAATGGTTAATGATTAATGAATGCAGCATTAAAACTGCACAATATCATGTGTTTTTTAAATTATTTTAAAATGAAGAAAATTACCAAAATATTTTCTTTTACTGAAAACTGGATTTTTTTCATTAAATGAAAGTTTTTCATGAACCTTTCATTAATGTTGATGAGACTATATTTCAAAATTTAGTTTTTAATTTTAAACTTGAAAAGTACCTAAAAAGGGTTTAAAAAAAAAAACCAAGAAAAATAACCAGTTAACTCACTTCTCATTTTTCATTTTCTACAGCAACCCATTTTTACAGTTAAAAAAATGTTCTAAATTGTTTGTCAAGTTCAAACCTGCCCCTTTAGTGCTTTTATTTAATTTGTCCCTGTTAGTAATTTCATTTATCATAGACTTTATTTTCTTTCATCTTATTAGAATCCCTATCCCCCCACAATTTAGCCATTTTGTAGGGAGCAAGGGCTAAAGAGAAAAGTGCCTTTTATAAATCTTGAACCCACAGCCCCAAGGTTAAAAGACACTTTGCCTACTAACCAAGCTATCCAGGTAGACTTATAAGAACTAGCCTCTAGAGTCAGGTGATAAGCTATGTCTACACTTAGAGTGTTAAATTGATTTAACTTAAATTGATCTTACTAAATCAAAATAAAAATCAATACATCAAATTAAATTAAATCAATTTAACATTTCCCCACTAGAAACCCAAACCAAACTAGCATGTCCATAGACAGGACTTGCTTGTTTGATTTAGGAGAGGGGCACCATGGGAGGTGTGGCAAGATGGACCCCAAGAAGGGCCATGCCCCCACCAATATATAGAAAGAGGAAGGCACCCTGGGAAGGAGAAGGGCAAAAAGTGTTAAATCAAAATAACACTTCTACACTGCATTATTTCAAAATAATTTTGATTCAACCACCATTTTGATATAAAGGCAGGTTTTATTATATTGAAATGACCATTCCTGAATTCAGGATGAGGGAGCTCCTCATTTCAAAATAAGGAAAGCTAGTGGAGACATGCACTACTGTAACTCAAAATACCCATCATTACTTTGATTTAAAGTGTAAGTATAGACATACCATGTTTCTCTTTTAAAGAAACATTTATCACAAAATGGCAAATTCTCACCATTTACCATGACTCTGAATAGTTTTGTTTGAAATTGCAATGAGTTACCCAGGAGTAGGGTTACCAGATGTCTGGCAAATGGAAGACTTGTCCTCCTTTTTGCTTTCATGTCTTCCATCTTCCAGGCATTTTAAAAATAGGTGCTTTTGTCTGGCTTTTTACTGATCAGGAATAGAATGTTAAAAACCTCTCTAACAGCAAAGTTCAGGAGTAGGAGCTCTTCCTCTAGCAGCTGGGGATTGGAGCTGCTCACATGCACCCACTGGCCAATCACAGACTAGGTCTTCTCACTAAGGCTGCGTCTACACTAGGGGCTTAAGTCGACTTAAGCAAAGCCCAGGCTACATTGGCTCAAGCTGACTTAATAACTTGCACTTGATAAGTTGACTTAATTTTTAAATTGACTTTATTAAGTCAACTTAAGCCAATGTAGCCTGGCATTAGGCCTAAGTCAACTTAAGAGGCCTACTGACCATCTGAAACCTTCCTAGCAACCAGGAAGTGCCTGCCCTTGCCAATCCTAAGGCAGGATAAAGCCCTGCCCACCGTCCTTCACAGCCAAAGCTAGCCAGGACTCTGGCTGTGTTGCAGGCATGGCCGAGGGCAGAGCCAGACATGCCAGGAAGCAGTCCCCATCCTGGACCCACGTTAGATCTTAACTCTCCTGGCCATTTGGGGAGATGAAGCCATACACTCCCAACTCCAGGAGAGCCAGAGGAACTGGGACATGCACAGGTCCCTCTCCAAGGTCCTGGCAGAGAGGGGCCACACCTGCATTACCCAGCAGGTGCGGATGAAGGTCAAAGACCTCTGCCAGGGCTATCATAGGGCTCAGGAGGCCATGTAGCGCTTGAGGGGCAACCAACACAACCTGCCACTGTTACACCCAGCTGCACTCCTTCCTGCACCAAGAAGCTGATGATGGTCAGCCAGCTGGGACTGTTGACACCGCCGATCCCCTCTCCCAGGATCATGACCAGGAGGAGGGCTCGGAGGACGAGGACATGTTGTTGAGATGGGGGACACCAGCACCCCGGCACAAGACACTGCACAAGCCTTGGGCAGTGCCAGCCCGCAGTTCATCCCGGGGACCCAGGAGGAGGCTCCCCCCACCCCAGATGAGGGGACATCGTGCAAGGCTCCTGGCATACGTACTGATGAGTGCTCCCTCCCTACAGGCATGGTGGGGCTGGCAGGTGGGACAGGAACTGCGGGGGAAGAGTCCCGGGGGACAGGCAGGGTCCCAGGGAGGGGTGCAGAGACACTCACATGGAGGCACAGGGGCAGAGGGTTGTGTGCAATGTTCCCTCTAAGATCCACTGGCAGCTGAGCAACTCCTGTTGCTCGCTGCACGGGGCCCCCCACCCCCACGTGGGCCCGATCCTGCCGGCCTGCCCCCCCCCCCCCCGCTTACCCTGCATGGCCCTGCCACAGCTCCTGGGCCAGAGAAGCACTAATGGAGCATGCTCAGATATTCTGGGCATGCTCTGTTAGAGCTTCTATGAGTGGGCATTTTAGTAACTCCCTGCCCCACAGGAGCTGTGAGCAGGGCCTCTGGCTGCTGGCCCTGCGTGGCCAGCAGCCTTCCCTGTGCGAGGGGGGCTTGGCGGGCTGTGCGGCCGCGTGGCCGCGCAGCTTAAAGGGAACAGTGGTTGTGTGGCAGGGGGGACCCAGAGCCAAGCGGGGTTGGGGCTTGGCAGGACATGGGGCGAGGGCACTGTCACTGGGACGGCCAAGGCCAAACAGCATGTGTCCAACACCATTGACATGCCGCCTCAGGAGAGACCCCCCACCAGGATGGGGTTGCCTGGGGCTCACTGTCCTGGGCACTGCATGCGCACCATGCTGCAGAGCACAGAGGCTTATCCTAAAGGGTCCCTGTCACAAAGGACAGGGAGATTGAGACTGTAGCTGCTGTCAACCTGCACTCCACACTCCCTAATAGTTCTTTGCTTCTGCCCTGCAGTCCCTGTGACCGTGACACTGGCCACACCTGGGGGGCATCCAGCCCCAATCAGGCAGAGGAGGGGGTGTTACTACAGGGAGGAGGTACTGTAGGACCACCTCCAGCTGGCCGAGCACACCAAGGAGGACCTCCAAGGCTGACAGAAGCACCAGAGGAAGGAGGAGAACACGCACCACAGGGTTGAGCAGGCCCAGATGGACCACCTGCTCAACCTCATGGAGCAGCAGGTATGTGCCCTGGAGTGCCAGACCCGTACCCTGGAGCCCCTGGCATGGGGCTGAGGCTCTCATCAGGCCAACCACCCCCAATGCGGGACCCCAGCAGCAGCCCACATTGCTGCAAGCCCCAGACTCGGGGTGGCCAGATGCAGGCCCAGCACCTTGTAGGCTTCAGGTGGGCATCCTGAGTAAGGATTTGAAGGAAAAGTTATGGCCGTGTGGAGTAGCAAGAGGAGGACACTCTGTGAGTAAAAGATAGCAAGTAAGATGGTTGTGTAAGAAGCAGCCAAGTATCTACTCAAGGCTAAATGACTAGAGTGGCAGAGGGAAATGCAACAAGAGAATAGAGTGATGAAATAGAAAAGGTCAGACTGTGGAAAATACACCAAACATTGCTGGGGGAAGACATGTTTATTTTTAATGTGAGTTTTTTTTTCCCCTCCATTAAATATTTGAAAGAAAAAGATATCACGCTGACATTGACCTGTATCTGTTTGAAGTATTGTCAGTGTTGGGTGACCTACTAGTCAGAGCAGCAGCGTGAGAAGCAGAGTTCCTGGGTTCCATGCCTTGCTCTCCAATTCATATCTCAGGAATTTAGGCAAGTAACTTTATTTTTTACTGTAACTTAGTTTACACATCTGAGAGTTGTGCAGATTAATCAGCTGCTATAGAGCACACTGAGATCCTTGAATAAAAGATCATATTTCAATGGTGAGTATGTTGATGGATCTGCAAAAAGCAAAACATGTTAGAGTGCATGGAGATCACAGGATACATATTTCTAATCCTACTGTCAGGAATTATTAGGGATTTAGCCCTGCTCCTGCTGAAGTAAGTAGAAATTTTTCTATTAACTTTAATAGGAGCAGAGCTGGGCCCAATGTACACATCATTCTTGAAATTTTATATTTGTTTATATCATATTAGGCAACAGCATTTGAAAAAATGTTCCATTTCTGTAGCTTTATTACAGCCATATGATTTTTATAAGATTTAACCTTCAAAGCCAAGTGCATTCATCTCCCAGATTGCCTGTAATTTTTAATTCCTTCTCCACTGGTGTGTACACTTATTACAACATCATCTGTTGAGCAGAAATGAATTTTTTAAATTCTGTGTGCTGCAAGTAAGACATATTATTGACCCTAAATTAAATGTTTTGTTTCCAAAGGTTTGGTATACTTTTTAAAAAATAATCCTCTTTTACAAAGTAATTGAAATAGAATTCAAAAATTCAGTTCAAAAACATCAAAATGATACTTTGACATTTTTTGATTCTCTCCTTCACTCCTAACCAAAACAATTAGATGAAATCAACATAAATTTCCAAAGTATTTACCTGACTGTGCATGTTTTGCCCAAAAAAAGTTTAGCCAAAAAATTTCACCCACCTCTCATTATAACTTGTTACTGATACTTGTAGGGAGTATTACAAAAAAATAGTTCTATTATTCTTCCCTTCACTGACTCAAGACAGTCCTTGCTGAATAATCCTCTAAAAGCCAATTTGCAGTCAATTGTTATTTGGCCTTACTCCCAGATTCATTACTCAAGCAAAACTCCCATGAGTTTTGTCAGATAACGAATCCAACAATGGGACAGTTGAGGGGTAAGTTTTCAAGGAAGGAGCATTGAAATTGAGTGGACCTTAATCCCTGATACCTCTGCATCTGAAAATGTATCCCTGCCTCAAATAAAAAGTTACAGATGACCTTTGGTTCTATCTATATATCAGAAAGCTTTTTAAACTAGAAGAGCAAAAAGTATTATTTCATGATTACACAGACTATAAACTGCCACTAGAAACTGGGTTTTGTAAAACTACAGTTGTTTCTTACCTATCTTAATTTAATATTTTATTTTAAAATACAAAAAACTTATTCCAGTATATTTTCACACTGTGTAACATGGACTCTTTTCCATTCGAAAGCAGCATCCTATTCATTGCTAAATTCCAAAGGGGCAGCTGTGTTAGTCTAGTCCAGCAAAAAAAAAAAAACACCCAAGGAGTCTTGTGGCACTTAAAGACTAACAGATTTATTTTTTGCATGAGCTTTCATAGGAGAAAATCCTACTTTGGCAGATGCTTTGAATCTTGAAAGCATCTGACAAAGTGGGATTTTTCTCCCACAAAAACTCATGTGAAAAATAAATCTGTTAGTCTTTAAGTGCCACAAGACTCCTTGTTTGTTTGTTCTCCCATTCATTGTCCTGCCTTTATTCAACACTAGGGGCACCGCTGGTGCCTGGCACAGGGGGCATGTGCCCTGAGTCCTGGCTGCAGTGCCTCAAATGGCTAGGACACCCCCTGCCTCTCCCAGCCCCATCCACAGCCAGGTATTTGGGGCCAGGCCGGCCATGGCAGTGCCTGCCCCTCCCAGCCCAGTATCCAGGGCTGGACCAGCCATGGTGGCGCCGGGCTGCCCACGGCACACACTACTTCGCCCGGCCCTAGCCAGGGATCAGGGCCAGTCTGGCAACGACAGAAGCCTGGGGCTCAGGGGGCGGGGTCCAGGCCTGGGCCCCGGGTCTTTTCCCAGGGCAACAACATTCCTGCTCAACACTCTCCAATCCTTAAAATACTATCATCTTTGTGAAGAGATTAGCCTGGAACACTCTCCCTCAAGACATGATTTCTTAATCTATATAGAGTTCCTTAACCAGCTGGCAGAAAGGTTATGGAATGAAGTGAGGCATTGTCTTGTGCTCTACCCCTTTAGAGCTGAAAGTGCTACTTGACAACCTGCTGAGACAGATCAGGACATGACTGTCTGCATTTTTTGTATCTGCCTCCCCATGTTTGGACAGCTTAAAAATCCACTCATGCAGGGGGAGGCCGATGGAGGCAGGGGAGGAGGACAATGGTGTTGGCAGGGCCACAGCAAGGCCTGCTGGCCCCTGTATTTGGGGAGGGGTCCATCATGGCCATAGGGAGCTGATGGGGGGGGGGGGGGGGAAGTGACCCTCTGGGAGGAGGAAGCTGTCATGAGTTGAGGTTTCATCATGGATGCCAGGGAGCCACCGGGTGGAAGGAGGTGCTATGTCATGCTCCCCTGCCCTGACCTACCTTTCCTCTCACTCCCCAGGTTCCCCCTGCCACCCCACATAGCCACTCCTCTTCTCATTTCCCCTCTCCTCTCTTGCCACCCTTGCCCTGCTCCCCACAGTCTCTCCTGGCACCCCACATAATGACTCTCAACTTCCCTTCCCATCTCTTGCCACCCCTGCCCTGCTACCACTACCACCCCACATAGCAGCATTTTCCAAGGAGGGCACATGTATCATGAATATTCATGAGTTAATTTGAATATTCATGAATTAATGGTGGTGTGCCTCCAAACAATTTGAAGGTATCAAGGGATGCTATGGCAGAGAAAAAGTTGGGAACCACTGATTTAGATGATGGCATAGAGCAGGGGTGACCAAACTTACGGAACTCAAGAGCCGCACAAGTCGATTATGAAACCTTCGAGAGCCACACTGAGGCATATAACCACATTTTTATGTACTCCAAAATTACTAAGCTTAAAATTCATTGCACACTTTAATTTTATCGTAAAAATCAGGCAAATGCTGTTCTAGTGTCAGATTCTAATAATTATTTAAGATTACCATGAAACTAGGCCTATACAGTAAAAAATTTAGCTGTTGCTAGTTGCAGAACATTACAGGCTTTTGGCAAGTTTTTTTTTTAAATCTGGTCAGTAACTTGTCAATACAGCAGGTAAAAGCTCTCTGAGATGCTGATCTTTAAGTATTGCACAATGTTTTGAATTTCATTGTGGAATGTGATGCTTCACAGCAGTAAGTTGCAGCAAAAATTGAAAACAATCTACATTCAGTTTTATACTTTTCCCCTTTGTATTTTCATTTCTTAGTATTCCACATCATGTTTAGGACTTGTAAAACATGATTTTATTTTGATAATGAGTACGCTGCATTAGGGCCTATGAGAAAATCTAAGCATGCTATGGCTTCTCCGACTATGTCTCGCTTCTCTCCCCCGCCCCCTGTTGCCACTTCCCTGCCATCTCTTACCACGCTGCTGCTTCTCTGCTCTTCCCAACCATGCTGCACTTCTGCCTCCCACCTCATCCTGGCACTTACCATGCCCCCGCTTCCCTGCCAATATTTCTGTCAGTAAACTTGTTCACTAAAATACTCATGGACAGTGAAGACAAAAGGTCTGAGGACTCAGACACAATTAATTTTAAAATAAGATTAATAGTAAGGGAAAACACTGCTCTCATCTTAATCCTGTGAAGAGATGCACACAGGGACACGTTTTCAACTGTTCAGAATCACAACAGATCAATGAGAACTTATGGGGACAGAAAGTGCAAGATCAGAGCCTGTTTCATTAAGTGCTTTGGAGTCCATGCACAGAAGATACTATGGAAAAAATCCCATTGAGTTTATTTAGTTTGGGGTTAGGCCCTGTATAAATTATAAATATCATTATTTGGTTTATATAATACAAAGTAAAATCTTTATTGGTGAGAGATTTCTTTTCAGAAAATTTGCAACACAATTTTTCCATCCTCAGCCCTTCACAACAATTACTCTTGTCTAATGGGCTCAGATACCCATAGAGTCATTCATGAAGACTGCACTGAAATATAAATAGATTTTTGACTATACAACAAAAAAAAAAAACATGTTGAATGTATAATGCTGCTATTGAACTTTGCAGTGAATGTAAATTATCTTGGTAATCAACTTAGTTATATTAATCAAAATTTTCTTGTAAAATAAATGTACTAGCAGTTCCTTCTGCAAACAGATGATGTACCTATGTCTCAGGCACACTTGTTCAATGGACTTAAGGAATTTTTTTTCTAAAGCCAGTTTTCAGTCATGGTGGTCAATCCTAAGTCTAAATCATTTTGCATGCTGAAAATGAACCATGATCCATAATAAGAACTTGTAACATTCTTTAAATAGAGGGGGGTTTTTACTAACCTTTTGACAGTGGTCAGTGGTTTTGGATGTAACATTTGTGTCAATTTTCAGTCATTTCTGATTATTCTTATTTAATTCTCAAAACAAATACAAGAGAAATACGTTTGCGTTGTATTACAATATCTGGAAATGCCAGGTGATTTTTTAAAAGAAAATTAATTTACAATTGCTTTTCAGGTTTAAATAGCTAATTATCATCCCTTATCTGTAGTTCATTGTGGAACTTGTTCTTGATCAATTTATGTTGCCAGTTTTAAAAATACTGATCCAGAAAACAATATCAAAAAAGAAAAGTATTGAAAAAATCATGCATTGATGTCATTAAAGACTGTATCATAATGCACACAGACAAGGAGGGTAGAATTAATAGTGGGGGTGAACTGGAGAATCTGGCAGATCTTTGCTCAGAGGGCTTCTTTTTCCACCTCACTGACTACTTCTCCTTGCTGGCTCCTCTCACAGGGCTGCCCTTCCCCTCCCCTCTCTGCTTTTACCAGGCTGCTTTTTTCTCCCCTTGAGGTTCTATCAATGCTGCCCCTCCCCTCCCTGCCTTTCCCTTCCCCGCTCTGACCAGGCTGCTGTTTCCTTCAGCTCTCACAGCCCCACTCCTCCTCCGCTGCCTCTTACCCTGCCACCGCCACCTCTCTGCTGGCCCCGACCCCTGCAGATTTCTTGCCCCTGGCTCCCACCCTGCCTCCCGGGAGCCGCAATTTTTCTTTAAAGAGCCGCATGCGGCTCACGAGCTGCAGCTTGGCCACGTCTGGCATAGAGAGTACACTTACAAAGTTTGCCTATGATACCAACCTGGGAGGGCTTGCAAGTGCTTTGGAAGATAAAAATAATTCAAAATTATTTGGGCAAACTGGTGAAATGGTCTGAGGTAAACAGCATGAAATTTAATAAAGATGAGTGCAAAGTGCTCCACTTAGGGAAGAACAATGCATTGCACATATACCAAATGAGCAACGACTGCCTAGGAAGGAGTACTGTGGGAAGAAATCTGGGTGTCATAGTGGACCACAAACTAAATATGAGTCAACAACCATAATGCTGTTGCAGAAAGCAAACACCATGCTGGGAGGTATTAACAGGAGTATTGTAAGTAATTCTATCGCTCTACTCAACCGTGATTAGTCCTCAACTGGAGTACTGTGTCCAGTTCTGGTTACCTCATTTCAAGAAAGATGTGCACAAATTGGAGGAGTCCAGAGAAGAGCAACACAAATAATTAGAAGTCTAGAACACTTAACCTATGAGGGAAGATTGAAAGAGCTCGGGTTATTTAGTCAGCAAAAGAGGAGACTTAAAGGGGACATGTTAACTGTTTTCAAGTATCTAAGAGGTTATCACAAGGAGGAGGAAGAAAAACTGTTCTCCTTTGCTGCTGATGATAGCACAAGAAGCAATGGACATAAACTATAGCAAGGGGGCTTTAAGTTGGACATTAGGAAAAAATTCCTAACTGTCAGGATGATTAACCACTGAAATAAGTTACCTAGGCAGGTTGTAGAATCTCTGTCATTGGAAGTGTTTAAGAGCAGGTTAAACAAGCACCTGTCATGGATAGTTTAAGAGAGTAATTGGCCTGCCATGAGTGCAGGGGACTGGAGTTGATGACCTCTCATCGTCCCTTCCAGTTTCTCTGATTCTTTTCCCCCAGCATGAATCTGGTACACAGCAAGGAAATAATTACTTGAAGACTGGAACCTACTGGAAAAGACATATTTCTACTTGGAAACTGAGAAGTCAAATTATTTTAGTTGCAGGTCTGACAGTTGGATTAAACTTTAAAAGCTCTACACGCCTATAACCAATTGTTCCTCTTTGAGTAAGAAAGCATTGTATGCTTGTTTTTCTGTATTACTATGTGCTTCCTAGGATTCCTGGCAACTATAAACCTAAACCCTTGGTAGAACTCTGTCTGTGTTGGGACTGATTTAAAGTTCTGGGACACACTTTATTTTCACTGGAATTGCTTTTTGTGTGTGTGTCACTACCGTCATTTCCCTCATAATGACTTCTATGTGCGTACATGCTATATAACTTATAATAAGCTGTTCAAAGCTCAGTGAATACATCTTTATTTTATTCTGGTTCCCTCAAAAGAGCCCAGTTCAGACCTGGCTCAAGGACCCCAGAGCTTGCATCATCTATAGCTCTGGGAGAGCCCACCAAGAAGACAGACACAGAGTTGGGGATAACATGCTTTCAATGCCAATAGTAGGGCCATCCTATGGACTGCTTCTGATTCAGGGAGAGACCCCAGAACTTCCATAACCTGAAGCTCTAGACACACAAGAGTTTTCAGAGTCCACAGGTTTAGGGCAATTCATATGGTGAGGCTGAAGGAGAGCTGGTTCCTAAGCTCCAAGACTCCTGGCTTTCCTTCAGCTTACCAGGCAATATTTAATTTAAAAATTAACTAAAAGGAAGTTTGACTTATTTTTAATTGGCTAGATCTGTTTCACAGAGAATTGAGATATTTTGGTGTTTTGCTACAAATTCAAATAAAAACTTGAAATTCTCCCACGAAACAGAAATACTGCTCTTTGCCCAGTTCTTGTCATTTATCTTTTTAGCAAGGAAGTCCTTAAAATAATTGAATACAGTTCAGTTGTAATTTATACTGTTAAAAAAACATTTTTTCTTTGCTTTACTATATATGAAATGCATCACTAAAAACCTTACTTTGGTCATTTAAAATCACAAGTGACATTTGAATATAAAATGCCTCAGAACTCTATCCTACGCACCAGCAAATTCCACAATTTAGGCCAGCTTAGGGGTATGATTGTGCCTCATTCTGTGTAGGTTTAGAGAAAGTGAAGGAATGAATACATAAGGAGCTACTTGTATCACAGCCTGCTTTATCTAGGAATAGGCCTAGCCGTAGTCTGAACTCCTGCAAACCAAACCCTCACTGAGTTTAGTGTTACCGGCTTTCTCTACATTTACAAGTTATTTCAAATTAAGGAGGCTTAATTTGAAATAACTTATTCCCTGGCCAAGGAGGCATTTTATTATATTGAATTAAGCGGTTCCTTAATCTGAAATAAGGAACAACCAATTTGATATGATAAAACCTCCTTTTACTTTAAAGTATCACTTCCTTCAAAATTAGTTTGAATTAAGCCATTTTAAACCACATAATTGGCTTAATTTGAACTAATTTCCCTATTCTTTTGCCTGCCTTCCTCTATTTCAAATTAGAGAGTCTAGCGAAGACTTTCTACTTCGAATTAATAAAGCTCACTTTATTTCAAATTAGTGTCTTCACTGGACTCCTAATTTGAAATAACAACTTTGGAGTAGTGCTAATTTAAAATAATAACCTTGATTTAAATTCAAATTAATTATTTCAAATTTAGTTCAAATTAATTTTCTAAGTGTAGACATAGCCACTGAGACACTAGCATCCTCAAGAGTTGAGAGTGGATAGGCATAGACTGGAGTATGTAGGCACCCTGCCTCACAGAACTATTGCTGGGGTCACTTGCCTCTGCAGTACCCTGTGCATATGACTCTGCCATAAAAACTCCCTTGTTGTGCCTTTAGCATTTCTACTGCATTGTGCTTCCAAAGGCAAAAAAAAAAAAAAAAAGGAGTCCTATGGCACTTAAAGACTAACAAATTTATTTATTGCAAAGGCAAAACGTTAGTGATATGGATCATGGAGCAGAGAGCTGTAGGCAGGTTCCAAATATCTACAGGGAGAGGAAAAAGCCATCCTGCAAATTCCTTTCCATTTCTGATAACTGACTTTTACTGTCCAAACTACTTGCTAGATCCCCACTCACCTTCTTTTAAACTTTCTCATATTTCCACATATAGCTCTGAATTCATTACAAGGAGGGTGTGTCTACACAGTAACTGTTATTTCAAAATAACCCATTTCAAAATAACTCATTTCGAAATAAAATCCTTATTTCAAAATAAATTAATTTGAATTAACAGTTTGTTAATTCGAATTAAGGGAAAGCCTGCTTTCGAAACGGCTGTTATATCAAAATGGTTATTTAGAAATAAGGCCGTTCGGACATGTTTCGAAACAATGGTGTTGTTTCAAAACAACATGTCCAAACGCCATTGTTTCGAAACAACCATTTTGAAACAACAGCTATTTCAATTTCCTGCTAGGTTTAACGGTTTCAAAATAACGGTATGTTGTGTGGTATGAGAATTTTTATTTTGAAACAACGGCTGTTTTGAAATAAAACTCACATCTGAACACAGCTGGAGAAGCTTATAAATCTGTTTTGAAAAGTACTTCAAAAAATAGAATACATTTTTATTTTTGGCAGTAGTTATAGAAGAGACAAGATATAAAAGAATCTTGCTAGCTGCCTTGCCAGCCATAGATAATTCAACCTTAAAAATGGTGTTTGTTTAATCCTGTTTCATTCACATTCTGAGAAACCCATGTGCATTATATTTTGTTCATTTCTATTGTGTAACGCATGTGCTCATTGCCTGAAGCAAATCACTGTACTTCCCATTTAAGTGCCAGAATTCACACCCACCCCCCTACTGCACAATGACCTTCACAGCTTTTCTATCATATAAATAATCTTTTGTCAGCCACACAGAGAACTGCTGTTCAGAGCACTGTGGAGGTAACAGTTGTGTCTGAGTAGAACTCTTAATGCCCTCTAGCGTTTCTTGCTTGCAAATAAGAATTTATAGTCAGTGAAAAATTTCACAGTTGGTTATTGGATTGTCAAGTCCCTCCATGTATAGTGAGAGCAAACCAGGGGTCTCAAACTCTAATCACCACAAGGGCCGCATGAGGACTAGTACATTAGCCCGAGGGCCACGCCACTGAAACCTTCTCATACAATGATATTGCAAATATCGGTAACGATACTGTTGATGCGGGCCAAAGGAAACAGCTTTAGGGGCTGCACGTGGCCCCCAGAGGGGCCACATGTTTGAGACCCCTGGAGTACGCCCTTTGTAAATAAAGCCATATCATGAAGAATAGGAGATTTGCAAAATAGCAGTAGACTTCTAGAAACTGCAGAATATTTTCAGTGTTTAGAACCTAAGTGTTGAGAACTTGAGACATTTTACCTTGTATTGTGCTGCCCCAATAATCTTCATAGTCAGACATTGTGGTTGGTGTCCTTCCTGTAGTTGCCAGTACACGGGTTGACAGGCAGGCCATACCTTACTTTAGGATGGAACAGACAGCTTCTTTCTCTGCAGCCAGCCATTTCCATGAGCCAATACTGAGTGATGGTGGGGCCAAGTGGTCCTACCTTCTCCCTCCCCCTTTGAGCAGTTTGAACTCTAATGGACACAAAAAAGCAGCAGTTCCTGCACTCCTCTTGCAAATGGGTGTTTGAACAATCAGCTGGATGTCCAAGTCACTGCCAGTTATTAGGATGGATTATCAGTTATTCTAGTTGCTGGTTTTAGCCATTTTCAGGCCTTTGCAGGAGCTTAGCGAGAGGAATAGTAGGCAGTGAATACAGGAAGTGATTCCGGCTCTATGCATTTCTCTCTATGAATATGCTGGGAAAGATGTCTGAAAAACAGAATGGATATATCTTAGAATTATTGCTTTGGGGAACTCTAGGTGTTAAGACTAACAGCTAAGGCTGCTTGCTTAAGAATATTTTTTAGTAACGTCTCTAACTCCTACTTTAGTCTGTTGATTGTTTTGCTTTGTCAGCTATGTAATAACTTTCTTGATTGACATGTCTCTAACTTTTGGTGTGTAAGAGGGAAGTAGCAATTCTAAGTCAACAGATCACTTCATGGACACATTGAAGGATCCCCATGCACAGACAGAGGGACTGGCCATCTGGAAGCAAATCACTCAGAAGACTGCCTCAAACTTGTGAGGTAACTACCAAACACTGTGACTTTGAGGTGCTATAATATCTAGTGTACGTGCTAAGACTGTTAAGCAGAGGCTGAGGCAAAGGTAATCAATGGGAATTGCTGGAGGCCAAGAAGGTAAAGCTTTGAAATCAAAGCACTTAGTTTGGACCTGTCTTTGTCTGCCATATAGCAGGGAGATGTACTGCATATGCTCAGTTTATGGCCCAATACCAACTTGCAGGGACTAAAAAAAGTTATTGTGCTGAGGAACCCTGTGTGATGCTCTGATCACATGTACTCCAGTTGTCACTGATCACCGCCAGAGGACAAAAAAAGCATCCTTATGCTCTTTTGCCTCTGTGCAACCATGTACAGCCAAGATAGATTGTTAAATTCTCCTAGTATGCGTCCTGAACTGCATCTGCCTAGTGGTCTAAACCACCTGATGGTCAGAGCTTAGGAGACAGCCTTGGCCTGACTAAACATAGAGATTCTCATCTTTCTGTGATTCCCTTCCTTCTCTGCTTTTGGACAGTTCTTTATCCCTTCTGTTATTCATTATTATTCCTCTTTTTTGACCTTTCTTCTTCATTCAAACAAATTCTGGTCTCCCACTTTGACAAGGAAACATTATTTATATCCCTATAGGTCCTAGAATTCAGAGCCGTCCTGGAGGGGGAGGAGCAACCACCCTAGGCCTCGTGCTTTGGGGAGCCCCATGCTTTTGGGGGTCCAACACAACCAGCGAGAGTAAAGGAGCAGGGACCTACTTCAAGCTGAGGAGCTAGCCTGCCCAGGGAGCAGCTCCGGCTGGTCAGGGAAGGGGGAAGGGAATTCAGACAGGCAGCGTTTGGTTACAGTAACTCTTGACTTAAGTAGCCACCTTCCCACAACTGCTCCCTGAGGGGAAGAGAAAGGGCAAGTGTTGAGATAAAGCTTATGGAGCCAGCCTCAGTCAAGCAAATGGGGACAAAGTCAGGAGAATGTCACATCCCCAACCTTTACAAAACAGGACCTTCTCTTTGAATTTACATCAGAATCTCTAGAAAGCATTTGAGATATTAAGGAACTTTTTTCCTTCTACACTTAACAAGAGTTTTCAGTCTTCAGGGATATCTTTTTGAGCAAACTTCTCTGTGCAAATATTGATCTATTATACCCAAGAGAGAAGACCCCAGGCTAGCACTTATATGGAAATACTGGGTTTTTAGGGTTAATGGCCATCAATCAACACATTAAAGAAGTTTTTTGTCCTTCCTTCTGCACTATAAGTATGCCCCACTGTCATTGATTGCAGTCAGAGCACCAGTTCCAAAGCATGGCAAAGAGGAAAGCAGCTGTGGATGTGCGGGTCTAGTTTAGCGAAACAAGCAAGGAGTCTTGTGGCATTTTTACAAGCTTACAAATAAATAAATTTTTAAAATCTTTAAAAGTGCCACAAGATTCCTTGTTTGTTTTACATCAGGGTATCTGAGAGGAGGCCAAAGGTCCCTTGTTTCTTCTTCTCATCCTCAAACAGTACCTAAGTTTCATTACTTAGATCACCTGCAAAACAATGAGGACTGTATGAATACATATATTAAAATAAGACAGGAAAGGAGAGAGTCAGGCAGCATAAAGGAAATAACATACATTAGACAATTGGAATCCAGTGCTTTAAGGTGAGAGAGGACCTGGATTTATTTCTTGATATCATCCAAAAATAGCATCTCTCTCTCAATTTTCATTTTAACAAAAACTTGATCTAAGAAAAATTATTAAACTTGTAAAATTGTGTGCCCATCTTGAACAGAAAACCAGAACCACAAAGAAGGGTACCTCCAGATGCTCCCGTCCACTTGGCTGTGAGGTTGATAAAACATCACCATGACACATTCAGTATTGCCTACCCCAAACATAAAAAATAGTCACAAGTCTGGCTTAAATATATCATTAAAACTCACTTTAAAAAATGAGATGTTTAAAGAAATAATAAATGAGGGGGAGCTATTTTCTTTGACTTCTGGGTTTTGAGCCTTTAGGATAAAGTCAGGTCATGTTTTTCTGCAACTTTTTAGCCTGAGGGCTAGACATTTATGATTTTATTAAAGAAAAATTATGACACTGCCCAGTGTTCCCTCTAAGCTGATGATGCAGCTGAACAAGTTATGGGTGCACTTGGGGAGCCAGTGGGCAGCAGGGGAGAAGCCCGTTGGGGCCTGGAGAACCAGCGGGGAACTTGCTCAGCTGCATCATCAGCTTAAGAGCAGTGGTTCCCAACCTTTTTCAGGCTGGGGACCCCTTTGTAACAAAAAAAAAAAAAAATCTTTCTGGACCCCTCCCAGCTCATTATGTAATCTGGCCTGCACGGGCAGACTCTGGCCTGCACCAGTGGGACAGCTGGTGAGCAGCGCTGCCACCACCATTGCCCGCATCACTAGGGAGCTGAGCTGCGGCAGCTCTGGTCCCCTGCCTTTGTCCCTGCTGGGGAGCTGCTCTGGCTCCATTCCCCTGCCAAGATACAACCACAAATGGGGAAAGGCAGCCCTGGCAGGGAACATTAGGGCTGTAGCTGGATTGCCGCCCCAGGTAGGGAGAGGCTCTGCAGACCCCCTGCAATGTGCCCGTGGACCCCTGGGAGTCCCCAGACCACAGGTTGGGAACCACTGGCTTAGAGTGAACACTGCCTGCAAAGTTTAAAATGGGGGGGGCCCTGCACAAACTGATTCACCCTGGGCCCCTCCCCTCTAGGGACGGCCCTGCTAGAATTCCTAGTCACTGACCAAGACTCCAGTGTGAGAGGTGCAGAAGAAATATTTGACCCCCTTTCTCTTGAACAAAGGTTACCTTGACTCTCTTCTTCCTTTCTCACTAAAGTTTGGGACCGTGCTGTTTATTAACCACTTTCATTTGTACCATTCCTTACCTCTTCGTCTCTTGTCAGATGCCATTCTAATGAATCACTCTCCTGAGACTGTTGTTCTTTGCTATCCACTGCTTACCATCCCTCCTCAGTGCTATAGATTTTTTTTTATTCTTTTCAGTCTTTCTGTTGCTGAGTAAACAGTCTTGTCAAGTCATATTCATCCTTTGTTTAATCAACTGAGTTATATTAGGAATGGATTTGCTGCTACTCCCTTCCCATGTCCGGAATGACAGCTTAGTTGGGGGAGGGGGGTTCTGATTCCTCTACCATCATAGTTCCAATCTTAGCTTTCTATCCATTGCTTACAGTGTCCTGAGAGCCAGGGCCATAACTAAGATGGGGCAAATGGGGCAAAGCCCCAGGCAACAAAGTTTAAAGGGTGCCATATGACTGACCCTACCTGGCCCAAAAGAGGAATGTGCCTTTGCCACAGGTAAATTCCTCCAGGGGCCAGGCTGGGGCAGGTCATCTCCTGCCCTGTGCCTGAGCTGCACTCACCGGGGAAGGCACCCCCTCCCAGCCCTGGCTGCGAGCTGCCAGTGACATGGAAAGCCGGCACCCCCCACATGGCTCCAGCTGAGCTTGCCAGCAATAGGAAAAGCTGGCAGTGCCTGCCTGGCCCTGGCCATGATCTGCCAGCAGCAGGACAAGCCAGCACCTCCCACCCAGCTCTGGCCATGATCTGCCGGTGGTGGGGAAAGCCAGCACCCCCCACCTGGCTCTGGCCATGATCTGCCCGTGACAGGAAAGGCACCTGCCTGGTCAGGGCACTGGGGTCTGATCCAGCTCCATGCCCCTGAGCCGTATCGGGGGTAGGAGGGGGCGCCTTGGGGGCTGCTTATCCAGGGCACCAGATAGCCTAGTTACGGCCCTGCTGAGTGCAACATGGGAGATATCTTCTGTGTGCTGCAGCACACACCCACAATACAAGTCTGACTGGGGATTAGGAGTCTCAGAGTACATGATAAAAAAAACAATAAACCAATACAGGGGAAAATAAAAGTCTGATTAGAATTAACTGTTTTCACTGACAGGAAGGTTTTCAAAAGTCATATTCATCTCCCCTCTATCCTTTAAAATTCTCCCCATTTTATTCCTTACCCTCTTCTAATTTTCTCAAAATAACCTTCTCATTCTTTAAACCACTTTTTCATTTGAAACAATAAGTGTTTCTATTTTACTTTAGAAGATGCACAGAAGGCCAATGTGCAGGTATTTTTCAAAAGCTCATGTGCCAGGTTTAGCTTTTGTACTGGTACTTGTTGCATTCTTACTGATACCCTGGCCTGGATAAGAAATTAACAACGCCAAGTATATAGTAGTTAAAAGTAAAGCTGACACCAGATGGTGCTCTTCTACTGTTTTTAGAAAGTATGGGAAATATTAAAACATTATTTATTAAAAAGGAGCTTTGACAAAAACTAAGCTAGAGAAAAAAGAATCAAGGTAAAGGGCAATAGTCTAACTGCTCCAATACTCAGGTATTCAGCATTTTAAGGAACTACAGATTTTCAGTACCTACATGATATGAAAGATAAAAATAAAAGTCTTAAGCTTTTGTAAATAATCCTGATTAACTCATGTTGAAAAGAGTTATATAAAATGCTTAATCCATGGAAATTCTACATTTGTTTCTGAGAGTCTGGTTTAAACCACAAAAGTGAAATTACAGTTAAAACCAGCTGGCACACATTGGCCATAAAGGGGATGAGGGTGAGAGGGGACAGAGAGAGAAGGTTTATGAATTAAGGGTGGAATTTCCAGATTATTGGGTATAACTTTTGATTTCATTTTCGGTATGTAAGTGTATGAGAGCGTTGTTTTTCCATCTCTCCATTTCATCTGCTAGTTTGAGACTTATTCATTATTTCTAACTCCAAATAGTAGAAATTCACACATGAGCCCCCAAAAATCACAAGACTGACTTGAAAGGGAAAGCAGGCTCTATAGTTTGGATGTCCTCTACCTTAGTAGAAGGAGGACCAGTCTCCTTGGGAACAGGTTGGCTAGAATAGTAAGGAGAGAGTTAAACTAACAACAAAAGAAGCAGGTAAAAAGAGGGAAGTTATCTGAATGCTCATAGCACAAAATCAAGATGCTCAGAACAAAATTAATCAAGAACCCAAAAGGAGACGGAATAGACATTCTTTTATTGTCTATACACCAAGCTAATAGCCTGGGTAGCAAAAAAGAATTAGACTTTCTCGTTTATGAGCATAAATTGATTTGCATGTTCAGAATGTGAAAAATCACCAGTTTTAGTCTGTTTAGGAAGGACTGAGTGGGGAAGAAAAGAAAGGAGGAGGAACAGTCTTTCAAAAGTGGCATTATCTGTTTCTAAGTTACCTGGGGAGAAAATAATCTGTATTAGATCTCATCCTAACAGGTAAAGAGGAACTGACAACAGAAATAAAAATCAGTGGTAGCTTAGGTTAAATGATCATGACTTGATCACATAACATACAAGAAGAATAAAGTCCAGAGTAGTAATTATAGACATAGATATATGCTTGGTGCTGTAATAGGGCCAGTTTCATAAAGGTGAAATCAGTTATGAACCACATTAGCTGGGAGGAAGAATTTAATCGGAAAAAAATTGAATGATAATTGTGAATCATTTAAGAAGAACTTACTGGATGCTCCAAAAGCCATTATCAAGTCAATGGGCTGTGCTGGTTTGAAAAAATACATTGGTTTAGAGGGAAAGTAAAAGTAGGGAGAGAGAGATGAAAGGGGAAGTTGACAGTAATATAAGTATAAATCAGGAGATAGGTATTGTATAACTCAGAAACCATCAACTTGTAGAAAACTGATAAGGGAAGCAATGAGACACAAGGAGAAATCAATGGCGAGTCAAATTAAGGACAATAAGGAGAGGTTTATTTTAAGTATATACAACACTCAGCAAAAGTCCTGACAATGGAATAATTCAAAAAAGGCAATGTATTTCATAAATATTCCTCTTCTGTGTTTAGGGAAAATAGATGATGAAGTCTCATCATTATGGTAACAACACTCTTTCCATTTCACTAATATCTCTGGAGATGTTAAACAGGAGCTAGAAAAGTTAGACATTTTTAAATCAGTAGATTGAGGTAATTCACATCTCAGACACTTGAAAGAGCTAGCTAAAGAACTTCCTGGACCATTAATGTTGACATTCAATAAGTCTTGCGGCAGTAAGAAAACTGAAAGAAAGCTAATATTATATCATTTTCTTAGAAAGCAAACTGGATGATCCAGATAATTGTAAGCCTGTCAGCCTTGCATTGATCCCAGGCAAGATAGTGAAGCAGCTGACATAGCACTTGTTTAATAAAGAATTAAGAGATGATAATGTAATCAATGCAAATCAATATTAGTTTACGGAAAATAGATCCTGTCAAACTAATTTAACATTTTTATGAGATTACAAGTTTGATAGATAAAGAAACCTAAATATTCTGTCATAATATTCTTAGAATTCTGTAAGGTATTTGATTTCTTACCACGATTTTTTGATTGAAAACCTAGAACAATACAAAATTATTGGGGCACCCACCACTGTTCCCTCTAAGGTGCGCGGCAGCGCGGCCGCGCAGGTTAGACCCCCCTCCCCGCGCAGGGGTTTCCAGTCCCCGCGCAGGGGAGGGCAAGGCCGGCAGAGCGGCTGAGGCTCAGCCAGGGGAGTGGGGGCGGGGCGGCCTGGGAGCGGAGCAGCTG
>ML681966.1:46027391-46052203 GCA_007922195.1 Podocnemis expansa | reverse complement strand
CCCCCCCCCCCATTTGATGTGTATTTCACATAAAAGCAAACAAAACATCAACTGTCATAAAATAGATATATATCCATCTGTGGTTTATGGCAGACATAGTAGGATATGATGTTTCCAGAAATTTGCATTTTAGGTAAAAGGTTATGTTTCAGGTAGGTCTGCACATAAAAACTGGCAGCTCTCATTTTTTCTGATTTCTCCTTTCCTGTGTGTATAAAATCTAAAGAGCTTGTCTGTGATTTTTTTTTTAAATACTTCACAGTGAGGCTAGACGGGGATTTCTGTACACTCCACCTGCACCCCCCAGTTGTTGGCTAGTAACAGTGTTAGAGCAAATGAGTGAGCACCCCCTAAACCCCCCAAACATGCCCCTGCACCACACCCCTAATTTCACATCATGGGGAGAATACCGCTGACAGAGATTACTTTTCCTTTAGAAGCCAACACCTCAAATTCTGTTAGGCTTCATGTAGTCAAGGGCCCATCCCTCTGTGTGTCAAACAATGAGTGAATTCTGTGAAGGAACTTACTGTGTTAAAACTGATTTTAATCTTGTCCATAATTACTACATTAAATTTATTGGAGGTGTGCTTCTGTTTGCAACTCACAATGTAAAAACATCAGTCTGGATAGGAGTTCTGCAGTGTGATTCTTCTTGCACCTTGATATAAGCATTAAATACTTAGTTTTGTGACTCCTTAAAGTGGTTGGCTTTACGGTTACTTTAATGTGAAGAGGAAAAATACTTAAGCCATTCATTTGATATTCTTGAGCCTCTGTTCTTGCAATTAATCTCACACTGTAACTAGGGGCTAGACAGATTTCCCTGGAGTTGAGTGATCAATGGGGCAAGCATTTGGGGGGGGGCATTGGCTGGGTGGATGAAGGGGGCCCAGGTGGAGTCCCAGATGCGTATGTGTCCTCCAACATCCTCCTTTTTGTACTTCCCTGGCCTCCTTTCCATGCTTTGGTATCCGGTAACCCTAGTCTGGCAAAGTGGTTGAGGATTGGATGAGGGGTGGGGGGGACAGGGCTTAACCATGGCCAAGGATCAACTGGGGGAGGGGGCAGGCTGGGAAAGCAGCTGAAGATGGGCAGGGGGCAGGCCTGAAGCCCCACTGAGGATTGGCTGGGGGGGGGGGGGAGTTGCTAGCTATCCAAGGGCTCCTTTTTACCTTCATGTCCTTCCTCCCTCAGGCATTCTAAAAACAGGTGATTGTCCAGCCTTTTACTTCTGATAAGTAGACTGGGGGGGCACAGTGCTGGAACCCACCATCCTGATGTTAAGAGTTTGCGGCACAGATGCACACACGGAATAAACAGCAGTTTGGGGGGGATGGGATCAAGGGGCAGTGGAGTACACAGTTATCCTTTATGCCTAGAAATTTTTATATATGGAATGCCTGTAGCTCAGTTGGTAGAATAACAGATTTGTGATCACAGGGTCAAGCCCTGGGTTGGGTTTTTTACCTTTTGGCCTGTTGCTCCTTAGGGAAGGGTTAAATTGGGAAAAAAATATATAGCAAACACTAATAAAATGAAGGAAAATAAAGTATACTGTGATCAAGATTACTAATAGTGACCAATTAAGTAAAACAAATAAAGGGTCACATTTGAACTGGCTAGGAACAATTTAGGACCTTTTTTTTTAATTGTAAAATGGGCTGCTGTGCAAAATGAAAAATGAGAGGCAAGTTAATTGCTTTCATTTTAACTTTTTTATGTGCTTATTCATTTTGGAAAACCGACAAAGGCAGACAAACAGGACTGAAGAATTGATGAGACAAAATGTCACATAAGCATAGAATACATTCAAATTATTAATAAAAGCAATTTAAATAACTTATTAATTTTTCATTGTTCTATATTTTTCAATAATTTCCATCACGTGAAGTTGCACAAAAATTTTATTCAGAAAAAGTTTTGCACACGGGTTCAAAATTTTGCACACAAGCCGTCAAACCTTAGAGGGAACATTGGCACCCACTAAACAGATTTTAAAAGGTGGCTGATGGATAGGTCTCAAGATGTCATCAAGTAGTTCTGTTTCCAGTGGGGTCCCACAGTGATTGGTTTTTGGCCCTATGCTATTTAATATTTTTATCAAGTGACCGGGAAAGAAAACAAAATCATCATTGATAAAGTTTACAGATGACAAAGTGGTAAATAATAAAGAGGACAAGTCACTGATTCAGAGCAATCTGAATCACTCAGTAAACTTAGTGGAAGCAAGCAACATGCTTTTTAATACAGCTAAGTGTAATATATGCATCTAGGAACAAAGAATGTAGGCCATGCTTACAGGATAGGGACCTCCTTCCTGGGAAGCAGTGGCTGAAAAAGATTTGATTTTTATTTATTTATTGTGCATATAATCAGCTGAACATAAACTCCCAATGGGATGCTGTAGCCAGAACAGTTAAGCAATCCTGAATTTCAACTCGCACCAAAGAGGTTATTTGACCTCTCTATTTGACAATGATGTGATTGTTGCTGGAATACTGTGTCCAGTTCTAGTGCCCATAATTCAGGAAGGATGTGGATAAATTGGAGAGAGTTCCAAGAAGGCCATGATAATTGCAACACGCACATAATGCAGAATACCATCCTGCCAACAAGAAAATTGGGAAAGTAGTGACCTCTGCTGTTTGGCAGGTAACCTGAGCCTGCTGCTTAGAAAATTCTGGTCAGGCCCCTGCCTAATGGGCAGCCAGCCACTCACAGACCACATTTATTGTTGACACCAATGTTGGGCCTTAATCCAAAATGAGGCACTCTCTGTGAGATTTCAACCTAGCTCTACAGCAACTCTGATTGTATCTATCTAATCTAAACAAACAAGCAGTCAGGTGGCACTTTTAAAGACTAACAAATTTATTAAGTCTTTAAAAATGCCAACAGAATTTATTAATTATTATTAAGTCTTTAAAAATGCCATGTTTGTTTTGCTGAACTACCCCTTTGGAAGCTATCTACAGGCTACCTCTGTGGAACCTAATCTATCCATTCTTACGGTGCTCATCACTGTTACATTTAGCTATCCTGTGTATGACAGATGTAACTCTTTGAGGAATAGTATCAAACCAACAACTTATTTTACTGCCCAAAGTTTAAACACTAGATTTCCCCTCAACCCTCCCAGTATCAATTTATCACTCCGCATTAGCAATGATACTTATTATAGGGGTGACAGACCTGCTAAGCACGGGACTGCAATTCAGTTGGCCCCTCCTCATTGCATTTCCCTTTCTTATGGTCCAAGTAAAAGCAAACATCTCAAACCAGGAAGTGGATGGAGACCACCAGTCTGAGGTCTGTTGGGAGGCAGTAGTTACAGGGCAGGAAGAGAGCAGCGGAGAAGCTGGAGGCAGGAACTAATCCCCAGGCAATGTGTGCAGAACAGCTTCTGACTGCTGGACATTACAGCTGGGTGAAGTGGTCATGGGGAAGCAGCAGTCATTGGGCAGGAAGCCCTCCATGAGAAACATAACTGAGACTGTCCTGGAAAACTGCTAAGTGCTATTGCATAATTCAAACCAACTGTTAAGCCTATGTATCTAGGATATGCAAAGTTTCCTTTTCTTACAAGCCCTAGTAAAATCCCTATTCGTTTAGTCACGTGTCTCGGAGTGGTTACTGGGAGACCCGCTAAGGCTAGCACCTACAGTGCTTCGCCTCAAAGTGACAGCATACCTGGCTTGCTACTTGCACCCTAAAGTTCTGCAAAATAATCAAGGAGTTCTCTGGCACTTAAAGACGAACAAATTTATTTATCAAAAGCTCATGCAGTAAATAAGTTTGTAGTCGTTAAATACCACAGGACTCCTTGCTTCTTTTGCTGAACTAGACAAACACGGTTAATCTTTTGGAACCTAAAGTTCTGGGAGAGACTGGATCCAGGATTGAGCAGCCCTAGTAATTATGCAAACATAATAATGTTTCTAGGGTTCTTTGTATACCTGTTTGTCAGTTTGTTAACATGCAGTGCTGCCAACACCAGTGGGTGTCATCCCAGGCTGCTTCTGTAAGGATCACATCAAAAAATATAAACAATATAGTTTTCTCCTTTTGGCCACTAGAGGACACTGGGTCACAGCCAGCTGCTTGCAGTATACATGTGACTCTACATTGCAAAAAAAGAGATCCACAGCATCAAGTCTCAGGTCTGGTCTACACTTGCCATTGTTTGCAGTGTCATTCAAAGGAAGATACACAAGCTTTGCAAAAAGGCTCACTTACATCTCTGTCTCCACTGCACTGAGTTGAAGAGAAATGCCATCCCTTTGACACAGTGCTACTCTTCTTACAGAGCTGGAGTTTCTAAATCGAGCTCCAGGTTGATTGAGCGGGTCTTGACTGACCACTTAATCAAACCCAAAAGACTGAATTTATGGTGGTGAATTTGCAACCATCAGTATAGACATTTAGCCTCAGAATACATCAGCTCTACAATTAGACACTCATAGTTGGCACGTGCCTTATGACTTGGGCTCAGGCAAAGGGGCTGTTTAAGTATAGTGTAGACGTTAGGACTCAGGCTCTAACCAAAGCTTTGGGATCCTCCTAACCCTCAAGATACAAAAACCTGGACTCCAGTCCAAGCTTGAACGTCAACACCATAATTAAACACTCCCTTAGCCCAAGTCTCGCCACAAGCCTGAGTCAGCTGGCATGGGCAGCCATGGGTGTCTAATTAAAGTGTAGACATACCCTCAGAGCCCAGCTCAGTTGACTCAGGTTACAGGGCTAAAAAATGCAGTCTAAATGTTCTGGCTCACAGTGGACCCCAGGCTTTGAGACTCACCCCTGCTCCACAGGGTTTCAGAGCCTGGGACCAAGCCTGAACATCTACGCTGTAGGTTTTAGCTCCACAACCTGGGCACAAGTCAGCTGACTCACATCAGCTACCGGTGTACTGCAGGTCTTTTATTCCCATAAAAACGTATCCCATGTGCATTCCAAGCTTGACAAAGGTAGACCCTTCTCCAAGATTAGCAACATTGCCTCCCCTGCCCCCATGGTAGTTCACAATGGGAGAGCTAATGTAGGTGGCAGCCCCTTACCATGTAGGCTGGAAACGGGTCAGCAGCTGGAACCTGCGTCAGAACATGGGAGCTACAAAACTTGCTGAAACCAGGTGGATTGAAGCAGCCTGCCAGGGAGAGAGACTGCAGGGACTGCAGAATCCTATTTGGGAACAGGAGAGTTGGGAAGCAAATGTGTGGAATTTACATTTGTGCATGTATACTGTTGGTATGTGTGCAAGTTTGAATTCCAGTCTATAGTGGCCACACACACAGTGAGGGTGCTCAAGAGGAAACTAAAAACAAACCAGGAAACATCATGATTTTTGGGGTTCAAAGCTGTGATTTGTTTACTCTGTGGATTCAGAATACTGGATACTTTAAAAATTCCTGAACCAGGCTTTCTGGCCTGGCCAAGCTGTATCCTGAACAGACCTAAACAAGAACTAAACAAGAAGCAAAGGTGCCTTTAAACCACTTCTCGGCTGCCTAGACAGAGGGCCCAGCCTGAAACCCAGTTCAGTCTTTAATGGATAACAGAGTAGCCCAAAGGAATCTTGATTTCCAGTCTTTTCCTCTAGCCACTATACAATGCAGAACTAATTCTGCATAGAACAGTTATTCAAATAAATGCAGTTTAAAGATTTACAAGCTATGTCTGGCTTTATACAAGAAATGCATTTCAAAGATACACTTTCACTGAGTAAATTGTAAAGCACAGAAGGGATCAAATAGCAAACTCAACCTGGAAAATATTTGTAATCTCTCAAAGGGTCAGAGCAATGAAACAGTGCTGAAAATTGAGTCCTGTCTACACCAGAGTTTGTACCTCTGCTAGTACCAGGGCAACACAAAAAAAAAAAAAAAAAAATTACATTTTCTACTGTATACATGGTTCTAAAGTAAGAAGAAAGGTCTTAGAGAAACATTAAAAATGATCTGCCATTCTTTTCAGTTTCTATACCTGTAAAAACAATCTTCTTCTGGTCAACGTATTCGATCATGCTGACCTAGCTGAGGGAGAGCTGAAACCAAAGAGCATAGGAATATAGAATTTTAGCATTGGTAATGTTACTGATTGTTGTGCTATGTGGAAGAGTGGACTCATACTGCAGTGTTCTCTTATGGTTAGATGCAATGTAGATTCTCCCTTTCCTAACCTCCCCCACCAGCAGTTGCTCCAGTCCCAAGGTGCTTTGCTTCATCTTGTAACAGCCCTACATCCAGGCCACTATTTAATTCCAAATCCCACAGGTAAAAAAAAAAAAAAAGAGTACCACACAAGACAAGCTTCTGCTGCCTTTCAGGCTGTATTTCAGCTTGTTCATTAGGTTCTCTGCCTGCTACACAACTCTGAGCTCAAGCTTTATATCAGATTTATACAACTTTTCCTCCAAGCTGGCAGGGGAATCTAAGCCTACTCTCACCCCTGGCCCATAACCTAGAGACTTTGGTTTTAACACTTAAATCTGCTCCTTCGGAGTGCTTTGTTTCCTATGGCCACTTCTTACTTCCCTGAAGCTTCTGTTTAACTGAGGTTCTCCTCTGGTTGCCAGTCCTCTGGCTTTTCCCTGCTCTCCTTTCTTCTGGAGGAACACCACTCCCCCAGAATTGCCTTCTGTGACTTGCCCCTTTTTTAAGACCCACTGCAGGGATTCCATGCTGATGGTCTTCTTTAGTTGTCCTTCCCAGAAAAAGAGGAACATGTGACCTTACCTCTTGTGGGTGTCTCTATCTTTAGCCTCTTTCCTAAACTTCCTGTGTAACTTTCACTTCTTTTTTCTATAAAAGGCCTGTTCCTCAGCACATGAACCTAATAACAAATAAAAATCAAGCCTGAGACACCTTCCAGCTGCAGCAACGTGAGCTAACTGAGCTCTTGCTCTGTCAACTTTTTGTTTTCCTATGTGGGGCAGGCATCCCATCACATTCTGAATGAAATAATGGACCAAATTCATCCTTAATGTAACACCATTGATTTCAGTCATATTACATCAGAGACTAATGTAGCCTAGTATATTTTCTCTCACTGCATACCCTACAGCCAGGAACAGGCTTTATTCTAATGGATCTCTGCATTTTTATTTTAGTTCAGAGTAGACAGTGCTCATTCTTTGAGTGTGAGAATAAGTTGGAGGAACTGGAGATGAGAAATACATCAAAGAGAAGGAAGAAAAGATGAACATACTCAAATATTAAATATACATAAGTCTGAGACAGAATATAGAAAAAAGGGAAGGAAGAAGGGACAAGAGACACAAAAAAAGATAGAAAAATCGAACACTTCTCTTCCCTCTCTCCTTCCTCCTTTTACTCTCATTCTACTTCTCCCTTCCTTCTATTTTTCTTCACTGTGTCTTTAAAAGAAGTCAACATTTCTTTCCAAGGTTAGGGATTGAAAATCTCCTCATTGCATTACTCCCTAGTGTGGAGCACAGACAGATAATGCAGGGGGACAGACAGATAATGCATTACATTTACCTTTAAAGTATATGATAGTTAATATTGTGTATCTGTCCTTCAGTGTCATAAGTAAAATAATTCTGTAACCCTGTTTAATAGACATTATAACCAATGTCCAACAAGACTCCATATTGTCAGTTTGGAACGCCTGCTTAAACACTGAACTACATTTTGTATACTTGATGAAATCTGGTTTAGGCGTATGCTGTGTATGTTCATTTAAATGTGTGAACTAGGTGTGGGTGGGTGTGTGTGTGTGTGTGTGTGTGAGGAGCCAGTCTCAACTGCCAGCGTGTCCTGATGAAGCACAAGTACCATCTAACTGGCTGAACAATGCAGACATCTCTGATTAAAGCAAACAGAAGGAGCCACCCCAGAAAGAAAAGAACAAAATACAATCAAGTTTCCAAGTGACTGGTGACCAGTGATCTCACAGGAACCCTCAGGCTACATGACACAGCAAATTCCATAGACTTACATGAGGGCCAGCAAGTATACAAGATGGATGAGAACATGAAAACGTTGGGGTCTCATTCTGCAACTGTCATCCTGGAGCATCGGATCATGACTGACAGAGGCCTGGCTCCCTCCTTGTGCCCAGCCTAGTTGGCCACTAGATTGGCTCAAGCAACACATGAAAGGACTGGTAATTGTACCATACCAGGTTGCAGAACCGTGTGTGTGTGTGTGTCTTTTGCTATTCTTACTTATTTACAATAAATGTGGCATATTGCCTTGTCCCCCTGAATAAGATCCTGCTAGTCTTTTCTTTTTATTAGGGGGTGCTCTCCTGGGTGCCCTTTTTGGTATAACACTAGCTCTGCTGAAGCACACATTTCATGAGGCCACCTGGATAGTACCACAGAGGCCAGGATATTGTGGCAGGCCAAGAACAAGTACTAATAACCAATACACAGTGAACAATCTTAGGCAAAAATCTCTTTCATTAAATAGTATAATTCTTCCCAACCTCTCTTACCTTATAAACAATAATCAACACAGTAAAAAGTGAGGTACCCTTTTAAAGGGTCTGGCAGTAAAACTTTTACAGGTGGAGAGTCCTATCAGACACACTGAATTTTTCTGGTAGGCAAGGTGCCATAAGGAGTTTACTTCATTTTCCTCACACTCTTTAATGTTTTTAAATGTTACATTTTTGTCCTTCTATAAACTGTCTCTAGTCCAATGCATTTCAAAAGGTTAAAAATACATCCAGGATTCCCCTCCTCCTTTCCTCCCAAAAACGTTCCTTAAGAGCTAAATTATAAAAGTGGGCAGATTTCAAATATAGTGATTCCTAACAACCCTCTCTTCATAAAATATATAAATAGCTACTTCTGAGTTACTCTGTAAAATCCTGAGGAAAAAAAATACAGTAAAATAGCTCTCTAAAGCTTAGTGATCTTTAACTTACATGTTCAAGACTCAACTAAAATAATTCTTGTACATGTCAAAGGTTGAGGGATTTGCAGGAATCATGTTTGAGGATTAGCCCCAAGCAAGCAGGACTTTCTCTTTAGCTATGAGGAACTTGTCTGCAGCTGGAGGAACATAAATACACCCTGGAAAGAAAATATACTTTCCTGAATGTATTCACTGCATCCCTTTTGGATTGTTTCTTATCTTTCCTTTTGCCATTTTGTATTGATTTGAGGTGTAGTGAGCTTGGAAAATGTACAAATTAGTGTGTAGTAATACATTTTATTGGCCTTTAAACTTTATGATTTTATCTGTGTATTAACTGCAAGGCTCTCTTGGAGCTTTTGTTGTTATACCTCATAAGCCGAAGTAATCCTAAACCAAATATTTGATGTTTTCACATTTTGGCAAGCTTTGAGGCTTGTAGATTTTTTAATTTATTTTATAAGCTTTTTTCCCCCAAAGCATAAAAGATTCTAATAAAGACTTTTCACACACAGCTTTGTTAAGAATGTATTCAAAATGTCACTCATAGCAGACAGTAACATTAAGACTAGAATTAGGTGCATAACTACAGGAAAAGAAATAGTCTCTTGTGAGAAGTAACTGAAGGATGAAGAATAGCTAACAAGTCACATGGAAAGTTTATTGGCAACAGAATCTGATTTTGATGTTCAGTGTGTCACTCTACTGTTTTGTTTTACCAGCAAACATTGTTTTAAGCAAATTAGGAAATACACAGTCCTCCAAGTCCAATATAACTGAAACACCTATGCTTTCAAAAAAATGGAAGGAGTCAAAAGTAATACAGAACTGCTGCAGCTTTTTGTGTTACTGTTATGTAATATTGTTTCCATCCCTCCATTCTGCAAGGCCAGTAGGAATCCGGGAAAGGCAGCATGGCGGCAGGGCCAGCCAAACTGCTGAAACCAAGGATCCAAAAGATAACCTGAACTTTTTAGATGCTAGTGAGATTTGTGAATGAGACTGTTCCCTCTGCACTCCTCAGAATTCATACATACAATGTTAGCACCAGGAGTGTTGCTGCCCCAGGGAAGGACCCAGGGCACTGGCCCAGGCCCCGCCCCCTGGCTGTAGGCCATGCCCCTGGGCAGGGACAGGGCCCGGAGCAGTAGCCATGGGCCACAGGGCCGCTGGGCCTTGGGGAAACGGCCACCGCTGCCGCGGGCGACTGGGCCCCAGATCTCCGGCCTGATCCGGCCAGAGACCAGGAGAGGCAGGGTCCCGCAGGACCCAGGGCATTGGCGCTGGGATTCGGGGCACAGGCCCTATGTGCCTGGTGCCAGTGACACCCCTGGTTAGCACAAGAGGCTCATGCATTGGTTGCAGACCTGCTGGTAGCATTCTGGGACTCCTACAAAAAGAGTAATAAAATGTTTTAGCATTAGTTGATGCTGCACTGTGCAATATCAGCTAATCTCTTTTTTCTGTCCATTCTAATCCACATAGGAGATGGAATGTACCACCTAGAACATCTATTTCCCAACTCCTCCCTAGTCTCTTTTTATGAAATGTCTTTTTCTACACGTTGACTGTGGTAAGTGTTTTGTGAGGAGACTGAAGCAGCTAAACAGAAGAGAGGAACAAAACTCATTACTTTTCCTTTTCTCCTTGCTGCATACCTAGTGCAGGAGGTGGCATAGCCCAACCAAGAGTGTTACGACTTAAAGTGGGTATCCCACAAGATGGGGGTGCAGCCAATACACCTTCCAAGGCCAGCATCATGGGAAATGCAAAAGTCTCTTCTAAGCATGCACATGTTAAGTGGCACTGAAAATGTTCTTCTTGCCTTAGTAACATACATTCATAATGCCTACAGCAGTTGCTACTTGGACATCATAATTCTGCATAACCCTCCACTTCACTAATATATCTATGGCTTCGAAGATCACAGTCAAGCCTTTATGGCCATGAAGATGAAAGATGCGTATAAAAAGCCTCTAACTACATCCTTTATAATGGAATTCTGAGGAGGTTGTCTATTTGATAGATTTTCTGGCCCTTACCAAAGAAAGAAGACAAGACACTCAGAGACATCTCAATCAGAATGAATAAGACATTAATCACCTAGCAAAAGTGATCCTGCATTCATCACCTCCAGGCTGGACTATTGCTACTCAATCTGTCTGGAGCCGAAGGCAGAGACTGTAAAAAGGTTTAGTTTTTCCATTATGTGTTGGCTTACCTCTCAAGAGGTGATGTTGAAGACAGCAGTTAACGTGAGTTCTCCACAACTTTCACTGTGTTCCTGTTCATTATTAGATTTGTTTCATGGTAGTAGACCTGACGTTTAAGGAGCTTGGAGGACTTTCTTAGGAACCAGTCTTCTTTCAGTGCTGCACTTTAGTCACTATGATTAAAAATCACCTCAACCTGGTCACAAAAAACACCAGGAAAGAAAGGGAAGACAGCAATCGTGGCCCAAACCCACCTTCCAACAACATCTGCCAAGTCTGTGGCTTAGGACCAGAAAAAGTTGATACCTGCTTTTTCATTAAACAAGTAGTTAGCTTTACTAGCCTTTGGGATGCAGACTCCCAAAAGTCACTTACAGCAGTGATTTTCAGCCATTGTGCCATGAGAATTGCCCAAGTATGCTGTGAAGTTTTGTACAAAGATAATGAAAATCAACATAAAATACATTATTTCATCTTAAACAATATTCTATCCAACCAAAATTACAACTCATAAAACCAGGCATTAAAGTATAAAATGGTGGGCCACAGAACCCTCCTGCACAGGTGGGGCTCCCCCATACCCATCCCCAGAACCCACCCTTGGCCCCAATACACAGCCAGCACCAGACACACACAGCCACAGCCATCCCCAGACAGAGAGACAGACACGGACATGGACACACACACAACCCCCACCCCCACAGCAGCAATGACCACCCCCAAAGCCCTTACCTCAGCTGTTTGCAGGCTGGATGATGGGCTGGAAGCTGCTTCCAGCCACAAGCTGCTCCCACCCTGCAGAGGGAGATTCACAAACTCCCCACCTAGGACAGCTCTCTGCTGGCTGAGCATAAGGTGGAACAGGATTTAAGGTGGAGCCACCTGAACCCTTCCTTCTGGCTGCTTGTGCTATTTTTGGGGGGAGCCCCAAAACACAGCATTCAGGTACATTTCCTCTCTTTTTAGGCCCCCCTCAAAGGCTGCCAGCCTAAAGATACGGGGCCCCAGAACTGTCTTCAGGTGTCTTCCTGCTTACTTTAACCCCTGCATAAAATTCATGAAACTTAATCATCAGATTAAAAGTAAGGTATCAGTCCTTTGATTCTAAAATGTGAACATTCAAAATGCAGGTGGCCAAAGGGCAAAATTGAAATGATGTGTATTTTTCTAGTGGATTTGAAGCATTAATACAGTTGATCCTTCTTTAGCTTTTTGTATGAGCTGTCGTGAACCTCTCTATTATGACTGTAACCATAATAAATGTAAGTAAACGTGACATTTACAAGCAATCAATTCAGCTGAAAAAAGTGGGTGTGCCTTGGAATTGTCTGTCTCATTGATGTGTGTATGTTACTGAAAAGGTTGGAAACCACTGACCTGAAGATCCCTAGTGCAGTGTTTCCTAACCAGTGTGCCACTGCACACAGGTGTGCCACAATTTTTTTTGAAAAACTACTCAAAGGGCTCTGGATTGGCTCATTGGCCATGAATGTTTATGAGATCATTTGGAAAATATATAGTGGTGTGCCTCAAATTAATTAAAGGTAGCAAGGTGTGCCACGGCAGAGAAAATGTTGGGAACCACTGCCCTAGTGGACAATGAATGGAGGACTTTAGGACCAGGGGAATTCTGGAGTAAGCAGGAGAATTGAACAGCTCCCACCTGCTCTGTCTGAATTGCCTTCAAAGTTTCATAGGCTAGCTGGAAGTGCTTAGAGCAACAGCAAACGGCTCTCTTCTACAGATTAATAGCTAGCCCCTTTCTTGAAGTATTCAGCAAAGCTCTTGAGTGACTGCTGGGATCTGCAGGCAGTAGCTTGTTGAAGGAGCGATTCTCTGCTCTTTGGAGACATAGCGAATGAAAAAAAAGCAAGGAGTTTCTTGGCGATTAAAGACTAGCTGCTCGCCTCATGATTTCTTTTGGGTGATGGAAGAATTGCTCAAAGAGAAGCTTCTGTCCTTTCTCTCGGCTCCTCTTGAAATAACAGACTTGCTATGAAGTAGGGGAACTCTTCAACTAAACTAAGCCACCCAGCTGTAGTCATGCAGCAGTTTACCCCTTCGCTGGGAGAGGGGCTTGCCTAAAACCTGCTGAGCTGTTGTGTGTTTGTGCGATGAAGTGGCCTCTCCTGTGCAGCATGTTTGGTGTCGGCAGGTACAGCATCCCGAGACCTGTCACTAGGAATCTGGAGGATCTGGACTCAGTGCAAAGTATCCTACTGCACAGGTTAGTGAAAAGGGGGAGGATGCTGCGAGCCCGGGTGGGGGGTTTACAGATCCTGCTCGTCCCATCGGGCACTCAGTTCAGGCTGGTGGGGCTGGAAAAAAATGATTTATTTTGAACCTACTACGTGAAAGGCATTGGTGTTTCTTGTTTTCCCACTGTTTTCTGGCTGCTTCCTCTGGCACAGGAGCAGTGGGATCTGCAGTTCCCTTAAACTGCAATAACCACAGGCAGGAGGGTCTCTTATAATCCCACCTAAAATATGGTAAAGGGAACTCCTCCATTCCCAGCTCTCTGGGCTCCACAGAAAGGGGTGTATTCAAACTAAAAAGCCTTGAAGGGCTAAGAATTACTGTGTGATACCCTCAGCCACTGGGAAATGAGCTGCGTTATAGAGAAAAGTAAAGATATCTCTCACCCTGCTCCTTGCTAAGTTTACAGATCCTGCTCCTCTGCATGACCTGCTGGGTTGCACTGTAACAGACACATGATACTTAACAAGAGGCAGCAATTCATTGCAGCGTCTGCTACCTACCGCCCTCAAAACAAGGGAGAAATTAACAGAGCCTCCCTGGTTTTATTAACTCTCTGCTTGCTCCAGGAGGGAAACTAGTGAGCAGAGGCTTTTGTTGGTCACATAGGAGAGGAGAATGTGCTGTTTCCCCCATTTTCTGTTGTTCAACCCAGGGTGGAGAAATGTTTAATGTCCATACAAAAGAAATATGCTTGATAAGAAACCCAAGCCTTCAGACTGTGTTCTAGGAGCTGGGGGGTCAAAGGGATTGACTGGCTGGACAGAATATTGGTCCTAGGCCTTTTGTGAGGGGTGGCCAAGTGGGTGGGAAGAGTGTTTACTACTTTATGGTAACTTAAAATAAAAGGGCTGGCTGGTTTTAGAATAACTCTCTTGTTTAGCTCCTTGTTTTAAGGGTACTGGCATTTTCTGGTGTTGCCACACAGAGAGGGAAGGAACACTTTATTGACTGACACACTTTGTAGGGTGCTATTCAATTTAAGCAATACAATCTGAGGGGTTTGGGAGCAATATAGACTTACAAATAATAAGTAAAATGTTAGGAGTGGGGCAAGAGTCATCAGCTGATCACCTGGAATTTTTGGGGTTTTTTAAAGGAAAGGGGGCACAAAACTATCCTAAATGGGAAATTGTTTGCACCTTTTAAGTGAGAATCTGGTAGGAATGCTAAAAAGAGATTGCTTCCCCTCCCCCACCATCACTATCTGTAATATGCAATTTTCCACAGTTTTCCCCCAAAGACCTCACAATGAGACCTTGTCAAAGGGGCCAGATAATAAAGGACGCTAAAAAAAGATCCCAAGACAATTCCTAGCACTAACTAGAAAAGGATCATGACTAAAACACCACAGGTTACAGTACAAAAATGATTCTATTAAGCTGTATTTAATTAGGGCACTTAAGTAGCCTGTCTGCCTCTGTTAGGGAGTGTTTCTTAAAACACAGTTTCTGCTAAATGACTATTTTCTACTGCAAATGAAATGCAATCTGTCATGTCAGTGCCAGCTCTAAATAGGTACAGCTACTGAAACTGAAAACTAATTAACAACACAGCAGCTCTGTAGTCCAAAAGGCAAATCCATGCAACTGGAAAACACAAGTTTTAATATCAGTAGCTACAAAATTGTAGCTATGAAAATAGAGATGAATGCTACCCTGGAAGAAAGTAGATCGGGCACTCTGGAGTAGACCTGCCCTGCCTGTGAAGTAACTTTATCTGAATTACACATAAATGCTCCCATATGCTACTGGGGACCCTCTGAAGTCTGAAACAGTACGGATGAATGTGTCAGTAATTGTAAAGCTGGTTTGGGGTTTTTTAGCCAAAGTAGCAAAATGCTACTAGTATTTCTTATTTTAATTTCCATGTATTGGAGTATTATCTGTACCTACACTTGCATTTTGACTGAATGTAAAAACTCACTACATTCTTTGTGTTTGCGTATGCCATACCTAAGTGATTCAAATAAGCTTTAGAATTTTTTTTTAAAAAGTTGTTTGGGAAAAAATCTGTTCTTAAAATTTACTTTTGAATGCTAGTTTAAGTTAATTTACAATGGTTGTGGGAAACTTAATTAGTTGCTGAACCTATAAAATACTCTCCCATGGGAGTTGCGTAGTTTGATATGGTCTTCCTGATTTCTTTCTTCTTTTCCAACATTTCTTTTTCCTTTGAAATACCTTTTTGAAATCCTCTTGTAGCAACTGCATTGAGGACACCAGTGACAGAGGACATGGCAAGAGGCAACAACAGCAAAATCTGTATTTATTTATTTATTGTATGTGTGATATTTACAAATCTGAAGGCTTTTTCTTCAAAGTTTCTAGTCTGTCACAAAGACAACATAAAGGCAGAATGAAGGCTATTTTAATTTAAATAGATCAATTTTAAATTGAATATAGTTTCCCTCTTAAATTCACCTACCTTTGCAATAAAGTGTCTCCACCGAACAATAGCAGCAAAGTTGTGAACAAAAGGCTTTTTGATGTTTGTTTGCTTTCATAAAACATTTAAAAACTAGAAAGTCCATGCCACTCACCCCTCAAAACATAAAAAAGCTTTTTTTTACTGCTTGTTTGTTAACCTTCCAGATATTAAAAATTTCAAGCCTTCTCTTCCCTGTTTTGTTAGCTGTCCCTTGTAGAACTCAAATTTGGATTAAAATGCTTGTAGCCTTACTCTGAAAGAGTCAGGGTACTCAATCTTTAACAAAAGAGGGGTCTTCTTTCCTTCCAACTTTGCTTCAGGTATTTCAGCAAAGTAGCTATTTACAAAGCAATTTTAATCATTTCCCCACTTCACTGTGATCTTTTACTTGCATGGTATGTATAATACCATGTATGTACTTGTTCTCCAGTTGACCATAGAGTCTTCCAAGAGAAAAACAAGACCAAATCTGAATTTCTGATATTAAATACAAGAAGCAAAAAATCTTTTACATCTTCATTATCTCTTAAAATAAAACCCATATCTTCAAAATACAGTGGAATATGGAGGAACAGGGATGGGTAGAGACCATTTAAAATGTTAAGCATTGGCAGTGTAAGAAGGATACCCCATGCTGTAGCCAAAGCATGTTCAGTGGGTCTGACTAATTTTTCTGCTATGGTCTAGCATCTGTTTATGCAGGCTATACTGTGCAAAGGGGCACTAAAGCTTGCAGATCCAGCCACCAAGAAATTGTTTTACTTTGGGGGAATTCTACATGTTGTACAGCCAGCAGCACAAGAGATCTGTGCAACATTCCCTCCCCCCACTTACACCCTGATAGTCAGGATATAGCTGACAAATTGCTGTGCTCTAGCTATTTGTGGATATTGCATAGACAGGCACAAAATATAACCTTTACCAAGGGTTGAAACAGCCCTGGCTAGCCTCAAAATCTAGAAGGTGGAAAGCAACCATCTTGTTTTCACTTCCAAACTTGCATATAGGGTAATTCAGCCATAAGCACCCAGGCCTATGTCTTATCTACACTAGCCAGAGAAATCATGCTGGCATCAAATTATGTTTAATCATGATTCCTAGTAAGACTGGCTCCGACACAAGACAAAACTGTGCTGTAAGAGAGTGAGGGCACGTCCATATTTAATAAAAGAAAAACAAATACTTTTCTCCATTTCTGTACCACGAAAGAAAACATTTTCTGCAAATGCCAGACTTTCCTTTGCAACTTTCCACTGAAACAGCCAATCACCAGTGAATAACAGTGGAGAAATAATACTCAAAAAAATTAAACTGTTTTAATGTAGTCAATAACTATCTATATTTTTGTTCATATAAAGAAATACATTAACCACCCATCTCAAGGGAGAGAGTTATAATGTCAGTGCCCATGACAGACTGTGGCAGAACTCCTACCATCTGTTTTTGGTTAATGCCAGAAGCACCAGAGAGAAGGGTCATTGGACTTCCAAGTCAAGAGTACCAGTGCAGCTAATCATGAGACATAACAAGGCTTCCGCATGAATGATTATTTCAGAGCTGCTTCTAATGTTTCTGCATAAGGAATGGTAGAAGTTTTTTTTTCTCTTCTACAGAGATTATTGGGAAATTTTATCTTCATTCAGATAATGTCCTACTTTGAGAGACATAGTGCCTTCCCTCCATGAATTGTTCCCACAGCAGCAAGAATCCCAAAATGTTTTAGAAAACATTCTTGGGAGATTTTGATGCTACTGCTTTCAATAGACAAACGTTCTATGGTGGTTTGCTCCCTAATATGGTTAAACAGCAGTACTGGAATTTTCCTTCTTTTTGAGGGGAAGCCTGTACTTCTCACTTGTTGCACTTACAACTGGAAACAATTAACCAGTTCTTGAACCTGGTGAAATTTTTACATAACAGGACCATCTGGTGTAGACTGTGAGCTCTCAATAGGCACTTTTAATGCAGCGATCAGCACTCAAAGGTGCTAGCAAATATAAATGGAATTAGGAGAGAGAGACTGAATATTTCACCTCCATCTCTTTAGTAAAATCCTGATTCTTCTGTAATATCCCACTTGGAAAAATCACAAGACCCTAGGTAATTTGGAGGAGTTCATGTATCTGCCGTTTGTCCAAACTCTTGTTTTGAGAAGGTGTACTGTTTGAGAAGTTGTGGATTTTCTTTCCCCACTCCTGCTTCTCTGGAAGTAATGAAAGAAGAGAAGTGTGTATCTTGCCTTTATCCCATGCCTTAAAATTACTAATTGCTAATCTAAAAGAGAAGTCATAGCTATAAATTTACTTAAAAATTCTCTGCCATTATGTTTTATATCCTTTTAAGTGACACTTATCTGTCCACTAAGATAGGAAAACCTTAAATTGTGCCTAGCATTTCTTATCATGAAGCTGAACAGAATAGTTATTTGGTTACAAGGTTTGGGATTTTTTTGTTTTGTACTGCTATGGGTTTTCTTAATTTTTTTATTTTTTCCCTAAGAAGAGCATATATTCTGTATTCTTTCCTGTACATGAATGGATTTGCAAACCTGTGTACTTGCACTTGGTAAATAACAGGCTTTTATTTTTAGCAGCAAAAGTATGAGTCTTGCCTAGAGCTCACTTGAGAAGAACCACAAAATTCTAGTCTGGGATTTCTGTAAATGTTCCAGCTGAAAAGTGTTAGTTGTGTCCTTTTCAGCTACACATGTCCAAAGCACTCCTTTGTCTGTTATTTCGCTTGAAATCCTCTGTTCATTAGCTAATGTTTTCCATGAGACTCTCATGTAGAGAAGTTACACACACTGCTGGAGCTTGTTGCAGTAGGTATAACACCTAGATCTTCTGAACACAAATCAATTCCACAGCTTTAGAAACATTCCAACAAGTATTTTCCACCCCATTGTGAATGCAGCCTAACATCTTATTGTGTTTGACTTCAGCTGCACATCAAGGTCAAGCAGGGGTTTTTGGCTGAACTGTCTACTAGAACCCTGTAGGATATAGGAGTAATCTAACTTTTTTCCTCCAATGTGTATTACTCTTAATTTGTTGACAGTGAACTTATCAACATGTTGCTTAAGTCAAGTCCTGTCTGGTTCTGAAAAACCAAAATAACTGTCATCTGAAAAATTTGCAACTCTCCCTCCTTTTCAGATTTAGTAAGTAGATGAAACACCATGACGCCTAGTACGAAACCTTGAGGCACCCTGCTGGTTTTTGTGTGTGGTGTTTTTTTTTGCAGTTTTACAGAAACTGACCATTTAATCCTGAGCTTTCTGTCTCCAAGCCTGGTTTTGAGATATAACTATATTTTTGCTTCTCACCAAATGCCTGTTTTGCTTCAGTAGGAGCCTCTTGTGCAGGACATTGTCAAAGGCCCTTTGAAATTTTGAATGGCCAAGTGGTTTATCTTTATCCAAGACCTAAGAGGCCTTGATAATCACTTAAGTTCTCTGGCTTTAACTGAAACTCAGCTAAATAACATGTTAAAAGTACAAATGGCCATGTCCACAATGACATTATGTTAATGGGTTTTTAAAAACACCTACCCTCCCTTAATAAAGAAAAGGCCTTTGGTATTGTCTGGACTAGGATTTTAAATTATAACATGGTAACTTTCACAAGATAACTAAACAATTTCAGGTATAGCACACTGCTTTTAACACATGCTAAACTCCTCAATTCAAAGCTGAGGATTCCATCAAGGTTTTCATTCAGCCAGCGTATTAGGTTAAAGGCTGTGTACTCTGTCTACGCACTAGGAAAGGTAGTCTAGATAAAACCGTAATGAAAAACCTCTGGCAAAGGTTAAACTGCTATTGGGGCAAGTAATAAGTTTTAACTCATGGTATGTTGACCTTAGCCATGTTTACAGTTCACCATACCAATAATGTTTTACAAACAATTCAAAGCTGTAGAGTGAATAGGGCTTTAAAGTATGTTAACTAGTAATTGTCAGATTTGAATGGAAAATAAGAAATTTCAAGGTTTAAACTTATTTTTAATCATTACTGTACCAGCACTTATGATATGGGAAAGTTTTAGAGCTCCTAAACAAACTAATTGGATCCCAAAACTGTCTGAAGATTTGTTTTGGAAAACTATAATTTCACATGGAGTAATCACTACAAAATCAATCTGATTCCTGTGAACAATTGCTCTGATTGACTCACTCAAAACTATGTATTACATCCCTTTTTAGTAATAAATCAGGCCTTATTTTATTCCAAATGTTGGTTGTATTGGAATACCTGCTTGCTTCCAGGATAGCATGTGGAAATCAATACTGGAAATAAGCCCAGAACTTCCTGTATAGTTTCCATCTTTCTTATCTCACTCATAGTGAGGTGGAAGGGCAATAGAAACTGGCCAAGGATTCAGAGCCTAGCTTCTGCTTTTGGCTCTCTCAAGACCAGGGAGCACAGGTTGGCTAAGGGAGGGGCCTATTTCTGGTCCCTTGTTCATGCGCACCTGTGAGCATAGTTCCTCTGGGCAGTGTCTGCTGGCTCCCTCAACACCTTCCCAGAGCAGTGTCCTCTTCTGAATCCCTCATTTTGAGCCTATGACCCTCACACCTCCCCTATTGTTTCTTCACTGGTCCACCCCCTAATCATTTGGAGCTGGGTCTAGTACCTTGCCCTCTGGGGCAGAGGAAGGGGCTTGTGCCTGCCCACCACCTGGTATCCAATAGTCTGGTTCTGTTGGGTGACTTTGGCCAAGTCATCCTGTTGCCCTTTGCGGCTGTTTCCCCATGAGGAAAATGGGACTGACCCTGAGTAAGCTGGAATGCCCCTGATGACAAATCTAAGGGGCCAGAGTTGTGGGCCCAGAATCTAGCCTAGACAAATCAGGCCCACCCATGCAGGAAGGGGGCCAGAGCACTATTTCCCAGCTGCTGTGCCACAAAATTTTTTGAAAAACTACTCCAGCAGCTCTGGATTGGGTCATGAGTTCATCTGGAAATAATATTGGGGGGGGCTCAAATTAATTAAAAGTAGCAAGGTGGGCTAGGGCAGTGACAATGTTAGAAACTACTGGCCTAGAGATGAGGCCCTTCAAATTACCCTTTAACCAGGGGCTGACCCTGATCGCTGCTGCTGGAGGCACTTGTGGCTCCCCCAGGCCTTGATATGGAGGGGTGCTCACAAAAGTGGCATAACGCTGCTACTAGCTAACAAGTGGGGGAGCGTGAGGGAAATCCCGGGCTGGCACAGAAGGCAGGTTTATTAGCAGGAGGCGGAAGGTGCATCAGTCGTTTCAGGGGCCGGCTCCCGCTTTTTCAGCGGGATGCCGCGAAGAGGCGCGGTCCGTGGCCGGGGGAGAGCCCAGGCTGCGCCGGGGCCAGCGGCTCGGGCGGGGAGACTCCGCAGCCTGGAGCAGAGGCCGCTCTCCCGCCGCCAGCGGCTTCTTCCGTCGCCATGGCACCCGGCCGGCGGCGCCAATAGCAGCGTGAGGCGAGCGTCACGTGTCCTCCGCGCTTCCGGGCGGCGGTGTCATGGCGGAGGGGCCGGCGCGGGAGCCGGAGGAAAGCGCGGGCGGCCGTCGCCATGGCAGCAGCGACAGCGGCTCCTGCTCCGCATCGTCCGCCGCGGGCTCCGAGTAAGGGCGGGAGCGGGAGCGGGACCCGGGGCCGAGAGTGGCCCTCACGCCCCAGCCGGGGGAAGGAGGCGCTGCAGCCTCCGCGCCAGGGTGGCTGTTTGCGGGCTGGCGGAAGAAATTTGTCCCCCCGACATCGGCATCCTGAGGCTCCCGCCAGCCCCAGCCGGCAGAGCTCGGCTTTGTCCTCCCTCGTCCGCTGGCAGCACGTGGGCGAGCAGCTGCATCGCCCTCTGCCTCCGTTTCTCTCAGTGGGACGGGCTCCCTTGTCACAGGGTTACCACACGTCAGGCAAAACCTTTTTATCTTCACGTGCTCTGTCCGGCAGGCATTTAAAAAATACATGATTTTGCTTGGCTTTTCACTTCCAGGGGTTAAAGCATGCTGGAGCGTCCCAGACCACCCTATTTTTAGGGAGAAGCATTCCAGGGCCCCCTAAAAATAGAAAAATATGATATTAATACTCCATTTTCTCCACGTGTTCTCCAATGTCATCCTTTTCATACTTCCCTGGCTGCCTTTTCATGCTTTGGTATCTCTAACCCTACCTTGTCACCTCAGTGCTTTGGGATTCTTGAGTGGTGAGGCTGGTTTCCAAAGGGGCAGCTGTGTTAGTCCAGTGCAGCAAAAAAAAACCAAGGAGTCCTGTGGCACTTAGAGACTAATGGGGTGTACTTCTTGTATCAGCTTTCGTGGGAGAAAATCCCACTTCGTCAAATGCTTCGAAGATGGGGGAACTTGCAACTTCGAAGCAGCTGACAGTGGGATTTTTCTCCCCCGAAAGCACATGCGAAAAATAAATCCTTTAGTTTCTAAGTGCCACACAACTTTTTGTGTTTTTTGGGTGGCAGTGGTCTCACTGTGGTTTCAGCTCCTATCTTTGAGTCAATATGGGGAGTGCCAATTAGTCAGTTTTCCTGATGTGATATACCTTGATTCTGAGTTTTGTTGATGTGATATACCTTGATTTTTAGCAAGGCTTTTGGTACAGTTTCCCACAACATTCTCATTGGGAAATTAAGGAAGTATGGGTTGGATAGGTGGACTATAAGATGAATAGAAAACTGGCTAGATCAACGGTTTCAGCATGTAGGAATCAATGGTTCCATGTCTAGCTGGCAACCAGTCACAAGTGGTGTGCCCCAGGGGTCGGTCCTGGGGCCGGTTCTGTTCAACATTTTCATCAATGATCTGGATGATGGAATAGACTGCACTCTCAGTAAGTTTGCAGATGACACCAAGCTGGGGGGACCAGTAGACACGTTGGAGGGCAAGGACAGGATTCAGGGAGACCTAGATAAATTGGAACAGTGGGCCAATAGAAATCTCATGAGGTTCAATAAAGGAAAGTGTAAAATCCTGCACTTGGGACGGAAAAACCCCATGCACTGCTACAGGCTGGGGAACATTCAGCTAAGTAGCAGCAGTGTAGAAAAGGACCTGGGGGTCATGGTGGATGGGAAGCTGGATATGAGTCAGCAGTGTGCTCTTGCGGCCAAAAAGGCCAGTAGCATAATGGGCTGCATCAAAAGAAGTATTACCCAGCAGATCAAGGGATGTGATCATTCCCCTCTATTCTGCACTGGTGAGGCCACATCTAGAATACTGTGTTCAGTTTTGGGCTCCCCACTACAAAAAGGACAGGGACGTGCTAGAGAGAGTTCAGTGGAGGGCAACCAAAATGATTAAAGGGCTGGAGCACAAGCCTTATGAGGAAAGACTGAAAGCATTAGGCTTATTTAGTCTGCAGAAGAGAAGATTGAGGGGGAATTTGATAGCAACCTTCAGCTACTTGAAGGGATGCTCTAAGGACGATGGAGCTCGACTATTCTTGGTAGTAATGGAGGACAGAACGAGGAGCAACGGTCTCAAGTTACGGTTAGGGAGGTCGAGGCTGGATGTTAGAAAAAACTTTTTTACTAGGGGAGTGGTGAAGCATTGGAATGAGCTGCCAAGGGAGGTGGTGGAGTCTCCATCTTTGGAGGTGTTTTAGGCCCAGCTGGACAAAACCATGACTGGGACGGTTTAGTGGGAGTGGTCCTGCCTCTGACAGGGGGTTGGACTAGATGACCTCATGAGGTCCCTTCCAACCCTATGATTCTTATTCATATAAATAGTTCCTAGCAGGAGGATTGGCTCTTTGAAAGTCATGTTTGTAACAGTTGTTGTTGCAATTAAATTAAATTATTGATGCATAGCCATGCAGGTGCCAAGTATTATGCATTTGTGCACCTTGTGGATGGGCACCCCAGAGGACTTGGGGTGGGCCTGGGGCAGATTTGATGTGAGGGGCCCCCTCACTGTTCCATACATACAACTCATACCACCTCTGCCCACCCCCAGCTCTCCTCCTATCTCAGCTCGCTCCAGCCACCTTCTCAGTTACCAAGCTCCTGATTTACCCAGCCCCATAGTTCCCTGAGATGTATAGAGTTAGAAGCTGAGACAGGGCCAGGGCCGGGGACCCCCTCATTGGTGGGGGCCTGTGGCAAACTGATCCTGTGCCCCCACCACTCCAGGTGGCCCCGCCCTGTGGTAGCTGGAAGATTCTGAAAACCATAGCCAATATTGTTGGTCATGATTTACTAAAATTAGGCTTTTAATTCTGTATTTAGACATCTGGATAAGTGGTCTAGTTTGCTGCCAGGAGCATCCATTGACTTCAGAATTAGATGGCTGCATCTTTGCTTGTTTTAGGGTTAAACGGTTGTCCTTCTGCCCCAGCTAAGACACAAACCATGTTGATTTTCCCTCCTCTTAAGTTCTAGGCAGATTAGTCTTTTTACTTTATTTCCAAAACAGTGTTCCTTTTGTGGGGTTGGTAGGCTAAAGCTTGGTTTTCACTGAAAATTTATGTTGATACAGTTACATAACACAGGGCTGTGAAAGATCCCCATGCTAAAGCTCTATAGCTATCCTGAGCTAACCCCCAGTGTAGATGCAGCTAGGTTGGTGGAAACAATGCTTCTGTTGACTTAGCTGCTGCTGTTTGATGTAGACTGTGACCTGGCCACGCTGCAGGTTAGGTCAACTTAAGCTGTCTTGCTTCAACGTAGCAGTGGAAGTGTCTTCAGTTAAAATTGCTCCTGCTAACACAAGTGCTTCTCTTTGCCAGTATAGCAATACCTCCTCCCTAAGCTGTGAGGAGCCATGGCTGATGTAATTAGGTTGAGGCAGTGTCAATAGACACAGCTTTGTTTACATGGAGTGTTACTGGCTTTCAGAAGCCATCCCACAATTCCCTGCACTGGCCATAAAACTGCTCCATAGTGAGGATGTGCAGCACAGACATTAGAAGCCAAGTGTGATATTTACAGTTTCCAAAGGGATAGCTGTGTTAGTCTAGTCCACCAAAAAAAAAACAAAAAACAAGGAGTCATGTGGCACTTTAAGACTAACAGATTTATTTTTCGCATGAGCTTTCG